>OY998158.1:14337074-14937074 GCA_963921925.1 Sphagnum tenellum | reverse complement strand
AGCTACCATTTAATTTAATTTTAATTTTCAGTGAAGAAATCATTCAATATTCAAGAACCTTTGCATCACCAGGTCCAAACGTCATGGAACCCAGACCATGCACCCCTCCTCGTCAAGAGCTTTCCAAAGACACCGAGAACACGATCTGAAGCATCCAGGTTTGGTGGATCTCATAATTACAAAACAAAACAAAAACAAACTACCTTCCTTCATGGATAGATATAAAATCGCCAGATTTCCTCAATGGGTTCTAGCAGGTAGCCAAAATATAAAAGGATTCATAAAAAAAATTATGTTCATATCTGGCCTGTAGCCAAATCTGGCTAAAGCTTCTCGTTGACGATCTCCAGTTTGTTGCCTTCATCCCAAAAATTGAAAGATAAAACATTGCATATGACTGAAAATAAAGTGAATAAAATGTTGAATTGTTTTAGGGTTTATATATATATATATATATTTTTTTTTAATTATGTAAAATAAGTGAAGTCTTCAAATAAGTAAAAGAGTAACTTTTTGGGCTACTCATGCCCTATACTCATAACCCTAATATAAAGGTCACCAATGTATGAAAAATGAAAAGGGTGGTGTTGTGGGGTTGGTAGCCCCTACTCCATACACAAGTCAGAACTGTACACCAATAAACTCCACTCCCAAATTTGATGAAGATATGATGAGAGAGTAGAGTACAAACCTACATTCCATAACTCACACCTCCAATTCAATCATCAATCTTGTGGGATGGAAATATGTTTCCATTTGGAATTTTTAATAAAAGAAGTTGATACACTTGCTTGCTTCAGCCTTTGGACTCTTAAAATCCTTTTGACATATCCTTACAAAAGTTTCCTAATAATTTTTGAGTAATTTTTACTTCCCTAGCACTCCACTTTAGGTCAATATGTATATGATGGATGTTGCAAGTATATCATCCATTTTGCTATATGGAGATGAGGGATGCAATTGTTTTGTATGGGGTTGAAAATGGAGGATGAACCTGTTTTGTCTATTATAAGGCCGTGGCCCCCACCAGTGCACGGTGATGGATGGATGATAAGTGGTTTCAGTTTGCTAGTTTAACTAATAAAAGCAACCCATACCTATGTATAAATCATCTACTTACCTAGCACTTACCTATTTGCCTACCTATCTACCTATATAAGGGTCGTACAAAATTGGTTACCAAGGTGAGACCAAATATTAACTCAGAGTTAAGGTTCATCCACAACTGAGGAATAACAAGCATCCGGTGGATGGCACATTGGTGGGTGCTGGTTTGCTGTCATCCATAATGTGACCCAGCACCCACCAATGCACCATCCATTGAAAACCCGTTAATTGGTAGGTAAGGACCAAGGAGAAGGGGTTTCTGGAAAGGAGGGCCCCAGTTCTTGAGGCATAGCCAAGGGTGTGGGACCATATTTCTGGAGACCCCTGCTCTAAGGGACTTACCTTGCATAAAGCTTGACCTTTTGATTGAGGGAGTGTCACTAGCAAGGATCCTCGCATAGGTACATGGTTTTGTTTGCTATTTCGGTAAGTACATGAGGCATTTGGTGCTTATGAGGTAGGTATATATACCAATGTTGGCTAGTTATCAAGTTTTTACTAAGTTCTAAGCTATTTATTGTTAACCAATGCTCGGCAAGTACTAGTTTTGACATGAAATTTACAACATGGACACTAACTTTCAATGCACCTTGAAATTGCAAATGGAGTGTGTTGTTGTTGTTGTTGTTGTGTGCCACATCAATGCTAAAGATGTCTCATGGCTAAGCAAGCTTGTAGATGTTTGCAAATCAACCAAGGTATGTTTTTTAGATTTCATTGCTTTTTTAATTTTTAATTGAGTTTTTATGTCTTGAGGTTTTTGGTTTCTACATATCTCTTGTGCTTTGGTGTTTTCACAAACCTTTGTGTTCCATAAAGAAATTTCAAGAGAGCCTATTTGCAATTCTTTATTTTCAAGTTCATGTTTCAATTCAAGTTCTCAAGGTTACCTATTTTCTTCACTTCTCATAGGGTTTAAGGTGAATGTTTTTTTTTTTTTTTTTGGGGGGGGGGGGGGGGGGGGTTATTGTTTATGATCAAGCTCAAATTTCATCATTTAAGTGTGGAAAAGGGGAGAACTTTTCTTACATGTGATCTAAGTCTTTCATTTGTTAAAATAATTGTTGTTTTGTGCGTTGTTAATGTTTTTTTTGTGGCTTGTGATTTGCATTGAAAAGATTTTTGCCATGGTCTACAATGTTCATTATCATTCTCACCATTGTTCAAGTTGCAACTTACAAAAAACATGGCAAAATTTTCAAGAACAAAATTGCATGCTATAAATTTTAATGATGTTGCTCCATCACTAGCATTTGTAGGATCTGATTCTAATAGTAGTATTGAGAACTTGCAACCCATGAACAAAGGCCCACAATAACTTGTTAAGGTTGTAGAGGTTGTTGTTGGTGATTGTGACGGGGCTTATGTTTTTGAGTTGCACCTGGGGCAATAAAGGAAGCAAGGGGCTACTTAGAATAGCCTTACAACCATTTATTGATTTGCATGGGTTTTTTAAAAGGTAAACAATGATCAACTCATAGATTTTGATTAAAACCGTATTAGAAGATGCATCATTTTCCATAGCAATGTGATTGTCTAGAAGATTTTGGCTTTATGCATTATGTGCCACAAGGGACTAATTGTTTACCACAAGAAAATGGCATAACAATAATAAAAAACACCTTGATGTGGAACATAAGGCCTTATGTATGAAATATTCAAAAGAGGCATTTACTTGTTTCAAGTGTCCATTTGAATGAGCACTAGTTACTAAAAGGGCAATTGTTACACTAAGTGCCATCATTATTGTTTTTGTTTTTCACAAATCCCTTCCAAAAGAACCATGACACACAAAAGGAATTTCTATAATATTTAATGTTCTTTGTGATCAAGGGATGTATGCCATTGAGGAATGTAGAATTTATTTGGTTGCATCAACTTGCCTACATGTTGTGTGCTAAAGTTGTCTTTTCATCTTGGAAAGTCTTTGTAGAAGAAGTTATGTGTTCTTTATTTTTGTGGTGAATTTTTTGTCCAATAATTGGGAGCTCAAGAATGTTTACATTGGAGTATTTGAGCTAATCAATATACTTAATATAATTATGGTAACAAAAGTATGGTAGTTATTTGATAGGTTTTTCTTCATTCAAAAAATTGTCGCTTATGTAATGGATGAAGGGGCTAATTTGGCTACTTGTGTTGCAACTTTGAATTATGTGGTTTCATGCAATACCTTAGACATGTCTAAGCCATTTAATAAATCTTGTTCTGTGCATATTTTATATTAAGTTTGTCAATACATTACTATTGATGAAAAAGTTGTTTGAGGCATCATGAAGTATGCCTTTAGAAAATCAACTTCGTATAACATTGAAAAATATATTAGTTGGCCCAAAAATTTGAGCAAAGGCCAACAAACTCAGGACCAAGCTTGTATGGATTATAAATTAAAACCGAGAAAATTAACACATTGGGTAATTTTTTTTTTTTTCCTTCAAACTTATTATTGAAGTTTATTGAAATTTGATGTCCACATGGTGTTGAGAATTCAAGCTCAACTAGTTAGGTTTCATTAGTTACTGGAGTAGGAAAGTAACTAGGTTACTTTCACAAGGTTGAGTTACTTTCCTTACTTATTTTGGTTTGGTTTTTAGTTTAAATACTTTGGTGTTGATGGTTTGGTTCTCTTTTCTTCATTACACAAGTTTGTGTATTTCTTGTGACAAGAACCTTGGAGAGTTCTTGATGTTGTGTTTTGTGTTGTGAGCATTTTGTTGTTGTCTCCTTTCAATAAAGATTTATGTTTGCACTTGAGTAGTTCTCCTATTTGTTAACATGGTATCAGAGCTTAGGTTGGTTGGTGAGAAAGTTGAAAGAGATCTAGAGCTAGAAAGTCTCTAGAACTAGAGCTTGAGAGTCTCTAGTAATATCATAGGAGTTTGTCAAGTGCAAAAGAGAAATAGGGAAAGGAAAGAATGTGAAGAGAAAGAAAAGAAAAGAAAAGAGGTGAAAGGAGATCAACATATCAAAGTTATGGAAGTCAGATCTTTAAACCTAGATCTAGATCTATTGTGAAAAGATCTTGGAGTGAAACTTGGAGAGGTTATAGAAGACTGTAGGACGCCTCTATCCTCAAATTTTCAAAAGAAAAGGATATGTTTTGTGAGAGTTATGAGCTTTTGAAAACTCTGTACCAGATCTGGTTTTTTGGTCATATCTCCTTTATTTGAGCTTTTTTGAATCTGTAGCTTTGGGATCTTATAGATCATATAGGACTTTATGTGTGAGAGAAATTTCATGTCATTTGGATTTGTATTGAGAGAGATTCAAGCATCTGAAGTTTTAGTTTCAGTTTTGAAGTCAGTTTCTTTTGAAAGTGATATCTCTTTGTGGTCATCATCAATAGAGCTAAAATTTTGAGCAGATATAGAAAACATATATGTTATGTCTCCCAAAATCTCAAGGACTTTGGAGTTGTTGAAAGCGAGTTGTAAGTCATTTTGTGTTCAGGTCCCAGTTTGAGGTGACTTCAAAGAAGTAGCAAGATCTCCCATTTTATGAAGTTAAATGAGCTGAAATTTTGAGGGAAGTTAGTAGACCTAGTTGTTCATGTTTCACCAGAATTTCAGATCGATTCAAGGTCATATGTGTGTGGAGTAGCTTTGCAAAGTTGCTGTGACAGAAGTTGTTTTGAGAAGACATCAAAACAAAGTTTTGAAGTGGAGCAAATACAACTTGGGAGAACTTGAAGGAAGGAGTTTGAAGATTGGGAACCACAAATACATTATCAAGACCTTCGTACAAAAATGTGGTATGTAATCATGTACTTAATACCATACGAAATATTATACGAGATATGAACCTATACGTAAAACCTATGTATAGTATAGAATTTCGTATAATACTCAAGACATACATACATATACAAGGTCCATCTTGTTCAGCCCTAACCCTAACCCTAATCCTAGAAACCTAAGGAAGGAAAACCCTAAACCTAACCCTAACCCTAGAAACGCAAGGAAGGAATTTAAATCATTGTGAAACCCCAAGAAGACATTGAGTGGTGCCTTGAGAGATGGCGGACGGTCTTTCTCAAATTGCAATTGAGAAACTAGACAAGAAAAATTTCCAAGTGTGGAAATTTAGGATTATGAATTTCTTGATGGGGAAAGGCTACTGGGAATTCATAACTGGTGATGAGACAGAACCTCCTCTCCCAGAAAACCCCACACAACAAGAAATTCAAGCCAATAAAACTTGGCATGAAAAAGCAAGGAAAGTCTTGTATTGGCTTTCTGTGAGTGTATCCGATTCCATGATTGTGCATATTCAAGATGCAAAATCACCCAAGCAAGCTTGGGATACATTGGTGAAAATGTATAGCACCAATACACAAGCCCGCAAAATGCAGATCAAACAAGAGTTGCATAATTTACAGAAAAAACAAGATGAACATCAGTGACTATTCTACAAAGGTGAAAAACCTTGCAGATGTTCTTGCATCTATAGGAGCCCTTGTAGATGATGAAGATTTAGTGGCCGTGACCTTAAATGGACTTGGAAAAGACTGTAGCCAGTTTCGTACTGCAATTGCAGTTCGAAAAACATTTCCCAACTTCCAAGGCTTAATAACACTACTTATAAGTGAAGAGATGAGAGTTGTTGGTACATCATCCAATGGAGGATCACAAGAAAGTGCTTTCTACTCAAATACCAATAGAGGTAGAGGTAGAGGTGGTAAAACCTCATTTCGAGGTCGATCCGGAAGCTCGCATGGTGGACATCATCAACATGAAGGTCAAGCTCATGGAGGTGGACGAGGAAACTTTGGAGGAAGAGGAAGTTGAGGAAGTCGTGGAGCTCATGGTAGAAGTCATCGAGGTCAACAACCAAACAACGATTCAAATTGCGACTACTGCGGGAAACCTGGGCACATGGCAAAGAACTGTTATCAAAGGGAGCATGATGCACGAAATGGAAAGCTACAACAAGGGAATTATGCATCAACTAGCAATCAAGGTGATGAGCAACTGTTTGTGATGCAGCACATGGCAAATTCAATGATAGGAGGTGTATCAGACAACAATGTCTAGTATGTGGATTCTGGAGCTTCAAACCATATGACTAGCCATGGAGAATGGTTTAGAGACACAAAGGATTTGAAGACACCAAGGTTTGTGGAAACTGGTGATGACACTACACATCCCATCACACAAATTGGCAAGGTGCCATTGTCCATGCAAGATGGGCAAACAAAGTACCTGAAAGATGTACTTCATGTTCCAACCATAACAAAAAAATTGGTCTCTGTAGGCCAGATGGTGGAACAAGGTTTACAGGTGACATTCAACCCGAATGGATGTTTTGTGGAAGACATGAAGAATCAAGGCAAATTGATTGCAAAAGGGGAAAGGAATGGACGAATGTTCACCTTGGATGTGAACATGCCTGAGGTGAATTCCATGTTATTCACACATGGAAAAGGAGCTGGAGACATTGGAATTTGGCACAAGCGGGTTGGCCATGTTAATCTCCAATGTCTTAAGCTGATGGAGAAACAAAAACTTGTTGGAGGTCTTCCCAAATTTGGAGCAGAAGAGGTGATGTCAGAGGTTTGTGAAGCATGCCAATTGGGGAAGCAAGCTAGGCATCCATTCCCAGCTAAAACAATTCATGTAAGTTCCAAACCTTTGGAAATGATCCACTCAGATGTGTGGACCATGAAGACAGAATCCATCGGAGGATGTAAGTACTACGTGAGCTTCATTGATGACCACACAAGGAAGGTGTGGGTCTACTTCATGAAACACAAAGGTGAAGTGTTTCAACATTTTTTGAATTTCAAAGCAATGGTGGAGAAGGAGAAGGGTGTGAGCATCAAGTGCCTAAGGTCCGATGGAGGGGGAGAGTATTTTTCAAATGACTTC
Source organism: Sphagnum tenellum (assembly GCA_963921925.1). Classification (NCBI taxonomy): domain Eukaryota; kingdom Viridiplantae; phylum Streptophyta; class Sphagnopsida; order Sphagnales; family Sphagnaceae; genus Sphagnum; species Sphagnum tenellum. The sequence goes on along the minus strand of OY998158.1, from coordinate 14,930,100 downwards.
AGTGAGTACTTGAAGGAGCATGGGATTTAAAGGAAATACTCATGTAGTTATTCCCCACAGCAGAATGGAGTTGCTGAAAGGAAAAATAGGCACATTGCAGAAATAACACGTGCCATGTTGAATGAAAAGAATTTGCCAAATTACTTTTGGGCTGAAGCGGTAGCAACTGCAGTCTACATCATGAATCGAACACCCACAGCGGCAGTTCATGGCATGACACTTGAAGAAAAATTCACAGGCAAGAAACCCGATGTTTCACACCTCAGAGTGTTTGGTTGCATTGCATACGTGCATGTTCCTGATGAAAATAGATCAAAACTAGACCCAAAAGCTGAGAAATGTATCTTCATTCAATACTCTTCAGAACAAAAGGGATATAGATGTTTCAGTCCTTCCACTCGGAAGTTGCAAGTGAGTAGAGATGTTGTGTTTGATGAGATGGTTAGTTGGTACTCATCACTGAAGGTAGCAGAAGATGGAGAAGCTAGAAATGGTGATGTTTCATCAAATGTGGAACAAGAATCACAATTAATTAGTGGACCACAAGAGTCTTCAATTAGTGGGTCCAGTAGCACTCCATGGAAAGGAAGACTAAGATCTTCAAACATTGTACATGGTAGTTCTCAAACATCATCTAGAAATTCTCATGTAGATGGTGAATCAAGTGAGTCAGAGAAGAGTGAGGGTGAAGAATCAAGAATCACTTCAGTTACTACTCTTGGAGCTCGGATGGTCAAGAAAGCATTGAAAACACCTGACAACAACAGTGGAGTACGAAGATCCACACGAGTCAAGTACCCTGTACAAATACTCACATATGATGGCTTTGTAGCTCATCATTACGCATACATGGTGAGACTTATACAAGAGGTTGAACCCACTTGTTTTGAACAAGCGGTTGGAAACCCTAAGTGGGACAATGCCATGGATGAAGAGATGGCGGCTTTGGATGCGAATACTACTTGGGAATTGGTAGCTTTACCAAAAGACAAGAAAGCAATTGGGTGCAAATGGGTGTACAAAGTTAAACACAATGCAGATGGATCTGTGAGCAGATACAAAGCAAGATTAGTTGCCAAAGGTTATGCCCAAACGTATGGCATAGACTATGAGGAGACCTATAGTCCAGTTGCTAAAATGACAACTGTAAGAGCAATCATTACTGTGGCAGCAGCAAAAGGATGGTCTTTACATCAAATGGATGTAAAGAATGCTTTTCTTCATGGAGATTTACAGGAAGAAGTGTACATGGAACAACCATCAGGTTATGTGGACCAAACACATCCTAATTTGGTTTGTAGGTTGAAGAAAGCTCTGTATGGCTTGAAGCAAGCTCCTAGAGCTTGGTCAGACAAGATTGGTCAGTATCTTGTCACAAGTGGATTTCAAACATCCAATGCAGATTTTTCACTATATGTGAAAAAGACAGAGCATGGGATTGTAGTCATAGTCATCTATATTGATGACTTGATCATCACAGGAGATAGTGATGTAGACATCTCTGATTTGAAAAAGCTTTTGAAGCAAAAGTTTGAGATGAAGGATTTGGGAGAGTTACGTTATTTCCTTGGCATTGAGGTAATCCATTCCCCAAAAGGGATATGGTTATTAGAAAGGCAATATGCCTTGAACAAATTATCCGAATATGGGATGACGGGTTGTAAACCCATTTCAATTCCATTGGAGCAAAATGTGAAGTTAAGTGTAGATGCAGGAGACCTCGTGGAGGATACCACTATGTACAGACGCATAGTGGGGAGTTTGATTTACATGACCATCACAAGGCCAGATTTGAGTTATGCAGTTAGAGTGGTGAGTCAATTCATGCAAACACCACGAAAGCCACATTTGGATGCAGTGAGGCGCATACTGAGGTACATAAAACATACCTTGCAGTGTGGAATTTTTTATGAAGCCAAGAGCCAGTTACAAGTACATGGATATACGGATGTTGATTGGGCTGGCAACGTTTCAGATAGAAGATCAACCAGTGGTTTCATGTTTTTTTTTGGAAGTGGTGCTGTTAGTTGGAGTAGTAAGAAACAACCAACAATTGCATTATCAAGCACGGAAGCAGAATACAGAGGTGCAGCAATTGCTGCATGTGAAGTAGTTTGGTTACAAAAACTACTCTCAAATTTGGGACAGTTAGTGGATGTTCCTGTTGTCATCTATTGTGATAACATTAGTAGCATACTACTTGCTAACAACCCGGTCTATCATGCTAGGACAAAGCACATTGAGGTGCACTATCACTTTATTAGATAAAAAGTTCTAGCAAAAGAAATTGACCTTATTCATGTCAGTACCGAAAATCAAGTTGCTGACATTTTCACAAAGGCTTTAGGTACAGACAAGCTAAGGAAGTTTAGAAAAATGCTTGGTGTACTAGAAGTGAATTTGAGCTTGAGGGGGAGTGTTGAGAATTCAAGCTCAACTACTTAGGTTTCATTAGTTACTGGAATAGGAAAGTAACTAGGTTACTTTCACAAGGTTGAGTTACTTTCCTTACTTATTTTGGTTTGGTTTTTAGTTTAAATACCTTGGTGTTGATGGTTTGGTTCTCTTTTCTTCATTACACAAGTTTGTGTATTTCTTGTGACAAGAACCTTGGAGAGTTCTTGATGTTGTGTTTTGTGTTGTGAGCATTTTGTTGTTGTCTCCTTTCAATAAAGATTTATGTTTGCACTTGAGTAGTTCTCCTATTTGTTAACACATGGTTCATTATCTCTTCAATTTTTGAAATGTTTAAATGTTGTATTTAAATTCTAGGTTTGTTGTCCCAAGATGCACTTACATTTTGGATAACCATTTCACTATGTTACAGTTGGCAAAATGTGGCACTACAAAGTTGAATGCATTTTCCAAGGACTTTTCAAATGTTGGCAAATTGGGTTATTCCTAATAGCTTGGTTGACCTAAATGCATATCTTTTTTGACAAAAAGTTAGAAGAAATGATGGTGAAAATGAAGCAAAAAAATGTTGTTAGTCCTTTTTTTTAAAAATTTCCTTTTTGAATTGTGTCAAAGGAATTTGATGGCATCCAACATGATCACATTCATGTAAACTGCAAATGTGCCTTGAACTAGTGACACATAGAGGAGCAAAATTTCCCCATAATTACAATGTTGGCAAGAAGTTTCTTGGCATTCCAATAAGCCAAATTAAAATCTAACAAAATTTTCCAAAGTTGGGCTCTTCATCACATTTAACATCTAGACCAATTGCTATCTATTAGCAAAACTTGGCCGAATAACCCATACCATTGATATTGAAAATGCTTGTGAAACTAAGTTTTGACAAAGCAATTGAATGTTGAGTTAAAATATGAGGTCAAACCTAAAAAATTTCTAGATGTGTGTGAAACATCTTTTACCGTGACGTGATGCAATATTTTCATGACGAGTTTGTTAATTTTTGCAATGTGTGGGTGTTTGCAGCTTTTGGTGATGTGATTGAATATGTGAGACACATTTTTGTTAGTGGTATGCATTATGCATAAGGCACATATTTTGCCATATTTACATGTTGGTTATATGAGGGCTTTGAAAATGATGATTATGCTAAACGTTAGGGTTTTTGGCTAGATAATGTGTGGTTTAAGCTTTTACAATTTGGGATCTCGGTTTCAAGACCTCGACAAACAGACTAACTGAATTAACGAAAATTTTGAAGAAATCGCCCGCTACTTCACTGACCTCTCCCTTCCCCCACCCCCCAAAGCCTTCGTCATAAACACAGAGACTTACTGAGTTAATATATATGATATGAAAATTTCAAAGTTTGTGTTTTTGTAATGTTTAAAATGGAGTATTTGATAAATAGAATGTAATGTAACATATTACCATAACAAGTGGGGTGGCTTGATGGTAAAGGTGTTTGCTCCCACTCCAAAGGTCAAGGGATCAAACCTCATGAATGATCAACAAATGGTATGTTGATTGAATGTTTTTCTATTGAATTTTTAGAATAGATGCCTAGGTTGATTACATGGCCTACCTACCACTGTCAATAAATCATAGGTTTTAAAATGTAATAAATAATAATATTGTATATTAAATAATTAAAATTTAATTGATTTTTTAATGTTGGTTAGTTAATTAACTAGCAAATGAATGATTCGATAAATTTGTATTTCATTTGAAAGTAACATTGTTTCATTAAATACTAGTGAAGGAATTCATTATTCGTAGCTACTGGTCTCCGCTCATTAGGGGGTTCAAAAAATTTTATAGGAAAAAATGTCCAAATTCATTCAAAATTTAATGAAACCCAAAATGAACTAGGACACATTTTGTAGTAGTGAACATTTATTATATTTTGTAAATTAATTAAAATTTCAATTATGAATATGTAAAGTTTAAACATAAATTTGTATGAGGAAAACCTAAAAATTGTTTAATCATGGTAAGATTTTTTTTTGACAACTAGAACATATTAAAAAATTAAAGCAAAAAATCACTAATTAAAGTTTTTTAACATGGATTTTTTATTTTCATACACCAAGAAAAAAAGGGGAAAAATTAAGGGTTTTTATTTTGTTTATTTGTGTGGCATGATGAACATTTGTGATAAAAATCTTGTTCATGATGCTTAAAACAAAGTAGGGGAAAAACATATATTTTATTTGCATAAATGTATATATCTTATTGTATTAAAAGTTTATAGTTAAGAGGTCCACATGCACCCTATAATTTGTATGCATGAAAATTTAACTTAATCATTAATCCATTAAAATATAAATGTAAAATTTGCAAAAATTTTATACATCCATCTCAAAAAACTATGATGAGTGCAAAATGCAGCTCATGAGTAATGGATTTAACACATTCAAAGTGAATGATTAAACTCATGTGTAAATTTTAATAGTAAAAAAAAGGTGAAAAAAATCATCAACATGTTCAAGTAGAAATGTGAAACATTAAATTATTAATTGTGTTTCAATGTATATTAATAAATACAATATGCAATATTTGAATAACAGTTTCAACAAGTTTAAAGTGGATGATTCAATTCATGTGAAAATGTTAATAGTTCAATAAATGTGAAAAACCTCATTAAATCATTTAAGTATAATTGTAAAACATAAAATTGCATGTGTTTCAATATATTTTAATAACTGCAAAAGCAACTTATAAATAATAGTTTTAACATATTAAAGGTGAATGGTTAATGCATGTACACATGTGGACAATTCAAAAGTTTTGGAAAAATCATTAACTTATTCCAATATAAATGCAAGATCCTAAGTTGTTACATGTGTTTTAATAAATTATGGTAAATCTAAATTGAAACCCATGAATATTTGTTTCAATTTGTTAAAATTGAATGGTTCAACTCATGTATTATGTTGACAATTGAATAGATGTAAAAAAAACCATTAACTCATTATATTATAGTGTGTAAATGAAGTTCAAGGCGAGTTCAATTTCCTTGTCAACAATTTCAATTTAAAAATAAATAAAATGTACAAACTATACTCATAAGTGAACAATGTAGTGAATGCTACAATTGTAAACAACAATGACCATTAAATAGTGCAACAAATCATTTGTAAATTTAAAATGGCTAAATGTGGTTGAATGTAATCAAATTGGACACTAATCACAATGTGTGAAAGTGGCAAAGGACACGATTTCTTCTTGTGTGTTTCTTAATGAATTTCATTCAATAGTGCATTGGTCCTTTATTTTTTCTAATTGGGTTTAGTATTTAAAACTATGTCCATACAGTAACAAGGATTATATGGCATTAGTATATTAATTTATAGAAGGTGTTAAATAGGATTGTGTGTAGGTGTGCAAAAAAAAAATCTTATGGCCAATGAAGTTGTTGGATTTGGAGGTTTTAATATTTTATTTTAATTCTCTTAAATGAATTGATAGTTAAATGTGTAATAGGGTTTGATAGGTTGTGATGACTTTTAATGATTAAAGGAAACAGTAATATTTATAATAACTAGCTGAAAATAATATTTAATCCTACAAATAAATTTTTTTTGTTATACATTACTTTTCAAAGCCAATGGTGTTGATGGATTTGGTGGTTTCAAATTATTTTTAACTTATTAATAAGCACCCCAAGTTTATAAATGGGTATTAACTAAAGACCAAATAGTTTTTCTTAATGTATTTTTAGAGAAATTACTTACCTAAATTTTGCATTGTACCTTCCAAATTTCGAAAGGTATAAAGAACAATTGATTATACCTTTCAGATTTAGAAAACTAGAATTTTTTTTTTCATTTTTTCATCTTTTAATCATATTTTTCTTTACTTTTTAAATTTTTTTAAAATATTTTATTTTATTTTATTTTATTTTTGGTTTTTATTAAAATTATAAATGCTACTTGTTATGTCTTCTCATTATTCAAATGCACTTCTTCGAAATATTCACTTTCGGTGTATATTATTTTATAAAAGGAATTAATTTTTTTCAAAAAAAAAATATTCAACAAGAAATATTTGAAAAATATTTTATTTTCATAGTGGAATGCTAAAAATTAATCAATAGGGGAATATTTGCACTCTAGCTACAAAATTTTTGGAAAACACTGAAAATTTTAGTTCTTTGTTTGAATAAAATTAACCCAAGAAAAGTGGGAGATTTGGTTTCTTTATTGTTAAGCTGAAAAAATAAAATTTGAAAAACTAATAAAATTTCATTACTTCAAGTTTTGGAAGCACTAAAATAAAAATAAAAACACTTGGAAAAATTATTACTCAATTTTTATAAAATGATTTTTTTTCCAATCCTCACTTTCATTTTATGGCATTTAAAAAAAAAAATTCTAGTCTACTAAAGTTATAACATATAATTACGATTTACCTTTATAAAATGGCAGGTCATTTGGAACTTATTGTTTAAATATTGAAATTTGATAAAAGTGAGGATTATGAAATTAATTAAAAATTAAGAGGTTAATTTGGGCTTCAAAAGTCTAAATGCCATTTCAAAATTTTAGTTAAAGTGTTTTTTTTTTTGTTGTTGAAGTTTTTGATTTTTTAGTTGATTGTCAATAAACAAGGTTTAAAAAAAAAAATTGAAGGGAAAAGAAGGGCAAAAGGGTATGAAAAGATTCTATGGGTGGAGATGGAGGATTTTCGAGTAGGGTGAAAGAACCATATGAGGAAAGAAGGACAATTTCCTTCAACAAAAATGAAGTAAAAAAATTGTTTTCATGGTTTGCAAACAAAGAAAATTTACGTTGACGATTAGCATCGTGTGTCTTGATGAAAATGAAGGCATACACCTTCATGTGCATGTGGGTTTTCTCTCTGTTCTAAAATTGGATTTTCTTCATTTTTGATTCTTGGATTATCAGGGGGAACAAGAGGAGGGTTGCAACCGCATCAAAGAAAGACAAAGATAAGATATGAGTTGCCCTTTTCAACAATGACACCAATTTGTTTATTTTATTTTCTTTTGTTCCCTTCCTTCCATTGGTTTCCTGCTTGGGATCAAGGAATATCCATCGATTGATCAAAGATTTTCAAAGCTTAAAAGTATGTGTTTTTCACATAAAAGGAACACGTTGGTTTTTTTTTATCATGTGTGTGTCGCTTATTTTTCCCGGCTTTTGGTGTGTAACCTTAATCTGGCATCATCAAACATCTTTTTTATTTCTTTCCATTTATGTTCTCTCTTTCTTTTTGATGCAAATTTGAGTTGACATTATTGTAGGTTACTGAAATGAAATATAGTTCAGATGGAAGGTTGGGAAGGTTGTGGTGAAAACGACTTTCCGAAACTCAAACAAGCTTCAAAGTGTAGTGAGGGAATGAATAGTAAGAACTTAACGGCCTTTGCTAGTACTTCGAGTTTGGAGGATCTCGTTGCAAAATGTAGCATGGATATTTTTAAGTTGCAAGAAGACTACAAGGTTACCAAGGATCGAATGAAGGCAATGGAAGAAAGAGAGAAGGCGATGGAAAAAAAACTAAAAAAGGGGGGAATTCCTATTATTTTGGATTAGTCAAAATGTGCAAGTGGTGGTTGAAGAAATTTTCAAATGGAGTTGTGAAAAGAGATTTGTCAAAGACGAGGATGGGAAACAAAAGTTGCATTATCAATTATAGTAAGCAATTCTAGTCAAGCTTAAGGCGTTGAAAGAAAAAAACATTATTCTCAAGTAAGAAAACTATTGATAAAAACCTTGTAAAACTTATAAGTCACAACAAAGTGTATAATGGTAGAAGAGAAACAAAAATGATGTAAGAATATAAAATTTGGTTACTAATGAAGTAATGCAATATGCACCCCATTTAATTAATGCAACAAAAAAGTAAACTTAGTTTGTCCCTACTTCATGCCCTTAGGCCAAAAATGCAAAATAACAAAAATAGGCCAAATTAAAATTTTGCAGCATTGAAAGTTGAATTGGTGTTTTTTTCCCTACGTGGGGAGGGTATTGTTTGTTTTTTTGGGAAGGGGGAAGTTGGGTTGTGTGGTCTTCATTTTGTCCCATATGCCTTGCCACAAATTTTACTCTTATAACATATATGTAATCATTCCGCAAAAAAAATATCAATGTTTATTTTGGGATTATTCAAAGCTTGATTAATTTTTGTTAATGGATCAATGCAAGATGCCCATCCCAAAAGATTTTTTTTTTGACTTGGAGGTACCCACAACTAATTAATAAACTTTGACTTAAATATTTGTGTAAGATTAATACTTGACGATAGTTTTCATTCGTTCTATTAGGTCCATATGTAGCTTGTCATGTTATAAAATTGAAAACCCTAAATGTTCATCCTTTTTTATTTTTCATCCATCCAATTTTAAACCCTAAATTATGAACCCATCATCCATCGAATTCATCTTTCTCCATTGATTTCACCCACATTTTTGGATTTATGATCCTTTCATCCATAATTTTGTGAAATTTTTATTATGTTATAATCTCAAATTTCATGTAGTTACATTCATGTCCAAGGTTTGATGTCAAATGAAAATTTCTAGAGTTGGAAATGTTTGAAGATTGAATAAAAATTTAATCATTTCCATTCACAAGAAATTTTGTTTTTTTTCACTACCCAAATTCATTACATTTTTAATGAAATGGGACAAAATTGACTAATATGCAGCTTGTATGGTTTGGGTAAAAGAACACTAGTTGATTGAGACATTTTGAATTAAATATTTTTTAGTTGTTTTGGATAATTGCATGTTACATTAAATAAATTTTCTTTTATTTTTTTGACATGGATATATGAGGTCCTAAGTTAATATGATGTGGAATAACGCATCGTGTCCTCATATAACTTTTTATTTTGTTTAATTTTTAAAATTCTTTTTATTAGATCGTGGAGTCATGAATTACATTTTTGTTACAACATGAAAACTTAAAGTTGTTTTTTTTCCAATTTTTTTGATAAAAATATTTTGACACGATTTGTTTTTTAAAAAATGTATGATTACATTTGTACAAAATACATAAAAGCATGTAGTCATCAAGGATTGAATCCAGACCTTACGGAAACACACTAAGGTCTTAACCACCAAACCACCTCAAAACTTTATTCATAAAGATGAAAAAGTTTAAGTTTATTATATTTGATGTGAAATTGTTCAGGAAATTCAAGCTTTAACTTACATTTTTTTTTGTAAAATTTATTCAAATGTTACAAATCAAAGACGATTTTAAATCTTATTCCATAATGTATTCAAAAGAATATCATAATTTACAATGTTAAAAAAAAAACTTGAAATGTCATTTCATGAATAAATCAACAAATATCTTTTTCTCTAAATTGACCTAAAATATTTGTAAATTCAATGTGAATTCAAAAGTGTATTTATTTGGTCTTATATGAAAAAAAATCATTACATTAACCATTTTTTAAGGAATTGCAAGTTTGTATTTTCCCCAATATGGTTAGGTATATATATATATTTCTTTTTACGATGTTGCTAAAAGGTTAATCATCAATAAGAAAATTATCGCATTTCGTTATAGACCAATTATGTAGTTGGAATTCATTTTAAATCTTTCAATATAATGGTTATTTACGATATTTTATTGTAAAAAATAACCAATATATATTTTAAATTTGACCGAATTTCTATTTATTTCAAAGAATTATTTTTTGATGTTATTGCCCCCTTAAATAGGTAGAAATTGGTCATAAAAATAATAATAGTAAATTTAACCATTTAATTATCAAGATTATATTTGATTAACAAGATTAATCATACACTAATATCAGTGATTAATTACACAAATTTGAAAAAATAATCACAACAAATTGTTTTTTATGATGTAAGAATGTATTTTAAATTTTAGTTTTTTGTAAAAGGAAAGACAAAATTTAATTGGGTGAACTTCTAGGTTTAAATAGTTGCATTAACCAACCCCCCCTCCCCACAACCAACATGTTTTGTTGGCAAAACATTGGGATCAAAAATTTGAAAAAAAAAATTGTTTACTCCTAATCAATAAATATTCTAAAATAATTTTAATAAATCCAACCTTAAACACATAAACAATTCCAACATCAAATTTATTTGAAAACATTTATTTCAATCTCTCAAATCACTATAAACCTTATTCAAATTTTTTGAAATTTTAAAATGACTTTGTGTTGTAGAATAATCAAGGTGATTTGCATTTTTAGACTCTTGAAGCACATGTAATAAATATGTTACATTTGATCCATTAGGACATTTTTACTTTCATCTATTTAACAATATTGTGTAGGATAGTTGTGGGGTAGATTTTTTAAAAATACAAATGAATTATTCATTATTCCACCTATTGAAGTTCATTAAACTTCAATGTTTTATCTTTGTGGTTGTGAACTATAAAGTCTATAGATTGTCCAAAAACATTTTAATACAATGCCAACATGTGCTTATGTGAAGATCTATTTTTAATTTCTAAACTTTGTTGCCTTGATTTTATGCAAATTCATATATAACACATTCAACAAAGTAGAAATTAAGTAGGAAATTAAGTTTAAAACAAAACTTGGGGCATTATGTTTGAAGGACTGGCGATACCAAAAAAAAAAACCAATCCAATACCACTTTATAAAACTAATATTTGGTAAAACCCCTTGAATTGTTTCCAACCGGGTATTTGATAAATACCCACCACCATGTATACCTCGCAACACAAGTTTTGAAACAAATAGACCCGACTCGGCCCTTGCAATTGTGAATATGTCCAAGATTCAAAAGGGGTTGTTTTGAAGTTGCAAAGAAAAACAAAAGACCTGCCCCAAAAGGCCTTTCAACCCCTTAAAATCTACTAATTGGACTCATCTAGTATTGGAAAAATCAAATACCTTCATAACATTGTTAATAACCTACCTACTAAATTTTGATTTTTTGATAATTAATTAAGTTGATAACTATCTATTATTGAACTTAAAAAATCTGACAACCTACATGGATGACCCAATTATCATCTAGGTAGGTTATCAATCTTTAAACACCGTTTAAAAAAAAAAAAAAAAAAAAAACCCTATAACTGAATATTTTGAACATATTATTTGAAAACTTACCCTAAATTTATTGCCCCATTTTTTTTGTTAGCCTACTTTGACACACAAATTTTCATATTGGTATTGATAACTTGTGTGGTCCCAAAAGATTTTTTTTAAAAACCCTACACAATGGGTATGAAAGAAAGCAATAACCGACCAACACTGGTAGATATAAGTGGATGGTTAGTTCATAACTAATGACCATGGTTAGCTATTGGAAAGGAATACAATGGACAAATGTTTCTTGTCCACATATCATCCATCCTACAAAGCGCATTGGAGTTCACTCTAGCCATTTTGTTTCCAAGAAGCCCATCCAGAACCACTGTGTTCCATCCAAATCCATCTTGTAATGGGGCACCTTAGGAAGATGAAAACTCCAGTGATTTGGGGGGGGGTGGGGGGGGGAATGTGAAAATAGAATTTGCAATAAATAGCTAAGTAATTGAATGTGAGTGTTTCTTATGGCCAAATTTTATAATATTTGATACAAATTTCTTCAATAGGTAGGTTTTAAAAAGAAGGTAAAGATGCCTAGATTGTTATGGAATCTAAATGACTTGCCACTTTTGGCTCTATTTTATTACCACTTAGGCTACATCATACTATACATTATATATATATATAACTTTTAATGGTGCATTCACACTTGATGTTAAGTTAGAGTTAAATAAAAATGTAAGTGGCATCCTAGGTGTCACCCAATGTTAAATGGGTGATAGCTTAATGTTAAAAAGAATGTTAGCTTAACATAAAATCTTCTTCATGGTAAATAGGTTTAAGTCCTAAATGGCTAAACATGGTGTTAGGGGGATTCAACACTAGAGTCCCTTAACACCAAGTGTGAATGCACCTAAAATTATAAGCTCTCGAATAGTGTTAGTTGATGATGTAAAATTGCCAGGCTCTCTATTGCACGAGCATTGAGGACACCAAAACCCTAAACCCTAAACCCACCAACCATTGAGAACACAACTAGCCTAGAAATGGGAAAGAAATGGGGGAAATGAAAAGGATGTGTCTTAATTAAAGCCATTAATTGTTATGTTAATAAACACAAAGGTCAAATAATGTACACACACACAAAGGGTTTTTAGTACTAGGAAGGTACACAAAAATGGAATAACCAATGTTAAAGAGCCATTAATACAGGTAATGATCAATCAAGGGTAGCCATAAATTATATGGTAGCCATAATTAATACTACTATAACTCCTTCCATTGCACCACCCCATATGAGAGAGAGAGAAGAGGGACAGAAAGTACTTGACAGAAAGACAGAAACAGAGGCCTATGAATGTAGTACCCATAACACATACATTAACTTATCATCATCATCATCATCATCTCTGGTTGTCATTCATCCATCTGGCAGCTGATTTGTTTTATTATTTAAAAATAATAATTGTCTCTTTATGGAAACCCAATCTTTGTAGTAGTTAAGAATCTTGAGAGGCTGTTATTTATGGATTTCTTTTTTATTAATTCCTGGAGGAATATATTAAGTTTAAGTCATAAGTGTGAGCAAATTGTGACTTTTCATGAGAGCATGTCAAAGTAGTAGTAATAACATTATTATTATTATTATTATTATTATTTATTAATTAATAATAATATTATTACTATTATTTCAAATCATTCTTGACTTGTGGGACCTCAGTATTTATTTTTGACAAATATTTTTGTCAGTTTTTTTTCAGATAAATTGGGAAATTTTTGGAATCTTTTTTTTTTCCCCTAGTGTAGTAGTGTAATTTCAACTCTTTTTTTTTCTTGGGGCAGGGGTGAGGGAATCCATCAAAATTTTAATATAACCAGATTGGGAAAAAAAATTTAAAAGCTAATTACCCACTACTTGCAATTGACTAAATTGTGGCTCAGTAATCCATTATAATAAATAAATAAATAAATAAATAATTAATTAATTAAAATTATTGTACCCAATGTGTTGAGTTAATGTGCACCCAGGGGTTTGAGGTTTTTTTCATTTTGGGGGTACGGTGGTGGGTATGTTGAATTTTTGGTTGTTGTTCCCAATGTGTTCCATCAAGTTCCCAACATGTTTTCCATGTTCCCAATCTATGTTCCCAATAGCTCCTCTCCTTATCCCATATCCTTTGCCCTAAGTTCTACTCTTGTGAGTTGTAACTCATTCGAGAAGAGAGCCCAACTGAGGAGATTATAACATACTTGTTTTGGGAATGTCTAAAGCTTGATTATTTCTTTTTGTGACTCGTACTAATTAGTTATGGGGACCCCCAAAGTTCAGTTTTGGTCATTGCCCATTGACAAATACAAGTATACATAGGGTATATACAAGTATACATGTTGGGGGAATACATTGGGAACTTGAGGAACATATTGAGAACTTGCTGCAAATGCACCAGGTAATTTGACAATTTTTGTGGATGTGGGAACACAATTTGCAAAGATAATGGAGATTTTTTAAAACATATGTAGTAAGAAGGAATCACTTAAGGAAAAGCACAAGTAGAGTTAAGGTCGGTTTCCATGGGGAACACCCAAGCAAGAAAATAGAGGAATGGATGAGAAAATAGTGACAAAGAATTCCCATGTCATAAGAAGCTCTCCAACCCATTACCACAACACTATATCATCTATTGCCCCCCATCTATGAGCAACCGTCTTCCAATCTCTACAACTTCATCCCTAGCAAGTGTGTTGGGTATTTGAAGGGTACCTACCTTTGTATCCATGATGTGGATTTGTGGATAATAGGGGTTGTTCACACATTTGCAAGGTAATAGAAAAGAACTTAAGGGTGTCAACCCTTAAGCATATGTGTAACCTCATCATTTTTCATATGCATACATTTAGTCACCTTAAATTTAATTATACATATTTTGCATCAAATTTGATGTTTCAAGATGATTAGTTTGAAGTCACATGCTTCACATGTATTTTTTGGTTGTTTCAATTGCACAAATAAACCAAGAAGGTGGTTAGTGTGATTTTCAATGAAAGATAAGTCACAAATTCATCAAAAGATCACATGAACCATCATGGTTCAAACTCTTGGTGGAGGCACTCTTTTCCTTATAATATACTTTGTGATTCACCGTGGGAACTACATTTGAATGGCATTTTAAGTGAAAGCACACAAGGGTCCTCAAAAATGTATTCACAAATATTGTTTTGCAATTCATCTAATATGTTTTTGTTGAAGTCCATTTTTGCAATTAAAATTATTCTTATAAATTTTGAGAGGATTTGATTAACTGGGAACTTGGGTTGATCATTTTTGCAAAAAAATTGTATTACATGATAGAGATTTTTAAATCTATGAGTATATTTATCACAAAATAATACTATTTATAGAGTCTAAAAATATATAATTATCCTTCAAAAGTGGGATTGTAGGTGCACATGAAACTTTAGGTGGCGATTGATATTGATAAGTTTCTCAAATTTTCCTAACATATGTCATTCATCAACATGTTTTTTTTTCTATTTGTAAGCCATAAAAGCATTATGATTTTTATTTTTCTTTAAAAAACCAGGAATAACACATATGTGAGTTGTTCATTGTGCTTTCTTTCCATTTAACTTAGTTTATGAATGTGGCATGGAACCAAAAATACGATTATCATGGCATCATAAAATGGCTCCAAATGATATGTGACATAGGATGTATACATTATATATGCAAACACTTTAAATCTTGATCATTGGATTAAAATTAAAATGGTTACAAAATTGAAATTGTTGTAAATCGCTTTACATCTTGGTCATGTTTGTTTACATTATGATTAACTTTGATTGGGATGGAAAAAGCTTAAATTTTCACCTTGAATTATACGTTGTGACAAATACTATTAAAGTTGTAATTATTTTTATATTTTTAATAATGTTTTCCTAAAGTGGCTATACCTTAATGTGTTTTTACCCTTTTCCCAAAATCGAAACATTTTGTTATGATTTATTTTGGAGGTTTGTAATTCCTGAAAACACATATGTTTGAACATACACATACAATATTCCATAGCCATTGTTAATATCTTTTCAATGTTATTTCAATATCTAAAATTGAAATTATTTAATCTTCCACCTTTTTAATTGTTAGGAGTTGTTTTGGAATTCTTTATCCTAACCTTTCAAATCTCTATAGTTTCAAAAAAAACCTTTTTTTGGCAATATCAACTCACATTAATTTAAATGTGTGATAACTCAAAACATTATGAAACCACCTTGTTGCATCCCTAGTCATCAAAGACTTTCTAATGGTATTGAGAATGTGATTACAAGCATTCAATGGTTTGGGCAATGTCAATGTGACAAACAAAACATTCTTTAAAACCTTCCTTCATAGACAAATCAACCTTCTTCAACTAGTAAAGAGTTAGAACAATATTGTCTTTTAAATATTAGCTTTATATGGCTTTTCATGCCTTCTTGATGATGTTTATGATTCTTCAATTGAAAATACATCCATTTGTTTGATAATCTTTCCAATGCATCTTGTTACATCATATAACCATTATTTAATGTGACCATGATAACTTGCAAGAATTCCAACAATGAAAATATGCAAAGCTTGAAATGCAATTTTATTATGGTTTTAAGTCTATTTCCACAAAACTCCAACTCGTTCTACCTCATTTTTCTTCTACATTACTTTAAAAAAAAACCATTCACTTATGAACCTCAATTTGCAATTAATCATTGTCAAAAAGTTTGATAATGCTTATAGTGAACATCCCAATAAATAATTAGATGGCAATCTACTCAAATTGTATTTACAAATGAGTTCAAAAAGCTCAATCACACACACACTCCTTAAACAACTCAACTAAAACAAATAAAGAATATGTTTAATGCATTTGCCAAGCCTTAACAAACATGGCCTTTCATGAAATATCTAAGAGGATTTTTCTTAATATACATAATGTATTTTATCTCTCTCTCTATGGACTTTAGTGAAAATATGACAAAATCTTGAATTTGTGAAAATTTCATGGTGCATTTTCAAAATGGGGACACTTTCAAGTTTTCAAAATATAATAACACAATTCATTGTAAACATGACTGATTGGGATATGGGAACTCATTTCTTATATTAACCCTTGTTGGAAAAGGTCATATCAAGTTCAAAATTGTACACAACTTGATCCTTTGAGTGTTTATTCAAATAGTTGAGACATTTTGTGTCCTTATTGTTGATTATCCATATTGTTCACATTGAAAAATCTATTGAAAGGCCTTAATTGTGTTTTCCATGTAATTCATTTTTTACATTGTTTGTGTAGTTACACTAACTTTCCTCCCCATTAAAAGAGAAAAATGATCTCATCACAATTTGATGTTTTTCAATCTTCATCAACAATTAGTTGTGGAAACGTCAATGGTATCTTGGGCATGGTCTATATCAAAATTTGGCTTTGCACTACTTTGCATTACCAATGACAATCAAGTGATATAAGGTCAAGATATTAATATATTTCAAAGTTACTTAAATAAATTATCTAATAGATAATTAGTTACCAAACATTGGTAATTCATGATCATATAGATTGTCCATGACATCATTGCCACTTCCATTAATTCTAGAATATGAAAATTATCTTTTGTTTACTAAAACATTATGGCACCCATAATGTTTTTTTTGGCCCCCCTTGTTGCATCAAAAGTGATTTTTTGGGGACTTTTTCCAACACCCCCAAATGTCCTTCCTACTATACTTATCAATGACCCTTAGTTCAAAAAAACATAAAAATGTAATATATTTTTGAACCTAGTGCTCACAACATCCCCTATGTACTTTTTAATTCCCTTGGTGTCCTTTGACATCATATCCAACACCCTCAACCCTCAACATCTTGGTACCACCTATTGCTTGAAAAGAAAGTTTTCATGTCCTCACCTAGTGTTCCTAGTGTTTTTAGCATGCCTTTTTTACACCATGTTATCATTTGTTGTCAGTTTGTCATTCCTTGTTGGCATTCGAGTCTTTTTCTTGTTCCCCATCTTTTGTCAACATTGCCATTGTTTGGGCGTGTTTTTGTTGTTGATTAAGTGTATATCATCGCCAAACCAAAATACCATTCGAGTCTTTTTCTTGTTCCCCATCTTTTGTCAACATTGCCATTGTTTGGGCGTGTTTTTGTTGTTGATTAAGTGTATATCATCGCCAAACCAAAATACCTTGTTTATTTGAATTTTTACGAAGGATGTTTGGATTTGAAAATGTTTGCTAAGTCAACATCCTATCGTGAAATGTCCTTTCAAAACTTTGGCCTAGTAGCAATCATATTAGTGTAAAGGCTTGATGTTTTTCTGGAAAAATGTTAGATGGGTTTGAGTTTCCACTAATTATTAAAGAGACCAAGTTTCAAAGGGGAAATATATTCCATTGATTCCATAGAAAAAGTAATTAAAAGGGGGGAAAAAATGTTTACCCATTCCAAGGAAAAGGTGGTTAGAAAGTGCAAATTAAATTGTCCACCTCCAAGTCCTACACGAAGGTGCTATTAAAACATTGTTAGGTGTCACTTCCCATTACATGTTAATGAATTTGATCTTCAAAATGGGTTTATTAAATTTAACTATCTTCATAAAACATAACATTGATAAAAATAATGTAAAATTATCAATTTTGATAAAAATGTTTTGATGTATATTTCAATTTCAATGTTGATTTAAGTATGTTTCTAATTTTAATTAAAATGTGTCAACTAAAATATTACAAAAATTCAATTGGAATTATTAATTATTAAATTAAAATTAAAATATTTATCAAAAATTTAAAATATAGTTCAAATATAGTAACTATAATTTAGTAATGATAATCAAATTTTCTGAATTTTTTCTGAATTCTTATTTTCAATACAAACTAAAAGCTACTATCATGTTACCATTTGTTGAAATTATGAACATTATGAAAATTGATTAGTATCAATTTCATTAAAAAGTGTATGAATGTAAAGTGTGCTTTAATGGTTTTAAATACATCAAATCATGTTGTTCCTAATATGAAACAATATTGAAATTTAAAACATTTAAAACGATCTGCAATGATAATCATAATTTAGTATTGATCTTTCAAAATATAAATAATGTATTATTTACTAGGCCATTAAGCTTTAAAATATAGTTTTTGAATGAAAATGTGAAACACAAATGCACTTGGATGTGAATCATGCACTTTTAAATAACAACATGAACACATGAATCTAAAGGTTTTCAAGACTTTGGCTATGTGATACACAATGATAGTAGGTTCAAAGACATGTGACTTATGGTTAACATGCAATCAATTTCTCCAAAATATTTAATATTTAATTAAATTATAGAAATTGAAATCAAGAGTTAGACTTTGAACATGTTTTAATTATATTAAAAATGAAAGTTTTAAATAATTTAATGAATTTTTATGGTTTCAAAAATCTTGCCCATCTCGCTTTGCACCAAATTTGTGAACATTGGTGTATTGCCCACAAACTAGATCACTTCTTTTTCATTTTCCTTTTAAAAAAAAAAATCATTTAAAATTTTTTTTCCCCTTTTTGTAAGGCTTTTATAATAACAAGTCATCCATGCATTTAATTCAATTAATGACACACATTGAGAGAATTGCATGTAAGACCAAAATATTCATGGGATGTAAAAAGCAAACATGATTTAATAGATTCATATATTTTCAAGATTGCTTAAATATTTTTGATTAATTTAATACAAAGGCAATTTCAACACATAGTTTTAAAATAATCAATGAATTTTGCAATTTTCATGTCAAGGATAAAACATTCTTGATTCCAAAAGACTGTGTATTTTGCTTCACAAAATTTCTTCTTTGAAAATTGATTTTTTTGAAAATAAAAAAATTAATGTAAAAAATGCCAATTTACTACAATAACAAATATAATATAAATATAAAACTGACAACAATGTACAATAAAATTGAGCAATAAACAAGATGAATTGTTTTCTTCTAGTGATTCATATTTGCATGAGGTACACAAATAACCAAATGAGTTTTAAAAGACATAAAAAACATTTGATTTTATCAAGCTATGTTTGCATTAATAAAAACTACATCTTAAACAACTAAATCATTCCACTATACATGGTGTTAGGTGAAGACATCATCGATCAATTCATTGTACCTAGGCATATTAGTTGATTGAACCTTAAAATGTGAATGCAATAACACATCAATGGATGATAATCACTATATAAAATTTGGCTCCATACACAATTGTTTTATGGCAACATTTTCATGTTCTATCTTTTTCTGCAATGTCAACAATAATTATAAAGTTTTTCATAAGTTTCAAGGATACTTTAAATTCATATAATAGGGAATCACTAATTTTCATATTTTGAATTTATTAAGATTTATCATAAGCAATGACATTCATAACTTGGAAAATGTTGGTCATCAACTCATATAATTCATGACATTTCAAACTGAATATTTAATTATATGATTGTTTCAAAAAAACTAATGGAAAAGTCAACAAATTAATTGATAATGAATAATGAATTAAATTTGAATCAAGAGAAGATTCATGCAAAGGTCTTTTTCTATATAATTTATGATAGTAAATTTTGGATTGTGAAACATGCCACTATTCCGATACGATTGCTAGTAACACATTGATTTTGTCAGAAGACATGCACAAAATTGTTTAGTTTATTTGTTCATATTATGTACATCATCTCATAACAATGATCAAATGACGTTTGCATGTATAAAGTTTTGTAAACACTCAGAAATCCTTGTTCAATTTTGCTGAAAATTGATTTTATGAGACACCAAAATATCAAACATGGATTTCAAAGATAAGATTATTGACAAAAATACTTCACCGTGGTGGAATCACAAGTCAGACATAAACTAAATATGCTTTGCTTTCAGAAGTGTTTTTGTGTATGTATGAGGCAGCATAGCCTAGCCTTCATGGCTGCTACTACTACATAGGCTAGTCTGCATGAGCTATAGAGAATTTAACACATGGGCTTGATCACAACTTGATTTGGGTTTCTCGTGTCTGGTTAATGTGAATTTTCCCGATTTCAAGCATAAGATGACACAGCAGGCACTCTGGCTTTTGATGACCCACAGAAACCACCATGGGTGGTAGCAAAGCTGGCTGCAATGGCTCCAGGGACATTGCAATCGAACCATTTTTTCATGGAATAAAAAGCTCGAGAGATAATGTCAAAGCTTGACAACCTGAGAAAACCATGCAACTTTTCCAACAAATGCAGCAAGAAGGCATGACTCCTGACAGGTTCACTTTTGTTCCAGTTCTTAATGCATGTGCTAATCTACAAGCATTAGAAGTGGGCAGGGTGCATTCACTGAACAGGAGGTGATTCAAGCTGGCTTTGAGCATGATGTCTTTGTGGGAAATAGCCTTATTGACATATATGCCAAATGTGGCAGCATGGATAATGCTTGGAGAGTGTTCAAGAACATGCCGTCACTTACTGTGGTCTCTTGGACACTATGATATTTGGACATGTGAAATGTGGGGGGGGCCACAAGGCATTGGAAGTTTTTCAGCAAATGCAACAGGTAGTCTGAAACCAAACCCTATCAATTTTGTGGGAGTCCTGAATGCATGTGCCAGTCTAGAGGCACTTGAAGAGGGTAGGTGTGCTCATGAACAGATCATTCGAAGTGGTTTTTGAGTCAAATGTCTTTGTGAGAAATTGCCTCATTGACATTTGTGTCAAATGTGGGAGGATGAATGATGCACAGAGTGTGTTCAACAAGATGCCTTCACACAGTGTGGTCTCCTGGATTGCCATGATCTTGGGACATGTGAAGTGTGGACAAGGGCAGAGAGGGCATTGGACCTATTTCAACAATTGCAGAAGGAAGGTGTGGCACTAGACAGTTACTTTTGTGGGAGTCTTGAATGCATGTGCCATTGTAGTGGCACTTGGTGACGGCAGGCATGTTCATGAATAGATCATTCAACATGTTTTTGAATCTGATGTCTATGTGAGCAGTAACCTCATTGACTTGTATGCCAAATGTGGGAGTATGGAGGATGCGCGGAGAGTGTTTAACAAGATACCCGTGGACAATACAGTCTCTTGGATAGCCATGCTCAAGGGCTATGCCATGCATGGGCAGGGTAAGGAAGCTCTTGCACATTTTAAATGGATGTGTGAAGATGGTGTAGAGATAGATAATGTCACTTTTGTTTGTGCTTTGTTAGCTTGTAGCCAGCCATGCAGGCCCGGTGAATGAAGGCCTGATGTGTTTGATTCCATGAGCGAAGCTTACAGGATCCCTGTAACAGTTGATCACTATGCCTGCAAGGTTGACCTTCTTGGCCGTGCATGCTGGCCATCTGGACAGGGCAGAGGATGTGATCAAGACAATGCCCTGTGAACCAAATGCAACCGTGTAGATGGCCTTGCGTGGTGCTTGCAGAATTAATGGTAAAGTGGAATTGGGAGACTGGATTGCAAATGAGAATTGGACCCTACAATGGCAGTGGGCTACATGGTGCTATTACACATCTATGCTGCTGCTGGAAAGTGGGATCTCAGTGAGAATATTCAAAAGCAGAGAAAGGAAAGGCGTTTCAGAAAACAGCCAGATTGCACCTGGATTAAAGTGAACAATGAGGTGCTGCATACATTTGTAGTAAATGATTGAGACCATCCTTGGATCATTGGATTCCATGCAGAATTAAAGAGACTATCTGGCCAGAGGCTTCATGCAGGGTATGTGCCAGATACAAGATTTGTGCTCCATCATGTAGAAGAAGAAGATGAGGTGTTCCAGTTGTGTAACCACAGTGAGAAATTCACCACTGCATTTGGGCTCCTCAGCACACACCTCTTGGTGCTCCACTTTGCACTTGCAAGAACCTGTGGGTGTGTGGCAACTGCCACTCTTTCACCAAGTTTATTGTAAAGATAACTGGAAGACCAATCATAGCAAGGGATGCCATTTGCTTCTATCGCATTGAGGATGACCATTTGCTCTTGCTGGGATTGTTGGTGATGGCCAGGAGTGTCTTCTCAACAGATGGATTGGGTTCTTTTTTCTTGTAACAGGCCTAGCTTGCATTATTGTAAGTGATGTCTAAAGTCTTCAGGGCATGTCTGTTATTATGATCCTACCTTAAGCTTTGGATACAAATAAAAGAAGGCAAAGTAAATCTAAACCAATTTGTCTTGATCTTTGCATTGAACCAGACACAGCCCAGACCCAACATTTGTAACCCAAGCATGGCATTCTTGGGGTGAATTGCTGAATTCAGATTAAGTTCTGGTGCATTGCATGTGTTAAAGTCACACCTTAAACCATGGATGTGGGTTGGAACATATAACTTGCATTTAGACTTTTCCAATCATCTGAGGTCTCTTGATTCAAATATGTTTTGACCCAGCTCACTTTAAAGAATTGGAATACTATGAATAAGTCAATCTTCAATTTTCAAATACTCTAAAGAATTGGAAGTACTTCGGAAATCTCAATTTTCAATTTTGAAATCCCAAATGAGAATTCAACTTGGGATCTTGAAAGTCTTTCCTCTTGGCTCCCACATAGTTCTCACTTTGTGTGCAAGTGTCTTTCACTTCATTTCATTCATGCCACCTGAATATTTAATCCTAGTGT
This sequence comes from Sphagnum tenellum, assembly GCA_963921925.1. Taxonomy (NCBI): domain Eukaryota; kingdom Viridiplantae; phylum Streptophyta; class Sphagnopsida; order Sphagnales; family Sphagnaceae; genus Sphagnum; species Sphagnum tenellum. The sequence continues at coordinate 14,906,999 of OY998158.1, read as the reverse complement.
AACTTGCCTTGTCTTGCCAAGACTTTGATTGCAAACCTAAGGCTAAACTTATGACACAAAACATGAATCTTGAGCTTTTAAATTATGTACTCAACATGCCCATAAATTTTTTCTGTTGAATTTCATTTTCATGTCTAAAAGTGGAATACATAAACATGATTAAAATCTATTTCAACAATGGTTTTTAAATCATTTTTTCAAGTATTTTTCCCCCTCCAAAAGCATACCTTGAAAACAAGGTGAGCAACCCTTCCTAACTCCTAGATGGAAAAGGTTGATAAAAGGGAACATCTACCTTTCCATTTCCTCCTAATTATACCTTGAATTTTATTTAGTTTTACTAACTTGCATTATTGTCAAAATAACATATCCCTACTAGAATGAACATGTAGCAAGAAGATAAGAATAGGTTACTACTACCTATCAACAAATTGCTAAGACAACTTCAAGAATAGAATGCCAAGTAAACATGAAATTAAAAGTCAAAATTCAAGTTCTGTTCATCAAAGTGTTCCCCACATGTAACCTTCTTATAACAAATTGAGCAACCTCATCAACAAAAATCAAGAAGATATACAATGCTTTTGGACAAGGGAATGTGTTGCTTTTATAAGAAGTTAAAAGTTCAAAAGGGTGGTTGCAAACTAAGATGGCTCATTTTTTACAAATACACCACTCCCTAAAAGTTTTTATGGTAATGTTAAAATGGTAATATATTGTGATATCATTGCTTAAATAAAAAATTACATGGTGGTTAATGAACTTAAATGTCCATATGAAATTAAACTATTTAAACCAAATTTTTAACATACATGTTAAAAGAAAAAAAATTGAAATCCACAGAAATTCGATTATGATATGAACTTAATATGGCCCATTTTAGGTAATTCAAAAGTTCATAACTTTTTTTTGTTAAGGTTTTTTTAGCAATTTTTTTTGCTTTGTTCTTTTTTAAAATGTATATTAGATATCTAATCCATCTATCTTAAATAACGTCCATACACAAAAATGCATGTATATAGATGCACAAATAAAAAATTAGTCCATATTTTTCAACTTCAAAAGTTCATTACTATATATTTGGTACATGTATGTGTTATATATGTTGACAATCTAAATCTAATCACAAATTTGGCATATTGTTGATTTTATGGCATGTTAATAAGATGTAAATACATGACATTTTACAAAAAGTATATTGCGACACAAAAAGTGAGTTACTCTACCTTGCAACCACCCAAAACTTAAATGTATATAATCACTAGTTGTTATAACTAATATTATAACCAATAAGTAGTTTTCACAAATAATTATTCAAATAATTTGTTCCTATTAGTAATTTACCCCCTTAATATTACCTTCTCACCCCCCTTTTAAAAATTGGGTTGCATCCTTGAAACTTAAGCTCGAAGGTAAAAAATAAATGCTAGAAAACTAAAATGCATTAGATTGAATTAGTATAATAAAAAACCAATGCCTATTATGTTATTTATGGAATTAGTTAATTAATTTTCAAAATCCTATTGACTTATGAAAATTTGTTCAAGTTTCAACAAATTGCAAGTTTGGTCCAACTTTGATTTGAATAGGTTCAAGTTGATGTTGTGGGAGTAATGTTTTCAATTGTTGATTCAATACCCCCACAAATGTTGGATGGTAAGTTCCATCTTGGATAGTTGGTGATGACATGCTATAAATGCCATGAGTTGGTGGCACAATTGATTAATTGGGCCATACATCTGCATTTGGATATGGATCATATATGTAATTAAACGTCAATCATGTGTTAGGAAAGCAATCCTTAAATTATATTATCACCATGGCCATTTAGTTTGTTTAGATCTAGGCGATGGTGTTGATGTGGATGCACCTAAATGATTCCCACAGAAGAATACATCAAACTTGAATTGATAATACTACAAGAATCCATTTGGACACAAGATATATAAAATTTTCATAGTTAAGGGCTGAACTTACCATGTACTCTAAAGCATTTCATTTAGCAAAGCGAAGGTATGAAATGCTTGACATCAAGAATGCAATACCAACATAATCAACACATGCCTACAATTGTGATTTTAATTGCATAAATAAACATTGGGTTTGCATTCTTGTTTCCCCATGTTGCAAGTTAACTTTTCATTATTGAAACTACTTTATTTTTTATTGTTATTTTGGGATGACTTGTTTATTTAATTGGCCCATTTCCAATAAAACACTTGCATTGTGGATATTCCTTGGAAATAGATAATTATGTAGACTTTCGTTTTGGTCTAGCTCCATAGGTTACAAAGGAATAACTTTAATCAAAGGATATGGGATAAAATGTGGTGTTCTTGGGAACAATTTGGGGAACACATGAAAACTTGATGAACACAAATTGGGAGTCTCATTGGGTATGTTGAATTCTCTCGATGGCTACATGTAATTTTTATTCTTAAAATTGATCATCACCATTTTTTGCTTGGTCTAACATTCCTTAAAAGCTTGTGTACCTATTGATCTAGCCATTGGGTTCTAATTATTGGTCCAAACATTGCATTTGTATTAAAAGTTATGAACTTCTCGAAAATGACTATTGTGATTGTTTTCTTACTTTTAAGAAAATGGGTGTATCAAAAGATTTTGAACGGGTTTTATTGATAAGTTTCCTATCACAACCAAATTAGTTATCAAACACATCAATTCCTTGGCTTCCTTTAGGAAACATATATTTTGGAAATTTGCTTTCTTTTTGCCTTTGCATGTATAATCATTATTAATTCATGAAAAAATTCAAACTCATGAAGCACCACTTCTTATATAGAATGCATGTTGAGAAAGTTTTGTTGATCGATGGTTTGATCATAAATTGACTTATTGACAACAATGTTTTTACTCCAAGTTATGGAAACATACATGAACTTAAGAAAATGGGTGCTAGGGTTCAAAGTTGTTCAAGTTGAGAGAAAATTCACTTCTTTTGTTATCATATTGTAATTCAAGAATTCATAGCACTAAAACATCGTCAATTAGTTTGAATTTTGTTGTGAACTTCAAAAAATGTCATAGAAGGAACATATTGAGTGGTGGCTACATTACTTTCACATGAGGACTCATGTTCCAACTCATAACACATCCAATGAGTTAGATGGTGGAATATGTTGAGCAAACAAGGATTCTTCATAAATCTTCCCAACATAAAAAACACCAAGTATAAGCGAAAGGATTGGAAGTTTATGAATTGCCATTATTATGGGAGAATAAAATACTATGCCCCTTTTATTGTGTAGGGGTGGTCTTGAAAATAGAAAGACCATGTAACCTATAGAATGGAATGACAAGCAAAGGTTGAAGATGGAAGTCAATAATGCTCCTAATGTGGATTCTATCATTGGCCCAAGTGTGAATGTGACTATGTAGTTGCCAATTACACAATATGATAGGGTACTTTCTAACATATGTGGAATCCATACCAAGGCTAGAAATGGCCAAAGTTACATGGTACAAATACATTTTAAGAATCATGGTATTGCAAACCATATGATAGGGTTAAACAAGTGTTGTCTTTGTTTTTAGACTTTAATCAATAAGGGTTAACATATGGGAATCTTATGTTTAAAAGATGTTTGTGTTTAGGCTATTAATTTCAATGAACATCTAAGAATTTATGAAAAGAATATATAACTCAAGCTACATCTCAATATGTTGATAATGATCAACATTTTTCAAAATATTTCTTTTTTGTATTGATGTCATCACATCATATTCCATGTCAAAAAGATTCATCAACATGGACATTATACTAATCATTTTGAGTTCATATTCATGTATTTAGGGATTGTGATTGGGTATTTGAATTTTCTTTAACAAAATTGTTCAAATATTTAGTAACTTTTGCATTGTAAGCCAAAACATTATAGAACCACCTTGGTGTATGCCTATTCATTGATGGCTTTTCATTGGTATTTATAAGAACACAATGGGGGCCACCATGATTTGGGGAATTTGAACATGACAAACAAAACAAACAAACAACCTTTTTAATACATAAGAAATTGAGAAGATACCTCACTGAGACAACCCAACATTTTGTGGGTTTTGGATTAGTATTATGTGAGTTCAACACATGTATGTACTTGTTGCAAACTTATGTGGTTGAGAAAATTCAACTAAATTTAATGTTACAATATCTTCAACAAAATTGTGATGAAAATAAATTTTAATAAAAGAAAAAAATCATTGATGGGTCCAATTTCTTTAAGGTGTACCAAAATTCTATAATAGAATCACCCTTTTTTGTACTTGTTTATTTAGTCTTATTTTATTGTACCTAAGACATGAAGTGGATGATATTGATGGAATATATAATTGTGATGGTTTAAAACATTGTATTGTAAAACATTTGACACTTTGTAATTTGTTAATATCGGCGAGATCAAAATATAAAGAAAAATGGACTTCATTTAGAACTACATACAATTTAAAAGGATTTTCACCTTAAGACATTCAACCATCACACTAGGAGAAAAACTATACATTTGCAATTAGGATTTCATATTATTTTCAACTACAATTTTAATTGGAAACAACACTTACAATTGCAAAATAGCTTTTGTAATTACAAAATGTTTTTTACAACTATTTATTAAAAAAGTTGACAATAACAAGTTGTAAACAACATGCATGTTTCAATTTGTGGGCAATTACAAATTTAATTTAAAACAACATTATTTTAATCATCAAAGGTTCTCAACTACAAAATGTCACTAGACCTTTAGGACTCCACATTAGCAAATTAGTGAATGAACTTCATCCACCTTCATGTCATGTTGTTAAGGAACATGGAGATGAAATTTTCAACTATGTTGTAATATTTGGAAATGATTGTAACCCATAATTTGGTGACATCACAAGAAGAAAAGTGAAAATTTGTGATTGGTCCTTGTAATTAGTTTTTAATTGCAAGCAACATTAATTTTAAATGACAATGAAATTTGGATGAAAAAGAGTCAATGAAATACACCTTCATCCTTTGACTAGCCATATACGTATTGTCATTTGTAATTAAGATGTAATTATTTCGGTGGACAATGAGAGCCAATGATGTGTTGCCACATGTCCCATCATTTAGTTGTTTAAACTAATTTAAATATACTTATGAAATAATTTAAGACATTCAATTTATATGTTTGGATGGTTTTGAATCATGACACATGGCACAATCAAAATGTGCCACATGGCATATTAATTAAAATTTCCAAAATCAATTTAGGGAGGTAAGTATGTAAGTACCTAAGTCAAATTAAGTAGGTGGGTAGGAAGGATCTACTTACCTATTCACTTAGACTATACACCTACCTACCTTCCTATCTTAGCTAAATATCTATTCATGTAGGTAGATAGGTAAATAGTTAGGTTAGTAGGTTGGTTAGGGAGGTATAACAGCTAAAAGGTAGGTACATAACCTTTTTTTGGGTTAAGCATTTTTAATTGGTTCATCCCATTTGGCCCATGTTTTTTCATATGAAAATGTAAGACAAAAGATCTTCCTTATATATTTTTCAAAATGAGAATGAAACCACAAAACATTTGGGAGAAATTTTGGAATTGGAATTTAGTTGCAAACTATGTTATGACTAGAGTGTTTAGTTACAAATTACATATAAGTAGAAAGCATATTCCACGTTTTTAATCTTTATTTTTATTTTTAATTACATAATTAAGTCGGTATGTGAATAACTAATAAGTTACTTCATTAACTAATGAAAAACTAGCTATTCATTAATTAAATGCCAAATTAAATGCCAAATTAAATAGTTAACCAATTAATGAAAAGATTTAAATATTTAAAAATGTTAAGTTAAAAATTAATTATTCAATTAATAAGTATCACATTCATCATAAATATGAAAAATAATTATATTGATATTTCTTATTAAAATAATACTGATAACGAATGAATAATAAATAATGAACAATGAACAATGATTTATTTAATGTAATAGCAATATTATCAATTTATCTACTAGCTAGCCTAGACTAGCTATATTATTATTATTCACATTATGATTTTGCTTATTATAACTATTTTTGAACTACTATCATAAATATTTAATAATATCAGAAATTAATAATATGTCTATATAATTAATATTAATTTCTGCAATTACATATGATAATTGATTAATGTCCTTACTAACTATTACAATATTTGTATACTCTGCTCATAAAATAAATAAATAAAAATTACTGCAATCACAGTAATATTTAAATTTAAATTTAAAACTAAAATATGGTATAAATTATACTATTAGCTAAAAATAAGTAATTGTAAATAATAAATAAAGAAAATTTCAGGAATTACATTAATTTTTCTAATTCCAGTAAAACTTATTCAAAACATTTGTGACTACATCATAATTATAAGAAATGAATGCTTTAATTTACTGTGCTATAGTCGCTGGAAATAAATAATTTATGTTAAATACTCTAATTACAGTAAACTTACTATAAAAGTTTCAAGTCAGATCAAGAATTCTAAATCATGAATAATTAAGTTCAATCATAAATTATGGAACTACTGTAATTAATGTATAACTAAATTAATTACAGTTATTTTACAATAATTATACATTAGATACAGTAATTAATTCTTATTGTGTAAAATTTATTAAGAATTACTGTAAAAATCTATGTAAATAGGTAACTATAGATAATAGATACAAAAATTACATCAATTTCTTTAATCATATTAAGTTTTTTATTTTTTGAAATAATTTTTTAAATTACAAGTCATAAGTTCTAAATTATGGATATCAAATTAAATTGTAATCTATGAACTTAATATGTAATTACTCTAATTAATATATAATTTCTCCTATGAAAATAATAAATTTCTACTTTAGATCAAAATATCAAAAATTAGTGTAAACTTTTATGTTATAATACTTTGTATATATATATATATAATTCAATTACTCTAATTAAAAATATTATTGCTAGTATTTTAAATATATAAATTAAGACTTCAATTTACTGTAATATTATCCTAGATTTATATTAGTTATGTTAATTATCTTAATACCATTGAAATTATTATAAATGTTTTTAAACAAGTTTATAAACTAGGAGTTATAAAGTTAAAGTATAAATCATGCCAATTCGATAATTAATGTATGAATAGAATAATTTAAATGAATTAAAGTAATTATATTCAATTACTGAGAATAATAATAATTAATGTAAAATTTTATTTTAATTATTAATAATTAATGTTTTGTAATTATTGGAATCTTTTCTATGACAAGGAAATAATTATAAAATCTTTTTAAAACTGCAACCATTATACATAACCTATCATATACATATGTACATTTTAGTATTTACCCATATATTGATTAGTCAAGTACATTTAATACATCATTATAAACTCATACACCTTAGAATACACATAATACAATTTGAATACACATAGGGTTGCAATTCATTTGACCACATTTTCAACTAATGGGACATAGATGGGTCTTCTTGAATGAAAACCATGTTAAAAGTTATGGAAATGGAAGAATGAAGAAAACATTAAGGTAAAGTTAGTTGCAATGTAGTTGCAAGCATAACCAAATGCCAAAAATAGTTGTAGAAATAACCAACTATAGTTGGAAATGGCAAATAGTCACAAGTAGTTGTAAATTGATTTGTTGCAAAAACATAGTTTTCTTCTAATGCATGTGGTTGAACAACATTTGAAACCATTAACAATAACTTAATGGGGTTTTGACATGTGTCACATATAGAGTGTTGGTTTGCCATTAAATTTAAATAAATGGTGTGTGATGTGTATCTTCTGTGATTTACAAAATTATTAAAATACTTTAAATTTGAATATTAGATGAATTAAGTTATGCCACGTGGTGTCTAATGGGTGCATGGATGACACCATATGTGTCAAAGTTGTTGACTAATTGCAAGATAGTTGGCTTGTAATTATAAGATAATTGACATTTAATTATAAATTATTTGAGATTTAGTTATAAGATAGGTGATTGCATGTATTTATAATGGTTGACATGTAGTCATAGCAACTTCTTAACATGGTCGGACAAGAGAATTTTGAAATATTCAGAATGGGCTTCTAATTAAACTTAGTCATAATACATTCTACAATTGTGACAAAACTAATAAAACACATTTTTAATGAACATCTTAAGTATAAATGGCATTTGGGCCATGTAAGAATTTAGACACAATTGTGTTGATAAAGTCAACAAGGTGTGGAAAAAAAACTCATTTGGTCAACATCACATATACAAATAAAATATAAATGGATATAAAATTCACTCACAATTGTAACAAACCCCATTGCCAATTTGCTTGCATTAGATGCAACAAAGTTAGATGTGTCCTCTCTTTTCCTCGTCATTTGTGATAACTTACACATGCCAATGAACAATATGAAACCTTCAAAAATAGTTTGGAATTTTTTTCAAAAAGGAAGGAACTCAAATGAGAAAATGAAAGATGAATTTGTTACTTCAAGTTTTAATTGTCATAAGGTGGGTGCAAATCAATCCAAGGTTACATTGTTTTAATTGAAATGTTGACTAATTTACATTTATGCAAGTTCACACAATTTTGCTTGGTTTTTAAAAATCAACAAATGTAATTCAAAATTGAATTCCCACCTACACATTGTTGCCAATACTATATTTCATTCATCCAATATGGATCGCTATAGGTTAGGTAGGAAGGTACTTCATAGGTTACCTAGTTAGGTAATAGGTTGTAGGTAAAGGTTAACTATGTAAATTGTATGTAATGGTAGGTTGAAAGGCAAGTAATAGAAAAGTACGTAGGTAATATGTATAAAATAACATGTATGTAGGGTGTAGATAATCATATATTACCTAATTAAATTATTTACCTACACATTTACATATCATTACATGCCTATTATTTGTTTAACTTGATGGCAAATAGGATAATAAAATCCACACTGGGTGAATGTTTATTTTGCAATATCCCCAAAATATTTTGGAAAATAATTTTTGATGATTAAAAAAATGTTAGATTATATTATTTAGTGAAAGGATATTTTAAAATCTTCCCAAAAACATGGTTTATTTTTGTTTTTCCAAAAATAGTGTTTTTGAATATTATATTTTCATTGGAGTCACTCTCATCATAACACATGTTTTCATAATATAATAAGCCAATGTTGAATGACTTGTAGCATTAGTACAATTGTTCACCCAAAAATGTGAAAGCCAAAACAATTGTTACACTTGGTTTGGCTATTGTTATTGTGATTATGCCCTAATTACCTAGGCAATTTACATGCTAAGTTAGCATAATTAAATAGGTTGTATAAGTTAGGTAGGTGGGTTGCACATTACATGGGTAAATAAATATTAAAATAGGTTGTAGGTTATGTAGTCCTAGATTTTAGGTTAAGAGGAAGGTAAATTGTAGGTTACATTAGGTAGGTAGGTTGTAATAGAATTTTTTTTGGGTTGTTGTAATAGTATCCAATATGATGTGTTTTTAATTGAGATTGCTTTCATGTTCTTTCACAATATGTCTTATGGGTTGCGACCTAGTTAAGACAAACCAAGTCACATTCTTGACAAAGTTAGAACAAAGTTGCAATAAAGTTATGAAAACCACACAACAAAGTTAATTTAAAGTTGGAAACATACCCAACTTTTCATCCATATAGTTTGGCATTTTTTCATCCATCCATAAACTTAGAGTATCAAAATAGTTAGATGGACGATTTTGTGCTATAACCATGTCATCACATATGGATGTCATGGATTATGGTATCAACATGATGTGGAATGATGTCATTTCCTAGTTGATGTTTTGATTATAGGTCAATTGGAAAAAAAATTGGAATAAAAAATTGTTTTAGAAGTGACCTTTAATTGATGGTCAATGTTGTCCATTTATTAAATTCGTAGATGGTTTGACTTATTTGGTAACCATAAATCCACATGGAATTGATGTAAATATATATAAATATGTAGTTGTAACATAATTGAAAATGACATGTAATTGAAAAACTTATTAGTAGAAAAGGCTATCACTACTACAAAATGTGGGTGCAATTCACTAGTCCCTGCTAGGCTAGTGAAGTCACTTGCTCCCCCACTAGGTCCCGTTCATTATGACTAGTGAATTCACTCAACATTTAGTGAAATCACTTGAAATATAAGGACACCTTTTGTTGTAATGCATTTTTTCCTAGCGTTACGGCCTAAACATATGGGAAATAAATAGCATGTGGGTGTGTAAGCAAAATGAAATGAACAATTGGATTATTTTATCAAAGCTATATGCAAATGAATATAAAGTAATAAAAAAACCCATTACAAAATTATGGAAAATTGAATGTTTTTGGTTGAAAAATCAAAGATAAGATAGAACTTCAACTATTTAAAAAAAACTTACTTGAAAAATATTTTTCATGTTTTCAATAATTTTTGTGCAAGTTTTTAAAAATTTATTATACTTGCGACCTTTATTTTTATGATGTGAACTTTTGTTTCAAATAGGTGTTGAATGTGCTTTAACAAAGAAGATTTTTTGTTATGATGCCCTTAAATATATGATGATTTTCATATTTTAACTTAGCACATATTCATTCCAATAAGATTTCAAATGTAATAGTACATTTAAACACATATTGACCAATTAGTTTCAAATGTATAATTTATTTATTTTTAATGTTAATATTTTTTCGTTTAAAAAAATATATTCTTATAAACTTAATAGAGAGCAAGGATAGAATTTGACATACACTTACATCCAATTAGACTTATATATATATATATACAAATAATTTAAATGGATACCTTATAAAAATGTTATTTTTTGTGTGTATTTTAGTTTACTTTCACCTCATAGTAGTGACATACTCTCAATTCGATTCAAACATACGCGTATTTTACGTATTTTTGAGCTTTCAAAAAAATACTTAAAAATATTTTACACAAAGGCCAATTTTCAAGCCTTTGTATTTTTATAATGATTTTTTAAAAATACTTGAAAATACTTCTTTTTGAGCACCTTTGAAAAATATTCGTATTTTGTATGTCACTACTATGTTTCACCCATTGAAAGATGAGACAATTGATGATAATCATTGTATATATACATCAAAATACACACATACATGATACTATTATCAAGTGTTAAATATTGATTGGAAAAACTATTGCTAAATTTTGAGGAAGTAAAGTTGCAATTTCCTTTCCAAAATATTACTACCAATATTTTATGAGTTCTTATATTCAAAAATACATAAATATTTGAAATAGTTGAAATTGAAGTGTCCAAACCCTATTTGTTTTAGCAATTAACGTTGTTAAGTGCAGTATGCTCAACAATATACAAACAAAAAGGTCTTGAAAAAAATCCTAATGCATTTCAAACATCATGGCTTAAGTGCATGGAGATGGAATTACCCAAAATGTGATTGGAGTGATCAATTGACCCACAAGAAGAAACATGAACACACAAAATTGAAAAAACATTTCATATTGTAAAATCTACCATTCCATAACATAATATTGGCACTATTTTTTATTCTTTTTTGAGGTTTGCAAAACTTACAAAAATGTCTCATATTTTTCAATAACATCCTTAGTAGAGTAGAGAGGCTGGTCATAATACACTTAAGGTAAGGTTTCTTGTTGTTGCATGTGAAAAACATGATTGCCAAAAGTTCAAGGGTTTCTATGTTCAATAAATCTACATAAAGTGAATCAGTCGAAGGGCCCATTGTTTATGGTGTCCAAAAAGAAGATGGAGGTCTTCTCTTTTTGCATCTATTCCACTAAAAATCAACAAAAATGGACTAGAGGTGAGAAATGACAACCCCCCAAAGTAGGGGGGATCATTTAAAAAAAAACAATTCGATCTAACAACTCATAACCCATTTTCAAACCCCTCAAAAAATCCTTAAATATTACTATTTGCCTTTAGAGTTACAAGACAATTTGTAGAGCTTAAGATGGTGATTTCAGAAGAGTTTAAATCATTCAATTTGAACAAAAAATGAAAAAGTATGCACTAATGAAGTAGGAGAGGTCAAAATGAAAAAAAAACCTTTTGCAATTCAAAAAAATGTATTTTCTTTTTGCTCTTTTTTGGCTGCTCCTTTGGCTTTGCATTTCGATGATGATTTGTAGAGCTGGAGAAGGCCTCCCTATAACACTTTAAATCACTCAAAATGGAGAAGAATTGAGGAAGATCTACCAAAGCGTTTGGTGATAAGCTAGTGTTTGATGATGGGCCAATTTACCTCACCTAATTAGAGTCTTGCAACAAAAGTGTCCTTTGGAAACATCAACACTAAATCTTCTTGTCAAACCAATTAATAATACAAAACATGAATCACCTTAAAAAGATCATACAAAAGGTGATAATGTTCAAATGAATCACCAAGTATGATTAAAACCCTTAAAAAGATAATGTTCAAATTCCAGAAAATAAAAATGCATATAGATTTCTAAAGGAAAGCTTTAGATGTTTTCATCAACAAGCAGCTCATCACGTAATGGCCTAACCCAAGTTCAAACAAAGTCACAAGAATTGATTGTGAACTGTGTAACATGGGAAGCAAATTGAATGCAAGATGAATTTGACCTTGTTCCCATGTAGTGGATGGAAACTTGCAAGTATGAACATTCATGTCAAGAAGCCAACAACTTAAGAAGAAGGTTTCATTCCAAAGTCGCTCATAACTTAGGTTACCAAGCTTAATTGAGGTTAATTTGATGACTAAATCATACCCATTATACAAGCAATACCCATAGTTTTTCAAAACAACTTGCCTCGTGCTATTGGTCATGGGTTTAGGTGCTAGGTTAGTTGATTTCTCCTCTTAGGGTTCCCCGATGTGCGTTTTGAGCTTTGGGGTATTGTCTTTTGTTTTGGACTTCGATTTGATCTGATTTCCTTCTCTTGTTCTCTTGTGAACTATGTTTTTCCTTTATTTATTTATCTTAAGGGATGACTTGACCATTTCTTTTGTGTAGAGAATATTCAAAACCCCAAGTGGTCATAGCCCTTTCATTCTAGTATTGATTGTTTTGCAGCTTGCAAGCATGAGGAGGGGGCACTACTAAGGCATCATGGATAAAGTAATAATAAATCTCTTCCACTTGCAAACTACATCACTTATGTATGGCCTAAAAAGCTTTGCCTTTTTCTTGGTGCTTTTTCACTTGAAAGAGGAAGGAAAAAGGGACCTGACCTAACAACTCTTAGGCAATCAACTCATATACACAAAATATAAAGGAAATAGTCAATCTGAAGGCTTTCATCATACAAGGTAGCACAAAACCCTTTTTTTTTGGGCAAAGAGAAGATCAATCATCTTGCACACCACATGCACCATGTCATTCTCGTGTCATGTGAGTTCTTGGTTAATTTCCGTGTTCAGAAATTGCACGGTGGAGCTCAAGCATGGCCAAATTCCTTCAATCTATGTCCCCATAATTCATGGCCTTTGCCATTATCGTCGACATAGAAATTCTTGGCACCCAATGAGGTGAGCCAGCATGCACCCACAGGATCACCTTTTTTTGCCCTTGGGGGGCGGGGGGGGGGGGGGAGTGGGTGGATTTTCTACAATTTTTGGTGTTCCATATGGTCCCCAACATGTTCTCACCAAGTTCCAAATGGTTATTTATTATGTTCCCAAAGTTTCCTACAGGTTCCCAATGAGTTCTTCATAGCACCACACTTGATCCCATTTCCTTTGCCCGAAGTTCTACTATAGTCTTGTAATCTATATTAAGTAACCCCAAAGGAATGACTATAATTATCCAATTTTGGGAGTGCCAAAAGGTTGATTACATTTTTCTGTGATCGGCCAATCAAAGATGCCCATCATAATTTTTTATTTTTGAACTTTGAGGTTCCCCACAAAATAATTAAGGTGATTTTACAGCTTCCATTTCTTTGTTTGCCATCTCTTTTGAAACAAGTAGATCAAATTTGTGGGACATAGTAGTGTGATTTGTATTAATTAGTTCTTGGGTGCCACTCACAACTTCTTTTTTTGGGGGGGGTTTCAAAGGAACCATAATTGTTTGGGCCCATCATCAAAAAAAAATTCGGAACATTGGGCACTTGCCAATAGAAGCACCTCTTTGAACCCTTAGTTGCAAAATAGAAGCAAATGTGCTCCCATATGGCCCACAGTTTCAGTTTATATACATAAGAGTTGAACTTCAGGCAAACCATAGTGGACAAATCCGAGGTGCGATCGGGAATATAATGGGGAACAATGTGGGAACTTGGGGAACCTCATATGAATCACATGGGAACACATTGGGTACACATTGGCAAAAAACAAAAAAAAAACAAAAAATTCGTTCCCCAAAACTGGACCCCTACTAAGTGCATGGTGAGCCTTCTGATTGGCTGCATGAAACTTTTATTTTCACAATTGTTTGTCACCATTTTTGGCCCGGGCTAATGGCAAGGGGCACAAACCGTGGGACATAGTAGTGTGTGTGGATGGTTAGCTCTTCCATTCCCGCTTTGGGCAAAGCAAGTTCAAAAGGAAAATACCCAAATGTTCCATGAAGTTCTAAAAGAAATGAATGAACTCACATTGCCTCCTCGGAAGAGTGCTGGTGAACAACATTCCTCAAAATGTGGGACCTTATGAACTTTGCATTTGCTCTCCTGACTTCCCGACTCCTTTCCCTCCGTGATGAGCCAATACAATTGAGACCTAATTGGAATTCGTGGTACCTTTTGTTGTTGATTCTACTAATTAGTTAAGGGGCGCAACCAAAGATTTTTTAAACTTTTTTTTCCATCTTTGAAGGAGCTACTTTGATTGGCCCATCACCAATTTTTTTGAACTCTGAGCACTCCCCCGCCCCCCCCCCAAAAGCACAAAGGCTTCCTTTTGGTCCACCTTTATAGTACATTAATTAATATCATATATATATAAGAGTTCAACTTTGGGCAAAGCATATGAGATGAAAGTGTGGTGCTATTGGGAACATCTTGGGGAACACATTGAGATCCTCTTGAAACCCAAAGGAAAAAAGTGAGTCCCCCAAAGAGTGAATGTTGAACCTGAGAATTGATTGCACGAGAATAAAGTTCCTAAAAACTGTGTTTGTCGCCATTTTCAGCCTTGGCTATCTATACCTATTGTGCTTAAGAATTGTGGGTACCTATTACTCTTAACTAGAGGATTTGTGATGGGGGCTAGTTTGTGTCTTGCCTTGCTTTAGGCTCCTCTTGAAATGCCCTCACCATGAGGCTTTTTCTCATTGTAAAGCATGAAGCAAACCTTTTAGCATGAACTTATAAATATTAGTACTCCTAAAAAAAAATTCCTAAATATATTTGGAAAGTACCTTATATATTCATGAATATCCAAATTAAAGAGGAGGAGACGAGGGATATTATGTCTACTCCTTTTAGAGTGGGAGGGTAATTAATTGTAGGTGTAAGATCCCTCTCACTCTTAAGGATTAGGTATAAGAACCCTCACTCTCTTGCCTAAAGACCCGGTAGATTTTTTTCAGTGTACTTTTAGGACCTTTACTTACCTGAATTTTGCAGTAATCGAAAACATGTACCTTCCCAGGTGAAATGTGAACGGCCCCAGGACAGCCTGTCAGAGAGGCTGTACTCGGCCTTTCCCAGTCCGCAAGGTACCGTTTTCAAACTCAGTAGTAATGTATCTTTTGCATATCTGCATCGTTTTTCACATTTTATCAGTTTTTTTTGTCGTTATCTAGACAGGGAAGCGGAAAGGAAAATCACCGCCGGTCTTTACGTAAGGGAAGGGTCTGAAAATAAACCCTTCCGGATTTGAGGTCCCGGCCCGAGGCCGGTACCCTGGGCCTACTTCCGGCGGAAAGGGTCTATTTTCAGTCCCTTCTCCTATACAAAATACTTAGATGACCAGGTGTGGGGAGGGAGAGGGGTCTTACACCTACTCTTTAAAAAGTGGGAAGGATTTTACACCTACTTAAGGAGTAGGTGTAATACCCCTCCTCTTTTTCTAAGAAGAATATTCACAAATACGAGATACCCAACATAATTTTTTATTAAATTTTTTTTTTTGGGGGGGGGTTTCTGCAATGGTGCTTTATGAGCCAACTTGTGACATATCTTCACCCTTACTAACTTCCATAATTCTCAAGCAAAGTTGCAACAACAATTTTATAATCTGAAACTTACACAAACATATGCCAAGGACAAGCTTACCACTATAATTCATGATCCTTGGCCAGTTTGAATCTCACGTTTGAACAAACCCACCATTATCATTATTTGGTTAACTTGACAATCACAATCCGAAATCAACACAAACAAACACCCATCATACACAAGCATCACAAGGACAAGCTTACTACCATCATATAATTCACAATCCTTGGCCGAGTTGAATGTCACATTTTAACAAACCCACCATTATTTTTTAGTTCACCTGGCTATCGTAAACATCACCCCCCCCATCATCTTCTTTATCGTAACATAGAAGCCACATCTCACATAGCATCTTGTTGTTGTTGTTGTTGTTGTTATAGTAGTAGTATTTTCTTTCCTCTTCTTCATTTAAAAAAAAAAATTGAGTGTCACGTGATGGAATGTAGTACATCCTATTTCTAAGAAGGCCATGACTCTTAGTTGTCCCAAGTCTGGGTGGATGAATTGGGGGGGAGGATGGAACAAGTGGGCCAAGTTGGCCATGGAGCATCCAAATGATTGAGAAAACCAAAAGCAAAAATACAAGGAAGTGGGAAGGAATATATGTACATACTGCTGGAATGGTCTGCAACTAACATGTTTTGGCCTTGTGCCAAGTGCAGCCTTTTGTGAGCTTTTGTGTGGTCAAAGAAAGTGTGGAAAGCAAGCAAGCCAGGGAGCCGCACTCATCAAGGTTCCATTTCATGTGCTTAGGGCATCTCCATCCCCACACCTGCAAACACCCCTTTTTCATTAAATTTTGAGTAAAGCAGGATAGCCTAAATTAGGGTTACAAGGGAGGCACAATTACAAAAATTGTTGGCTGAAACCCAGGAGCTTCTTGCTTGAGGTTACTCCATCATTATTGGAGAGCAAGTATTTATATACCTTTTAATTTGATGGAACATATTATGTCTCCCCAATTTCGCAAAATGAAACAACAAAATTTATCGTAAAAGATCTCATTATGTTAAAGATTCACACTTTAGCAAACCTGCTGAAGAAGCTTCCCTAAATTTATTGTTCGAAATCTCATAAATTAGTAATATGTTTATTGCTGAAGTGAAATTTTAAAAAATAAAATAAAATAAATTCAACACCCAAGTGCCAAACCTGAAAAGGTAATATGGTATGTATTTCATGTTCACCCTTACTCAAGGGAAGGTAAGTGTTTTGAGGTGCATAAAATTATGATAAATGCCAAAATCATCCTAAAGCATATATGAAAATTTCTATACTTTGCAAATGCACACATTTGTGATGGATTTGTTTGAAATATGGTGACTTAATAATAAAAATGCTTTTTTTTTTGGTGGGTTGGGGCATTTTATTTTATTCCATTGCATTAATTATGTCAAACAATATTAATATATT
This sequence comes from Sphagnum tenellum, assembly GCA_963921925.1. Classification (NCBI taxonomy): domain Eukaryota; kingdom Viridiplantae; phylum Streptophyta; class Sphagnopsida; order Sphagnales; family Sphagnaceae; genus Sphagnum; species Sphagnum tenellum. Next base: position 14,889,413 of record OY998158.1, on the reverse strand, counting down.
CTTGGAAACATTTTAGATTTTACTACCATTTTCCATTATAACTCATTTTTTCCATTATAGTGTTTCATTATTAATATTTCCTATAGGATATATTTTATGCTGTCATGTTTGCAATGCCAATTATAGATTTAGTTGGTATCCTCCATTTGCCAATGTGCCATACTTATTCTCATATGTAGAACCATTTATCCAGTTTGAAGCATTATTTTTTCTCTTCATGTTTTGAGAATCATTTCATTCATCTGGTTTGTCTTTCACAAGAGAAGCATTTCACTTCACCATAGTGAAACAATATTGAGATTGGGTTCTCATCCAGATCTTCTCATCCAGATTTGCTGGATGTGTGTATCAGATATGGAATAATACTTTTGTCAGGCATTCTGCCAATTTATTTATTTATTTATTTATTTGGGTTATGAGTTAGTTACCAGACTGAAACCAAAGTCTGCCATTTTTGGCAGTTGGCAAAAAATGTACACTAGCATTTTGGCTACTATCAAATTTGCCGGGAAAAGAATTTTAAATTTGATTTTCCCATCCTTTTCTAGAAATGAATATTTTCTTGCAGGGGGGAAAAGTTACTTTCCATTGAAAACACATTTTTCCTCATAAGAAAAGACTATTTAAAAAATAATAATAATACTATATATATATAATCATTATTATTATTTTGGGGTTGCTAAGTTATTCCTGGTAACAAAGGCAGATGGGAATTGCAGCTTATCTCGGGAAAATTGTCCAAATATACTAGGAAATTTCTTTACGAAGATTGAAATTGTTATTCATAAGAACAACAATTCAGTTTATCCCTTGTGGTTCATGTGTTTAGTTCCAACATTGGCCTACCGAGTTAAAATTTAAATCCTTTTTAGGGGCTCACCCCCAATCGGTGATTTTTCCCTGGCAAATTTTTGCTATGCATTGATATTTTGGAGAAATATTGGGCAATTTTTTTATAAGTGTAAAAAGTGTTATTTCAGCAAAAAAAAAGAATTGCTACTTATCCAAAATCAAATTTTTTGAAAAAAATAGAACATTGTGCTCAACAGATCTACCATCTCAATTTGTCTTTCCTTTCAAACTCACTTTGTACTTTTGAATATGGGAAATCCCTTTTGTCGGAGAGCAACGTTTAGCACATTTGGAAAAGTGGAAATTTCACAACATTCAAAAGCCGAAAATCCATGGCACAACTTTTGCCATATATTTGCATGGGATTGGGACTCACAATAAATAACGTTCATAGAGGAATTAAGCAAATAAATAAATTAGTGGCTATGAGTTTATGGCAATTGGTTGTGAGTGAAGTCATTCTAGATTCATCAAGTTCACAAACTATAGCTAGGGGGCAGGTGTGAAGAAAACATTGTCAACTAAGCTGAGTTAACAAAATGTTTTCCCATGGTTATCTTAGGTGCGATTCGAGTCGCCAAAATGTTAACTAACTTTTATGTGAGTGCTAACTAACATAAATAATTTTTAAAACATGATGTTATCTAAAATTTAATCTACTTAACACAATGAGACCCAACACCAGGTCTGCAGCTTAAGTAATGTGACTTTCCATTTATAATTAAAAAAATCCTATAATTTAAGTCAGAAATTAAGAAAGTGGGTCACATAGGCCCCCAAGGGTGATCCCTCTTTGTGGAAAAATCACAACATGGTGAAAACATTAACCTCATATGCATAATAAATCTATGCCACAAATTATTAATTTTCTAAAATATGCTAGCCATGCTAAGCATAATCAACAAGGTGTGTTGGGATTGGTTATAATAAACTCCAACATATTTTTTTGCACTCCTTTTCCTCCCACAATAATAATTAATTGTGAGTGTGGAATCTGATCAATTGTTCCTCACTTCTCAAAGTGTATTTCAAAAACATGTTCATTAGGGTTCCACAATGTCCAAACATTTTGGCATTAGGAAAATCATATTGCTCATCACTCAAATGGGTTTTTGATCCAAAGTTCGTAAATAGCTTTTAATTGATCCGTGTCTCTCAATGGTTCTCTCTCTCTTTCTTGGAGGCCACTCTAATGGTTCTTTGATCCAAAGTACATGAGTAGCTTTTAATTGATCCGTGTCTTTCAATTGCTCTCTCTCTCTTGGAGGTCACTCTAATGGGCTTTTGATCCAAAGTATGTAAATAGCTTTTAGTTGATACGTTTCTCTCGCTTGCTATCTCTCTCTTGGAGGCACCATCATTGAATTCATACCCTGGAATCAGGTGGAATGTCTTTTGGTAGCAAAGAAATACCAAACCCTAAGGTGGTGGTCCCAACCCCTTACACTTCTGGGTGACAGCCTAGCCTCAAACAAGTGTGTATTGGTTTGGACACACCATGACACAAGCACCTGAACAACATCATTTACCCCCCTCCTTACCTAATGTGTGAAACCTCCCATGATGAGAAGAATGAAAACAAAATGAACTTGGTTTTTAATGTTGAGCGAAGGGAATGAGGCCAACAAACAAGAGACAAAGTCATCAAAAACAAAAATTTGGAAAAAAAATCATGATGCTTGCAATTTACACCTGACATTGATAGCAAATATATCAACAAAGAAAATGACATGATGATCACCACCCAATACAACATACCTAATTCTGAACACGAGATCACATATTTTCCATCTCTCTCTCTCTCTCTCTCTCTGCCCTTCTACCCCATCCAACCCCACCATACTCGAAGAATAGAAACAAGTGGATAAGTTAGTCATATGTGGGGATCATTGCCGTAAAATATGAAGAAAAATGAATATTTCATTAGAAAATGAATATTTTAAAAAATTATTGAAATGGAATGATCATAGCCCCAATCAATGTGTGTGTTTATTTTGGGGGAAATTTTTGCAACTTGGTGAATTTGTGTTTCAGACAGTGAAAAACAGAAAATTGTGATTTTTTGGGGGGGATTTTTGCCATTTATTGAATTAAAAAAAATCAAATTAGCCACATCTAGGTTGTCCTTTGTAACAACACTTTTGTAAAAATGTTAGCGTGCACCTAGCATAGTCACAATTTAATGTTGTGGATCCTTGCCGATGGACCTATTTGAGGAATTTGAGAAAAAAAAACCCCTGGCCCCAATTCTCAATACAATAAATGAAATAACTTAGTAATTATACATTGTGATCATTGCCCTAGAATTTACATACATTAGTTTACTCATTAATGTGGTGATCATGATCATTGTCGTAGAATTGGATGAATGTAGATTCATTCATATTGAATTGCAACAAACAATTTGTCAAATTGTTGGATGAATGTAGGGCCATCCATATTGATTGCTATAAACAATTTCTCAAATTGTTGAACAACAAACTCCTCATGGGGCAGATGACATTGGAATTGTGTCACTTTGGCTTGTGATGATGCAAATTGTTTTCTACAAAGCCGCCCACCCGAGTGAAATGCCTTGCATGATGTAGGGCATTCACAATATGGTACGGGTGGTGGAAGACCCGGAATCCTCCAACTTATATGGAAAAAATACATGTGAATGGGGGGGGGGGGGGGGGGGGAGGAAAAGGGTGATTTATAGTTGAACGGAACACAAAAGGTGGTTGAAAGGCAATGGAAAAATTGCAAATCCAGTTTCTTTTTAGCATATTGGCCAAATGTTTTCTACGACGTACATCAATTGGAACGGATGAGCACCAGTTCCAAATGCAATGATTTCTCTTGGCAGATATGAACTCAAAACCATGAAGATTTTGGGTATTTGAGTCGGCTTGTTCGGTCTCCCCATCCAAAAAAATGGAAAATTTTCTGGGCTGCCCTCTCTTTCCACAATGGTTTTTGTGATTGACTTGACCAGGTCAAATGGAATACCTAACCATAGTTAACCACATAAGTAAATTGGACTAACAGGTAGGTATAAACGAGCCTGACTACCTCAACATAACATTTCCAGGTTTTGCCGGAAAAGAATTTGCCAAGGCATTTACTTTTTCATATTGCACATGTAGTAATTTCCTAAGCATAATATAATAATAATAATTTAGCCATAGGCACACACAAAAGGCAATGAGAAAAATTTCCTTGTGTATGTTTGGAAGGCACCTTATGTCCATGAATATCCGTCCCAAAAACGAGGAGGCATATTACACCTACTTGTTAAGAGTCTAGGAGGGATCTTATGCCTATGATAAAGGTGTAAGATTACTCATACACTTAAGGAGTAAGGGTGAGAATTAAGAACCTTTTGACATATTTGCCTTGTGATTTGTGCACATTTAGGCTCATGAAAACGTTTGCCTTGTGTTTTATGATGGGAAAAAAATATTTGATGTGAAAAAAAGCAATTATGTATAATTAAATCGAATTTTTTTTCAAAATATTTGGAAATTTTATGATGGGTAATGCCCATGAATGGCATGCATACCCATTTGCCACCTTGTCATAGGTCCCTTATTTTTTAGAATGCCCTCACCTTGGGGCTTTACCCATAATAGAGATATCCATAAAGTCCGTGAAATCGGGGGTGTAGACCTTGTGTTCAACCAAAAGATTGAATGACATGCACCACATGGGATGAATGTGGTAAAAGGGGAAAAAGCTCACATGGAAATTCAAAAGGCACAGATTTTGGTGAAATTTGATTTCCACCCTAAGTTTCTAAGTTTTGATTTTGGTGAAATTTGAGTTCAACCCTAAGTTTCTAATTTTTGTATGTCTAGGGTTTGTGAGAAGAATGTGTTTTAGTGTGGGACAAAGGCTGAATTGAATGAAAAAACAAATCTGTGTGGTTTTGTGAGAAGAACATTTCTTAGTGTTTGACAAAGGTTGAAGTCAGTTAGAAAAGAAGTCTATGTGGTTTTGCAAGAAGAATGTGTCTGTGTGTCTAACAAAGGTTAAAATGAGCAAGGAAAGAAATCTATGTGGTTTTCTAAGAAGAACGATTCCTAGTGTGTGACAAAGGCTAAAGTGAACAAGGATTGAAGTTTGTGTGGTTTTGTGATAAAAACATTTTTTAGTATGTGATAGGGGTTGAAGCAAGCAAGAAGGGTTCAAAAGTGTGCAAGTTCTTGAAGCATAATTAGAAGGGTTAAATAGTTTTGGAAGCTTCATTTTGGAAGCATGGAGGGAATTGGAGGCATCAACTTTGGAAGCTTGGAAATGCTCATCTGCATTTTGGAGCTACAATTTGGCTTTCTTGTAAGTAGCCAATATGGAGTATTTTCTAGGCTATTGCAAGGTTTATGGGTTCAAATAATGAACCCAAGGATTAGATGGTTAGTTCTTATGGACAAATATTAGTTCGTCCATGTTGTCAATTTAGAGATGACATTGTTGAGGTGTGGTCAAAGTGCCAACAATAGAAAATATATGCTTTGTTTCAATTTGGCTGATTGGGATGCCAAGAATGTGTTATGCCACCAATGCAATAGTTCGAAACTTATTCTATTTTTTGCGGCACCAAAACAATGCACACTTGTAATTATCTGCATCAACAACATACTGGTGGTAACCAATAAGTTCTTTTGAAACCAAATCCATGTAAGTATGGGTTTAGGGTTTAGGGTTCTTTTGAAACCAAACCCATGTAAGTATTTGTTGAGGTGGAAAATAAATTTTTAGAATTCACTTCAATTTCAAGATTTTCAAAATTTGCACCATTGGAAAGCATCAACAACTTGGCCACCTTTGTTGGTAAAGGTAGGAACAATTCAACCTCATATTTAGCAATAAGAGCAATAACATTTTTTCGACCTAGATACATGGTAACTAATCGCATGCTTTTAAAACATAGATCAAGCACCAAGGCTAATATATTATGCCATCATGTCCTATCAAATGCATGCAAGAATGAAAGCAAAGGAAGAAAAACCTCTAGAACTTATTGTTTCATGTGAATCACGAGTTCTTTCAATTCATGATAAAAATAATCCTTTTCACCAAAATATTTGGAACGGTTTGGAATGTCAATAATTCTTGAACATCTTGGCAAGTCGAAATTATGAATTTCAATGCATTAGAAAGGAGCCAATGTCCACGACTTTGATACATAACACAACCACTCATAATCAAAGACAATGCTTGTACCACAACTTCACAAACAACCCAAATTTCCCAAGACGGTAGACGAGATTGCAACGCCCTAAACTCTTGGCTATAACATAGCATAATGACAATTCAAAATGTGAGGGCAACTTGGAACAACAACACCCGACCAACAAATCTATGATGAAACCATTGAATACTAAACATGAAATTCTCAAACCTAAAATCAAATAAATTTATAAAAAAATAAAAAAACAAAACAAAAAATAATTATAATTTGTACCTTGTTTTTAAGTGAGTGCTAAGTATTATGCGCCTCAATCCATATTCAATGCAAGTTTTTCCCCATGATTGTTTGCCTTTACTAAATATTTTTGCCCAAATAATACATTTTAAAATTGTAGATTGAACAATTTTTATAAATGCAAAAAACAAATCGACAACAACCTTTTTGTCGCAACCCCACTTTGGCCAAGTGTGGGGTTGAAGCCCAACACTCCCAAAGTTGGGGATTTGGAGTCCTCCGGGACTCCCAAATGTTTAGAGTTTGACAACAAGGCCCAAAACACCTTGCATTGAGGTGTTCTTGGTGTCATTGACAAATTCTTGAAGCGTAGATGTCGAAAATGGCCTTGCATTGGTCATTTGGACATCTGCAGCCCAAGTTATGGGCAAAAGAAGGGCGGGAGTCAAACTGACAGTTTGACTCCCGACCACTAAAAGTTGGGAATCAACCTCTTCCCGACCTTCCAATGGAGAGTGCAACATGACGTTGAAAAGATCTCAACAAGGGCTATAACTTTAGTTTAGACCTCGTTGCGATCAGACTTGGCAGTCGAGAGTTACGAGCTGCCAAAGTCCTGAGACTCCAACCGGGACACTTTCGGGACAATTTCGAGACTCCAACTTGGGAGTCCCGGGAAAAAGAGCCATTTGGATGTAGCCTCAGCAGAGCGTCACAGATAATACTATATGGAGGAAGGTGGTGGCTGCCCCCGAGTCCGGGCCGTGGTGAGTCTTGTGGTCCAAAGTGCCTGTGACTTGTCCCAACATCCAAGGGTATTCCCGAATGTGAACTAACCACTTGGTGGTTTGTTTTGAATGCAGATTCAAGCTTGATCTACTAGTCCCTCTTCCTAGTCTAATCCCGGGACATCTAGCACGCCCCTCTACCTTTCTATAGTGCTCGAAGTTGAGAGCGCCTTCCGAGTCCTAACTTTTCGCAATTACACATAGTTGAACCCTCAAGTGGGTTCAACCCGGGACTTGGGAGTGCGTCACTTTTCATCTATAATGGCATATTGACATACCTTCAAAAGGCATGCCCAAAATGTGAACCATCAAATGGCTTAAGTAATGCCAAATAATAAAATGATATAACAAAAATGGGGGCATTTGCACAAGATTGCAAGTTAGACCCTTTGTCCTTGATGTAAGCAAAAAAAATTGTAATCAAAGAAAAATTATTTAATAACTCTTGGAGCTTAGAAACCATAGCTACATCGCTAGTGTTTTCATCTCAAATAATCCAATCACCACATGTTTTGCCTCCCAATCACCTGAGATGCAGTTGACAATAACAACAAAGATGTCATGCGCTCCTTTAGACATCCAAAGGTCAAATGTACAAATGCTTGATAAGTAATCAACCCATGCATGAACCACATATGTATTTATCGTCTCTTCGACCAAATTTAGCAAGATTTTGTCAACAAAGGTTTTTGTAAATGGGAAGATAACTTGTGGACACAACATGCATGCCACTAGAGCCAAATGGACGCCATAGTCTTCATAGGCAACAACCCTTTAACAACAAACATGAAATCTTCCACAAACTTGATTGCTTCAAGTCATCTTTCTTCAATTTAAAACTACTTGGAAAATACCAAAGATATTAAAGGGAGAAACATTAACCCTCTTTTCACTAGGCTCACGATAATGTGGGGATTTTGAAAACTCAAAAGTTGCATCTTTTATAAAAATTTTCATCAAAGTAGCATGATTAGATTCAACATGATTTTTCATTGCCATTATTCCATTAGATTTATGGTAAACAATTCAACCTTTTGTACATCTAATGCGCTTGGCCAAAACTTTAGATGGAGTCCAACCACTATGATAGATAATGTAACACATAGTTTGATTTTGACAAAGGTCCATAGGTTGGTTATCATTTATTTTGAAAAAGGCCCAAGTGGGTGAATTAGGATAGTGTAGATTCCATGCTACTCTTTGATTTCACAAGCCTTCCAAGTGCATTATAGCAATAGTCTACTCATCAATAGTAATAGAATATGGATTTCCCACACCCCCACCTTCATGTAGAGGTTGTAAATTACCAACATTAAGACTATTATAGTAGCTTGCACGGGGGATTGTTAGTGCCAAAGTTCACATTTGGATTCAAAGAACAAGCCATCGCCCCTAACCCTTCAACAAAACTAGCAACATAACTTGAAAAAGGTTTTAATTTAAAGGGTTGAGGTTAGAGAAAAAAATTGTAGCTTGATGATGTTCACTTTACACTTCTCCCCACCCATGTAGCTATGTTTTGGTGAGAAGGGGAAAAACTTCAAATCTTCGATGATAAACCTCCACTCAGAAGTAACACCCAAAGCTCAAAACAAAAACTGCAAATATTTTGTAGAGTTTAGAATAAAATGAATAGACACATTGTGCACACACATACATATGCATAGACACAATGTAGAATGCAACTAAGAGAATTAAAAATAATATATCTACATAGACAAAAAGTGTAGAGACAAAAAGTGCATACATAGTGCACAAACACAAAGTGTAGAATGTAAAATGTAATTCGGAGCTTTAAGAGACATAGACCTCAAACATCCCTAATTCTCTTTGCACTCCAACAATGAGCATAGACGCACAAACGTGAGATGCACAAGACTTGTGAATGAATATTTGATGAATGATGAAAAACATGAAAGTGCAAAATGCAAAGCTCTAGGTGCAAAACATAAACAAACAAACAAGAAACAAGAGACACTTGCTTTCTAAATTGCTTCCGGATGCCAATGCGCAATTGATCTTCCTTGTTCGATCCATCTCCACTTTTGAGGTAAGTTGTAAGTCACATTGATGAAACATGATGGCAAAATTCGTTAGCTCAATCCGAATGTTGCAAAAGCTAAATTGCAGAGGCAGAAAATGAAGGAAAGGAGAGAGTGCATTGCAAGAAATGAGCACCTTGTTGGTATAGTTCGTACTTTGTACAAGCTAAACCCTAGCAAAGCCCTAAAGCCATAACCTTGGCAAAGACCCATCTGGGTATATGAAGGTTTTGAGTATGGGGTTTTGGCAAATACCCGATGCCAATATGAGGTGCGAGCGAGTAGAAGTTTCGGAAAAAGGTCTGGGTTTATGAGAAAGTAAGACCTGGCTACTATAGATATATATCTCCTGTCTAAAAACCGACAAATACCCGGGGGAAATTTTAATACCCACCCCCACACTGGTTATTACCTGATGGAAGACCCTGGGGGGAGGGCATTACCAGAAGGGGGGCAACACTCATGTCCACTTTGTGTGGCCCTCTTATTTTGATAACCCTAGGGCTATATTACTACCAAAAAGACCCATATCAATGACAATACTACTATGGTTAGTTATTTGACTATGGTTAATTGTTTGATCGAACATGGGTTTGATACTTGTTATCTTAAAAGACAATTTATTGCATGCTGTGTCCCTCCACAAAGCCCACTTTCCACTTTGAGAGTTGAGACCCGAAAACTTGAAAACAAAAAGAAAATGTTGTTGGAATCGGTGTTTCACTTTTGTTTGACAGACGGAACTTCGAATAATACCTCTCTCTATAAACAACCAGCCAGTTTAGGTGAGATCTGCATGCAATGTTTGAAATCAAATTGGATCAAAACTCAATTGTGCCAAAAAAAGTATTAAAAAAAAAAAAGGGGAAAAAGGGATCAAGACAAGAAAAAGCCAACACAAACACGAATCCAAGAATCGATTAATAATTATTTGACTTGTTTGTTCTACAATCTTGGTCTTAAGAGAGTGTGAGCCTAATTTTGTTTCTTTTTGTGAATCATTTGCATGGGCATCCTTTTTGTTTTTGCGAAAAAGCACCCAAAAGAAAGGGAGAGAGAGAGAAAAGGAAACAAGGGGCAAGGACCAAAAAATTCCAAGCAAACATTGCAACTTTTTTTTTCCATTCAAAGACCATCCTCAAAAATGCTCCAAAATTTGGTTGTGGAATATGCAAGCATCCACCACCCCTTGGCTAGTGTGACCACCCGGGTGCCACCCATGAACGCACCACCCTAGTTTTCCCCATTTTTGAGGCCATCCAATGAATGAATCTACCTCAATTTTAGAACCATTTCATGCAACATCCATCCATGGTGGTGTCTTCTTTGTGGGTGCCGGGGTCCATCCCTATGGGAAAGTGCCGATTGTTGGGCATTTTTTTAACGGACCAAATCTTGCTGCAAGAATGTGGTAGCATCATCGTTAGCCAACCGTTTTATTTTTTGGGGGTGAATTTTTCTGCCACTTTGTGACAAAAAATTGGGTATGGACTCATACAAATGGTTGTTGTGAAAAAAAGAGGTGACAAAGTGAGCACATTTTGAGAGGGGGAATTTTTTTAAAAAAATCGCCGTATTTTCAGAATAGGTTCCAATAGGTCTCCAATTTTTTTTTAAAAATCGAGGATTCTTAATTTTTATTTTTTACTGGCCACTCTGACCTCTAGTGAAATTTGGCTAATTCCTCTTGTTGGTGAGGATGATTACACGACAAAAATTGAGAGGAAAAACAATAAAAATAAAAATCCCTGACATAGTAGCACTATAAGTGAAGAAGTATTGCCCAATCAATTGTGTCAGTTGGTAGCTTAAAAAATATTTAAACATTACGCCTTTTGGAAAACATAGTCAACAAATGTCTATTTCCTCCTTGCGATGTTAATCATAAGTTCCCCAAGCCAACATAGATTGGGGGAGGAGGGTGAACCAAATATTTCATAAAATAGTGGGAAAAGGGCTCTTAAGGGCTCTTCCATATCGTGTGAATAGGGAATGCTTGTGGACGAAGGTGGCCAAACTATTTCATAAAATAGTGGGAAAAGGGCTCTTCCATTATAGTGTGAATAGGGAATGCCTGGCACACCTTACACATTCAAAGATGCCCTCTTACACCTACTAGTAGGTGTTGGAATCAGCACATGTATGTTAAATAATTAATTAATTGATTTTGAAATATTCATTTCGAAAATAAAATATTTCCCAAAAAAAAATTCTTCATTTTCCTTCACCAAAAATTATTATTAGTATTTATTTTTTTGAGAAGTGGTTTTTGAAATTTTTAACATTTTCAAAAGTAATGTAATTTCTGCCGAGGCTGCTCCAATGTACTACGGTACTTTTGTACTTGGGCCTCTACTACCATAGCTAAGCCTCTTGGTTGTTTTGTTTTTGCACAGTTTGATTGGCTGGATACGCAACCTATCCAGTTCAATAGATTTTGTGCTATTTCCATAAGTCAGCCCCAACAAATGCTCACCTATCCGGTTCAATAAATTTTGTGCTCATTTCCATAAGTCAGCCCCAACAATGCTTTTTTATCAATACATCGTCAAAGTTCAATGAATGTGATCATACTCGGCATCAATGATTCTCTTTCGTTTTCATTTTCTGTACATAACACTCCATACCCCATCATCCCATTCCCATGCCCCCTTTGCATTTTTTTCAAAGGCTCAAAATTCCATAGAGATGCTCTCTCCAGTTCAATCATTTTGATCTCCTTTCGGGTACATATATATATATACACGGCATGGCATCAAAAATTGTATGCTAGACATGCTCGCCCGGCCTCAATAATTTTTTGGTTCTCCATTTGCTTATGTCCCCCCCCCAACTTTGTTCTTTGGGGGACCATGGGATCAAAATTCAATGCTAGATGCGATCTCCGAATCAATAATTTTTTTCCATTCTCTATTTCCATTTGCCCGTTGGATAGAAATCCCAAACATCTGGGAATTGGAAATTTTCAATTACTTTTTTCTTCTTTTGAGTGCATGACTGCCTGTTAGGGGCCTCTTAGCCCTTGTTTTTTTTTGTTTCTATCCCACCCATCGGATCAAATCCAACGGTAAATCTAACGTCTGTCGTTGTCTTCCTTATTCGCTGAACACAGTCTTGTGTCTGGTCCTGCGCTCAAAATTTTCCCCACCGTGGGATCACATCCAACCCGTGGGATTCACAGCCGTGGGATCAGATCGAGCCCTAAATCTAACGTCTATCATTCTCTTCCTCTCTCGCTGCGCACAGCATTTTGTCCGGACCTGTGCTTCTGTCCTCGTGGATCTGCTTCCGTTGCTGTTGCTGCTGGTGTTGGTGCTGTTTTTACAGCGCTGTTGCTTGGACTTTACAGCAGCGCTGGTTGTTGGAGAAACATAGCACCAGTAGTGAAGGAAGAAAAACAAGGAGCGGAAAACCCCAAACAAAGGGAAAAAAGAAGAAGAAGAAGATGAAGAAGAAGAGAGAAGAAGAAAAGAGGTAGGAGGATATGAGGAAGGGATTCAATGGGGCAGTTGCTTTGCTGTCGCGCAAAAAAAAAATGGGGTCAATGTGAGGAAGGGATTCAATGGGGCAGTTGCTTTGCTGTCGCGCAAAAAAGAAATGGGGTCAATGTGAGCAAGGGATCCAATGGATCAGTTGCTTGGATGTCGCACAACAAGAAAATGGCCAGATTATGAGGAAGGGACGCAATGAGGGAGGTGCTTTCCTGTCGTGCACCGGGAGTACCAACGGGAATCATCAGCGCGTGGAGTCGCGACAAAAAAACTGGCATCATCATAGGGCGTTGTGTTCGCTGGAGACAAAGAAAAAAGGGTCGATGCATGACACGCGGGAGTCAGAAAGAGAATCGACGTTCCTTACACGGAGGGAGTGCGGAAAAGGATTGTGGAGGACAAACGGCGGGACGGTTGGGTGTCAGTGGGTGATGAGGAGATAGCACTCAAGCTTGTTGCACCTTGATCGGGCCCCAACAAATGATTCACAGGACTTCCACTAGGAGCTCTCGGGCGGGCAGGCAGGCAGGCGGCAATGCCCCATCTTCACAGTTGCAGCACCAATGGCAACAAAAGCTCTGCAAGAACTAACAGGAGTCGAGAACCTGCAACCCGGCTTTCTTCTTCACCCTCGGTCATGATGGGTTCTATCTCCGAGTCAACTTTGGCGGAAGATTCCCATATACGCGAGAGGATCAACAACCCAGTGGAGCCCACCTCTCTCTCTCTCTGTCTCTCTCCCCGGCCGCCCCCACTAAAATCATGAGCCGCTGTGGCTTAAAGGCTGAGATAGTACAACATCCCCACATGAGGATTCCGTTTTGAGCGTGGGGTCCCTTCTTCTTCTTCTTCGAGTTGATCTGCTTCTGGTTGCAAGCAATATTAAAGGATCCTGCAAATGCGTAGTCTGCAGATGCATTGATGAGCTTCACAGTTTGTCGTAGAGCAGGCGCAGCTCCAGCTGCTGTTGGGATCTGTAATGAAACTCAAGGAAGAAGAAGCTTGGCCTGAATCTTATCCAGCAGCTGCAGATGTATACTAGCTCCGTGCAGGTGGATTCAGCTATAGTAGGAAGATGATGATCAGAAGAGTGTAGATGAAGTTCCGAGATCAGGCGGAAGCAATTAGCTCTGGATTTTGGGTTGGGATTGAAGGCTCAGGCCACCAGCAGCTGGTGGTAGCTCGAATTTGTGGTAGATTCAGATAAGAAGTGGCTGCTGGCGCTGGGACCTGCGCGATGACAGGATCCAAAGGAGCATCGCCAACTAGCGTATTCTCATGTTGCGACTGGAGTGGGAGGAATGGGTCTAGTTCGAAAAGGAATTACGCTCAACTGCGAGCAGCTGAGTCTTCCAAGATATTCAATTGGAAAGCGTGCACCAAGCAGTTTGTGCTCGGGTTGCTGGCTGTGACGAGTCTACTAGTGCTGAGCGCGCGATTAGTCTTGTACATCACGTTCTTTAGCTCCAGACATGCGGCGTTGCTGTCAGAGCAGTCGGAAGGGGCTGAGCTGCTCATCAAGACAGAAGAGTACGCGGGCTTCAATGCAGGGGGAGCCGCCAGGATGAAAGTCGAGATCGAGTCGACGCCCCAACTGCTCATGAGGGATCGCGACGACGACGACGTTGTCGCGGGTCGGTTCACTGATCAAGTGCAGCAGCAGCAGCAGTTGCTGCAGGGGGAGACTCGTACCAAAGCAGCTCTCGTCGTCGGCAGCACGTCGTCGTCCCCCGGTGTCGCGTTCCTGGATGAGCTCACTCTTAACCTAACTGCCGCAGCAGGTACTCTTGGAGCTTTAGAATCTCTAATCCCAGTGCAAATCCCCCTATTCGCTAAGACACCCAAATGAAGAGATGGTAGAAAGTTCTCCGCGAGCTCGATCCGAGAAGTCCTCAAGTTGTAGCCGCTGCAGCTGCGAATTCATGGCTGCTGCTGCTGCTGCATTACAGTTCTCTAGGAGACCCTTCTTCTTCTTTTTTTCGCAATCTTCTTCTTCTTTTGTTCTCGCAATCTTTTTCTTTTGTTCTGTGACAATAAAGAAGATTTGGGTGTTTGTTTGTTGTTGCGAGCTACAAGCAGATGACACAGAGGAGCTTGTGGACAACGGGCCTTACCATTCACGCCAAGTATTCGAGGCGAATTACGAGGAGATGAAGCGCAAGGTGAAGGTATTCGTATACCCACACGACGACAACGATACATACCGCGACATCTACAGGGCATGGGACAAGACACCGAGTGGAAACTACGCGAGCGAGGCATACTTCAAGCAAGCACTGATGAAAAGCTCAGTCGTGACAAGCAATGCAGCGGAAGCCGACTTCTTCTTCATGCCGGTATCGATCACAAGAGCACGCATCGACAAGCGAGTGGGGACAGAGGGGGTGAAGGAATTCTGCAAACAACATGTAAGCGCAGTGCAAAGGGAGTGGAGCTTCTGGAATCGCAGTGGCGGCGTCGACCATTTCTACCTCTCGTGTCATTCCATCGCGCGCACTGCGATGGAACTGGTTCCCCAAGTGCGTCGCAACGCTATCCAACTGGTGTGCCCCGCCAGTTACCATCTGTATTACTACATCAGCCATAAAGACGCCTCCGTTCCCCAAATCTGGCCTCGTGAAGGTGCCACTCCTAATGGTGTCAAACACACTGCCCAAAGGTAAAGTAACTAGCTCCTTTTTTAAATTAAATTTAAGTTAATTAAATTTTTTAATATGTTTTTAATTATTTAATTATTTATAATTTTGTGGACTGGTGATTTTTATTTTTTTATTTTTTTTCAATTTTGTGAGGTAAGTGAATCAGTGTTTTTTTCTCTCGTTTTTTTTCTCAATTTTGTGAAGTAAGTGGACCAATGTTTTTTATTTTTCCTCAAAATTTTAAAGTAATTGGACCAGTGATTTTTATGTTTTTTTTTTCAATTTTTGGAGGTAAGTGGACCAGTTTTTTTCTCTCTTTTATTTTTATTTTTTCCAATTTTGTGAAGTAAGTGGACCAGTGCTTTTTTTTTGGTCTTCAATTTTGTCATGTAGCCACAATTAGGACCTTCATTAGGAGGACTTAGCCAAGTTTGGCTACAGGACAGATACGAAGCTAAAAGTTTTCTAAGAATCCTGCAAGTTTTTAACTACCTGTACTAGGACCACTGAGTCTAGATGTGGTGAACTCAGTCTTTTTTGTTTTTTTCCTCCCTCCTTTCTTTCCTACTTTTCTGGCAAAAATTTTGCAAAAACATTTCATGGAGAACTCTTTGAGAGGGTCCTAGAAAACCCTTTGAGAGAGTGGAAGCTCATTTTCAGATTTTGCAACAATGAAATTTTGCACAAATGTTTTTGACTGAAGTGGACTGGCAATCATCCACGAGAGGATGTAGCCAAATTAATTTGAGTACATTTGAGAGAGAGAGAGAGAGAGAGAGAGAGAGAGAAGTAGATTGTTGAAACCCAGCTAGACATGTCAGAACTTATGTTCTAAATATTGCAATTTTCAATTGTTTTTGGTTCTTTCCCTGGAAATCTGGCAACAACTTTGTGCCATTTCTTCCCCCCAAAAAATCATTTGTAGAATTTGCAGCCCTTAGAACAAACACAAAATCCTCATCACAGTGGGTGGGAATGAAATTTGCAGGACAAGACTAGCATTCTTTGCTGGAGCTATAAACTCAGAAGTGCGCTTTCAGCTACGTGATGAATGGGGAGACGATGACGAGATCATGGTGCACAAAGGGAAGGTACCATTCCCGTACTCAGAAGCATTGCTAACAAGCAAGTTCTGTCTACATGTGAAAGGCTATGAGGTGAACACAGCAAGACTGGGTGACGCTATGTTCTATGGATGTGTACCTGTAGTGATTGCCAATTACTATGATCTTCCATTCGCGGATATACTCAACTGGCACAAGTTTGCCATTGTCATTCCCACTCTCGACATCCCATCGCTGAAGAAAACGTTGAAAGCTGTCACTCCCGCTCAGTACTCCCAAATGCATCAATATGTTGTCCAAGTTCGGAAACACTTCCAGTGGCATTCTCCTGCTCGTGAGTTTGATGCTTTCTACATGGTTATGTATGAGCTTTGGATTCGAAGACATAGTCTACGAAATTCTTTACAAGACTTATAACATCAAGCGTCATTCTCCCTCCCCAAATGACTAAGACTCCAAAAGGTGATGATGAAGGGAAGATTGCAGTTTAGCTGAGCTGAGTTGAGCTGAGAAGCTTCTCCTGTGTGTACATAAAAAAGAGCTGATCTAGAGTTGAAGAGTGAAATTTTCTTCGCTATTTGCAAGCGATAAAATCATAAGTTTTTTGTGAGCATTTCTCACAATTGGGTGAGCTTCTTTGGAGCCAAAGTTGTGTACAAACCAAAAATATGTAGAGATTCTTGAAAGATGGGAGAATTTCTGCGAGCATTTCTCGCAATAATAGGCAAGCAAATCTGTTTGTACTTTTTAAAAAACCTTTTGCAAAGGTTGTACACCTAATCTATATGGACACTTTTGTTGAAGAATTAAAATATTTCTGCAATTTATGCCCATTGTGAATTGTGGGTATGGTATCAATTTGGAGGGTTCAAATTGTCTTTGTAGAATTAAGCAAGCACACTACATGCCATTGGCTAGTGATAGATGAGCCTATGATCACATTTCTTTCAATACCTTCATGTTTGATTGAAAAGTTTCATTTCCATGTCATACAATCACTTTTAGAAATTATAATTCATTAGGAACTATAGGGCACATGACATTCACAAAACTTTAAATTCATTTCCATATCAAGTGGCACAACCCCTTTCCGGTAAATTGTTTTGCCTATTTTGTAGTTATCCACAAATGTTTCCTTTCTTTCAATTTTGTGATGTGGTTTTAACCGTGACAATCTTCCATACAACAATTTTAGCCAAATTTGGCTATAAACATTATACAAATGTAAAAGCGTTTCAGCATCCTTCACATTTTTGCTACATGCACTAGAACCTAAAAGAGAAATCTGAAAAAGAAAATTAAAATGTGTTTTCCAAATTTGGTGCCTAGAAAACCGAAACACACACACATGCACACATGTTCATGTTGTTTAGCTCCTTTGTTCAAGGTTAATTTGCATCCATGAATGCGCATATTCATCCATTGTCCTCAATTTTTATACATAATGTTTTCTTATATATATATATATATATAATTTTTGAATTCTAATTTTTTATTTTTCTTTGGGTGGTGAGGTAAAGAAAGTTTCTGTGACCTAGATCCTCAAATAGGTGTATACAAAATTTAGTGCAAACAACTACCTTTGGTTTTATTCACATTGTTTCATGTTTTTAAAATTTTCAAGGTATGGATATAATTTCAGTTGGGTACAGCTTTTGCATATTTTGTGCATAGTTTGGATATGTTTAAGCAAATTACAACATAGTGTACCTATAATATCCTTTGTGCCTACTGATAATTCTTGTGTTTATTGTAGTTTCATGCATGTGACATCTTTTGATTTGTTGATCTTTTTAGATAGTTAGCATCTTTTAAATTACTCATTGGCCCCATGGCTATTTTGATGCACCCACAACAATGAGAGTGCAAGGACACATGGTGATGTGGGCGATGCACTTGTTTCTATGTAAAATTTCATACCTACTATTGATAATTGGCACCTCTTTGTCGAATATTTGTTTGTTTTCTCATCTTTTATCTTTGTAATTGTAACTCTATAATTGGGACAACAAATACTTCTTGATAAGTTGGGAGTTCAATTCTCAACAATTTTGACCAATATCAATACAAGATTCTCTTTTTGCAACTAGAGCTTTGGAGAATTATTTTGTATTGAACTTGAGTTGTAAGTATGGTATCTTTTCATGTGGGTTGGGAACAAAAATTCAAGCATTTCCATTATTTGCATTTTCGTGTGTTTTTCAAGGATAGAGCTTTCACTTTGCACTTTTATAGATGCCATTATCCTCATTTCTACATGAGCATCAATTTTCACTTGAGGATTCATTAACTCACTAGTAGCATAGGCAAAATAATAATTTGGCACCAAAATTGATACCCAAAGGATCAATTCTTCCCCAATTTGTAGAAATTTTTGGTGATCTTTATGTAAATGTGCCAAAGCTTTTTTTGTTAACAAATGTTGTGATATGAATGATCTAGAAAGTTTCCTCTTCTTGTCAAGCTCACTTTTTATAAGTAGTGAATATCAATAGCTCTTCAAAAGATACGTCATTTCCACTTTCAATCAAACAATAAAAATAGAGTTGGCTAACTTGCAACTTCCACCCATGTAAACTGATCTCCTTTTGATATTGTTATTATGTTGAAATCAGTGATTTGTTTTTGTGGTGTCAAAGGTTTTTTTTGAAGCTTTTGAGTTTTAAGTGCAAATTTGACTAATTTTGTAAAAGAAATTGAAAAAAATTGCCCCACAAAATTGAAAGGAAAAACATTGGTTGAAATGGACGAAATAACTAATGAATTCACACAATGTGTTATGATCATAACAGCCTTATGGAAAGCCACTAAACAAAAGGGTATTGTTTTGTTTATTTGTTGCATGGGCATGCATCTTTCATTGGATTGTTGCAATTCGACTAAAAGTTTGTAGGTATTCAATGTCCCATTGTTGAGAACATTTCAAATGGAGCAAACTTTCTAAAGAATTAAAAAATAACACAAATTCCTATTTTGAAATGTGACATACATCACCTTTGACTCAATCTCTCACACTTCTCCATTTGGTCAATGCTTGACTCATAGAGCTATGAGGTAATTGTGAGCACAACTAGATAGAACAAATGTCAATAGAAAGTTACCATTGTTGCATAATTTGTGATAAAGGCGGCTTAATGTAAAGAGGCCTTTTTATTTTGATAATGCCTTACTCATAACATTGTGCCTAACTTGGAGCCCAACAACTTTTGTTTTAAATATAAACCATGTCCATTTCAATTTTAAAAGAAATCATTTATATATTTTTACATGTATGCCATCTAATTTGAGTTTGCTATCAATATACCAATGGATGTAACATTCAAATCTTAATGTTAGTAAATTTTTTGAAGTTTTTCATATTTATTGAAATTTTTTTTTACATGAACTTGTAGGTTCGATGTGTGGGACCAGGTCCTTATGTGGATTTTAACATGACCAAGGGGACCAAGGTGAGAGATTCCTTGTGTTTATGGGTGTAAGGTGAAATCATTTTTTTCCCCTTACATCCATTCTTTTTACTTGGGGTTTTGGATTTGTGGGGAGAATGAAATAATTAAGGAGTTTATACAGCATTATTTCATGGTTTCCCTCCCCCCCACCCTTTTAATTTATCAAGGACACAATTTGAATAAAAATAAAACAAAGAATTCAAAAGCAATGAAATGAATTTTGATAAAAAGAACTTCAAACAAAAATAATAATTGCATCCTTGATTTAAGATTGACAAGAATGAAAACTAGAGGTTTGAAAGCCTCATAATATATTACATTATAGAAAGGTGCATTAAGAAGTTGCACTAGGACTTTCCATGAGCCCATAATAATGCTTACCTTTTGCAAAAGATAATAATGAAACTTAGGTATGCCTTGTGCTTCTTGGACTATGTCAAAAAGACACAGCCAATTAATTTCTTGTATATGACTACTTGTAAAAGTTTAAAGATCATAATGGACATTTATGTAAAAAACATACAAGACATTTTTTTAAAAAAATCACAACCATGTTTATAAAATTATAAAATGAAGTTATGTTTTGTATGTTTTGTGTACGTCTCTTACATTTCATGTGCAATTATTTTTAATAGTTGTTTTTGTAAAGTGTAAAAGTCCACAATAGATGAATTGGCTAATTTGTTAACAAGCAACATTTTTGAGATAGCATACAACATTCCCAAGACAATATATAACAAGTGCCTATAACAATTTGAAAACAAAGAATACAACATCTATGTGACAACTTGCAATGACTTCATTCAAGTGTTTACATAGTTGAACAATTACAAAAGGGTCCTTAGCAATCGGCAATTTCAAAAAGGCATGACAAATTTGAATTAAACTTGTAAATTGACACAAGAAGTTACGACCTTCATAAAATTTCTTAATTATAGTATTTTTGAAAGGATTGGTATGTCTTTAGAATTCAACACCTTGAAGGTCAGAGGTATTGCAAAAGGGGAGAAGACTTGTTTATGGGTTCATAGATGGCCTCGTATTTCCTAAATAAAATTAAAAATTGTAAATGCCTAAAGTTGGTGGCCTTGTACTACAAGGCAAAAACAATGAGATTATGCATGAATGACTTTCATCAATAGATGAAAAAACATCGATTCTATAGATGACGTTGCACATGAAACAAAAAACTAGATCAACAATATAAAGATTTAAATAACTCATCAAGGTTTTACAAATTATCATAACCATGTAAACAAATTCATTTGAAATATTATGAATATCATTTACACATTCATACTTGGGTCAAAATGAGATCAAAGGAGCCACAAGCGTTACTTTATATTAGTCTTGCATGTCTTTTTCCCCCAAAATCTTTTTCATACAAATGATTTTTTGAATGATTATTTTTGCACCTTGTACAAAAAATGATTAGAATTGCCCCAATAAGACTAAATAAATAAATTAAATTAAATTAATGATTTTTAAGTAAATACAATTTTGTAAAAATGTACAAATTCCTTGTAGATTTTATGTTTCATCTTGAAAAATGGTGATAATTTGAAATCATACAAAAAATGTTATTTTTAAAAGTTGAACTTAATGTAATAAAAACTACAACTTTGTTTAATACATCAAGTACATTTATACCCCATTAATATGTGGTAAAGCACTTTTGAAGTGTTGAATTTTAAAATTTTACAACGTAAATATTTAGAATTTTCAAAAGTTTAGAATTTCACATTTATGAAATTGTGAATGTTTTTTTAATGTGTCTAATAGGTTATTCTCATTTCATATTTTTTTACCATCAATTTATTTCCATTATATGAGTCCTTTGAAAGTCCTTTGTAAAAATGTCTTTTTGAATGATAAAAATTTTTATTTTCAAAAGTCTTTAATTAAACATAAAATTGAATCAAAAGGATTTTTAATTTGAGTTTCTTAACATTCATGTGTGTTAAAAAGGAATAATGTGTCATGATTACCATGGTTTCAAATTGCCCAAAAACAAAAATCTAGTTTTTTATGACATGATCTAAAATTTGACACCCTTTGTGGATCCTTTGACTTTGTTTCAACCCACTCATAAGAAAATTAATTTCAAATTATATCAATATCATGTACACCATTATAGTCATACACAAATTCAATTTAAGCATTTTCAAAAACCTATAACTAAATTCATTTAAAACATAATCAATACCATGTGTGCATTCATATTCATAAATAGATTTTTCAAAAGAGTTATGAATATTATGTACACATTCATATCAATAACAATATTTTTGTAAAACATTTAAAACACCATGTACACTTTAAACTCACATAAACTTGACATTAAACACAAAGTTTCATATGCAAACATCAACATCAAATTCATGTATGCATGAGATTAAATACAAGGCCCTTGTGAAAAATCACTTGAACATTTCAATTAATGAGAACATAAATCATTATATTAAAAAATTTAAATAATAGAAAAAAACTAGAGAAATTTTTATTAATCCCCATGATTATGTTTTAATTGTCAAAGCAATTGATAAACTACAACCAAAAAGAAATTTTAAAATATTAATTTTATCACGAATGTAAATGAAAAGTAAAAAAAAACTTAACCTGTTTACTTTCTAAAAATCTAACAACTCATTTCCAGTTCAAATTTTTTTAACCATAAGGTTGTCTGGGGGAATGAAATAATTTAATCAAGCAATCAATTAACCTTGATTGCTATTTGCACCTTGATTGGGTTGATTTGATGATTTCAATAAAATGATTACCATTTTTTCTATAAATTTGCATGTTATACACCGATTTCAAAATTATTGAACATATGTGATTTTTTAATAATATTGTTTTATTAACACACACACATACCCAATATATTTGTATAAATAAAATTATTATAAAAAAAATATTGTATAAATTCTATGTGATCCAAAGAAAATATTTTGAATAGTCAAATGAAATTCATGATGGAGGTTGATTTCATTCATTTTAAACTATTGAAACAATAGTTGATAAATGACATAATAATAATTTAGTACTCACATTCTACCTCAATTTTTTGAAAAAATAGTTTTTATTTCATTTGTTATGTACATCAACATCAACATTTCAAAATTACACTAAAATCACATTGCACTAATCAATGCACATGAAATTGTAATTCATTTTAAATCAAATGTGTTATGAAATGAATGTGCATTTTTTCATTCACACCTTTTTTGTGTGGTTTGGTTTTAATACTAGGAAAATTATGAACTAATTCATCATGAAATCAAGCATATGAAAATGTTGGGTGGGCCACTATTAAAATAAATCATGAAACATGTCACCACAATTTAATTTTTCATGTTTTTAAACTACAAGTTGAATTAATGTTCAAAATATTTGTAACATTTTCATAATTATTTTTTTATGTACTTTTTTTTTTGGGATAACTTTTAAATAAATTGAATGAATGCAAAATAATTTAAGAACATTTTTGAAAGAACATATTATTCATTATTTAATGGACTTGTAAAGGGATTTCAAAACGACATATTTTATGGTTTTTGTAATAATAACATCATGTAACATTTATATGGGGTTGTAAATTATGATTTAAAAAATACTCTCATGGAATAATCAATTCAATTTTATCAAGTCATCTTGATTGATTAACCAACTAGTTTTCAACAAAATAAAATGTTTTGGACAACATTTTATTGTGGATTGACCAAATTAGATAGATTCTATTGACATAAGTTTTAATCATTGAACTCAACTCCTTGACTCATCGATCAACACAATGCAAAGTTCCCAAAGAATTCACACATATTTCTTGATGTATTTAAAAAGAATATCTCTCCTAGAAAAAAACATGGATCTCCCATCTACTTGTTAAAAGTGGGAGGGATATTACACCTACTTCACAAATTATACCCATGTGTAAGCACTACCTTCCTCCTTCGCCTTGGAATCTATCTATAATTAGGTTCATATAATATTCACCATTAAAATTTCAAGTATTTTTTTAAACCTGAAAATTTTATGAGAAATAAAAATAAAAACCTATAAAACTTTCCAGATTTGTATATGTGGTTCAAATAGGTAGCAAAAAATATATAACAATATTTTAAGCTTTCATTTCATACTTTTTAGTAGCCAACTTATGGATGATTGTCACGTTAACTACATCACCAAAAATAATATAAAATAATGAAATATGTTCCCAAAAATTGAAATTGGACTCAACTACCACCTCATCCAAGGCCCCCTTTATTTTGTTGATGCCTCCACCTTGGGGATTTTCCCTAGACATAAAAACTTGATCTAATTTAATTTGATAATATTTGCAACTACATTGCAAAGCATACTCACACTCCTCCTAGCTTTTGAAGCACCTTACAAAAGCTATTAGATTTTGCCAAGGTGACATATTCAAATTATGTCAAAGTTTTATGTTAAAAAAAAGGTAGGTCACCTTGGGGGTTACATTGCTTTCAAGCTTGGGAGCTCTAGATGCCACCCCCATCGCCGTGCCCTTAGATGAGGTAAAGCATTTGGAGAGAAGTCCTAGTGTATTTGGAGGGACCTTTATTTCTATGAGAATCCCTATTGCATCACATTCTCACAACCATCTCTCTATCCATTTTAGAACAAGCAACTCAATTGCTCAAGCAAAAGAAAGTATGTGTGTTCTTAAGAAAGTACATGTGTTCTTTCAAAAGACTCATAAGATCCCAACATGCCCAATGGTGACTTACCTCTATTATCCTAGTTGGCCTTGCTTACCAAGGCAAGCATATTGTGTTTAGATTCATTATAGAGTATAGTAGCTTAAGGGATTTTGGCCCCTAGGTAAATGGTCTATTTTTATATGAGGATTTTTGAAAGATGATATTTTGGCTTGTTCTTTGTCAATTGGAAGGTGCCCTATAGTGGGGAATTAGGGTGCTACAATTTTGTCTTCTAGTCTTGCAGCAAGTTATTCAACAATGTAGCATTTGGTGATTTCAGGACCTACTAAGAATTGGGGGTTGGGAGGCTCATGATTTTTCTTGAAGCACATTGGTGATCCCATGGCATCAGGGCCATATATATTGGTTTCCTTTCTCTTGGACCTCAATGTTTTGTAGTAGAAGATTGCAAAACATCATTCTAAATCAAATGTAAATATATCATCTAGGATGTGGAGCTTTTCAAAGCCCTCTTTGTTTGTTTCGTGTGTCGGTCTCCTCTTTTTCTTGTTTGCTGATATGTTAGATCCAAAATCTCATAACCCATATTAGCAGGTCATGTATCAACTCTTGAGTCCAAGACTTAAATCATAAGTATGGAGAAGTCCTCAATACTTGTGCAAAGATGAATCTAGATTCAGCCCCTATCAGCAATTTAAACATGGGTAAAGACATTTTTCAGTTTGAATTTGATTGTTTTTTTTTTGGTCAAAACTTGGCAAAGAAGTCATTGATGTTGCCTCATGTTGCTTCCACTTCCATATTTGTTTGTGCCCGACAAGTTTGTTCAACAATGAGAGTCATGACATTGGCTCCGCAGTAGCATGCATACAACAACTCAGCTGCAATCCTGCAGAAGAGGTAATTAGCAACACAACCAGCCTTGGCAAGGGTTCAACACCACTTGGGGGAGAGTTATGAGTACGTCACTCGTCAACAGGAGCAAGTGAGGCATATTAGAAATATGTTGGCCAGTCCCTTCCAAGACTACAAGAAACTTTGACAATTTTTTTTCTTCTAACAGCCATTGTTGTCATTCTAACCTACAAACAATGGATAAGGTCGATCTCTCCTAGCAAAAGACATGTGCCTGAGAAACCAACAAGCTGCAATATGGCTGCAAAATGGTTCATCACATCAAACTGCATCACAATTTCTACAATTTGGCAATCCCAAGTCTGTATTGTGCCTCCTCACACTTAGTTTTCATCAAATATCTATCCTTTACCAAGAATCCATTAGGCTAGACCTACATATTTCAAAGACAAGGATCAAACAAATATTGAGCTTGTGGTGTTCATAAGAAAAAAAATGTACATCTTTTTTTTGGTGCTGTTATCTTGCACCGGGCTTTAATACTTGGTTTGCAGATAGTGCCTTCAGATTACAAATACTGAATGCTAACAAGGCATTACCTACTATAGATGACTCATTTGTTCTGTAGAGTGCTGAATGCAGATGTGCCTCCCATTCCAAAATGTTCTGGAAATGCCATTGACATCTAGGAGAATTCCTCTACCTCTGAACTGGGTTGGATTTTGACACAACTACAGAAGCTTGCCTTGCTGAGCAGACGTGTAAATTGTCATCCTTTCAGGTTCAGATTTATTACCAAGCACTGCAATCAATCTTCAGAAACAGCCCAGAGATGCACACAACTTCATTACCAACGACTGCAATAAATCTTCAAAAACTGCCTAAAGATGCACACAAATCCCCACCCAAGTCTGTCTTGGGAAATTTCAAAGGTTTCTCACCTATTACAACTTGGGATAAGTTTGCTCAAGGTGTGCACTGCAAGCTCGGCTTGAGACTTGACCTCACACACACATCAGCTCTTTGCTACAGTTTGAATCTGAACATGTGGCTCAATGTTTCAGCTTCCAACATCAATCAGAATGCCATTTGTAAAGAAGCTGGACTCTGCACTTGTTCAGGTGGAAGAGGAAAACGTCACAACCATCTTGCTCTTCCTTGCTCCTCTATATATGATCTATGACCTGCATACATAGTACATGGCAAAATGTGATGAAACTGAAGTTTGAAAACTCTCTTTGACTCCTCAGTTGGTCATTAAGCCTTTTATGACAATCTCTCTAAAAAAATGCAGAATGGCAGAAATTGCAACAGCTCCCAAACAAGAACCAACTGGAATAGAGCTGTGTTTCTGCAAGCTATTTCTCCATGAACAAAAACAATGTCATGATAGTCAAGGTAAAGAAAAAGGGATGAGAAGTTTAGTTTCTTGCCTGGAGGAAAAAAACACCGGTAAGAGTTTGGTTTGATTGCAGTTTCATCTTCAAATGTGTTTTGCAATTGAGAATTCAGAGCTTTCAAAATCAAATGAATAACCTGTTGCTTACTACTGTGAAAAGTTCCAAATCCATTTCATATGATCAGGAACCATAGAATAGATGCAAAAGTGCAACATTGAGTGCTAGCAAGCAAATCTTTGCTACCGATCTTGTTATCATATTAATTTTTTAAAAATCAAGCCAGTTCTTAGACAACGTGATTCTCACAAATGTGATAACAATTGATTTTTCATAGTTAATTTCCACTATCTGGATTTAGAAATTTATATTCATTTTTTAGAAATAATTAACAAATAATTGAAAAATAAAAACAAACTTGTGTAAAGAATGATGAAAATGTTACACTTTTTTGTTTTTTTAAATGAGCTATATTTTCGAGTTTTCATCCCTTTTAAATGTTTTTTCCAAATTCCTCTTCTAACTCTACATCAATTTCAATTATCTCCACTAAACTAAAAATTGGTTTATAATCAATCCTAGGGTTATTGCGCCAATTTTAATTTGTTTAAATTATCTGATTACAAGTGACATCTCTTAAGATTAGTAAGTATTTCTTACGAAAGAAAAAATCTATTTAATCCCAATTTGTGAATCAATAATTTTTAAAAATTTTAAATGGAAGGAATTCAATTGTAGGAAACATAGATTCATGCTTCTCCCACCATTCAAAAGGACATTTAATATTTTTTACATCCATTTGAAACCTCTTGAAAATCAAAAGTTCCAAGTTGACAACCTCTTTCGTTGGTTCATTTGCGTTTGTTGTCATCTCAAAAATGTTTCAAACTATCGACACTTTAGTTAACAATAACATTTTCAAACAAAGGGTGCAAATGATAAAAACAATTTAACAAGATGGGATACAAGGTTTTTTTATCATATTCATCAACAATGACCTTACCTTGTTCAAGAGCAATAAATGAGAACATTAAACGTAAGTTTTTGAACTTAAGATCCAACATCAAAGACAACATATTATGAGCCTTTTTTTTTTCATATTTTATTAAAAAAAAATTCTAAAACATCACAAACTTATATTCTAATGTTAAAGGCCAAAAAACTTAACTCAAAAGCAACAATGGACTCCTCGTCCATAAAATTATCAAAGGAAATTGAAATTCCTATTTCTTTTCTCAATTTTAAATAAATGTAGATGGCAAAATTTAAAGCATCACTTAACAACCGCTGACATCTAAATGGTAATAATTTTCATTACTATCTCCTTTAGATAGAAGGTGACACCCAATAGTTGGTTAATATTTAGGTTGGTAGATGGAAAGTCAACCAAAACCTTTCTGAAGGTGTTGGTTAACTAGTTTTTTACCTAGAAGCTAGGAAGAATTTTACTAATGAAAATGCCCCTAGCTAGAATATTGCAAGCTTTTTTAGTTGCCATGTGGGGGATTTGGTAGTTAGTGGTCAAATGAACCTTTGGAAGGGGTCAAATAAGGCAACCCCTATCCTACAAGGTGGGGGACTTCTCTTTTGTGTTTTTTATATTTTTGGCTTTTTCTTTGAAGTTTTGTGTTCCTTGTGTTTTTTTTATATTTTTTATCTTTGCTTTTTCTTTGAAGTTTTGTGTCCCTCTACCCTTCCCTCTTTTTCTCTTCCTCTATTTTTTTCTTCCCTTCTTTGGATGGAGACTTTCTAGGTTGCCCACTCTATTCTCTTTTTCCTTCTTCTTCCCTTGCTAACCCATTCAATTTTCTTTTCTTTATTTTATTAGTTTATTTTTTTAATGTGTTGATGGAGAACGATGGGAAGATAGGGCAATATGAACTTTTCCATTGTTGTAATAAAAAGGTGTTCATATTCTTGGGACTCCCTTGTTTAATTTGTTGTATACTAGTGGGTGCCCGTGACCTTCGGCCACTTTGGTTCACGTTTTAGTTTTTTTTAGAAACTTTTAACTTTTTTATGTGTTTTTTATTTTTATTATTATTTTGTTTCTTTTTCACTTATATATATATATATAAGATTTATCCCATGCGCTTTTTACTGCTGCGTACATTTTTCTCTTCGCCAAAAGCTCTCCATCCTATGGTCGTCGACCGGTGCTCGAACCGTCACTTTTCTCTGTGTCCAGTGGTCGGCGAAAACTCGCCTCGAAAATTCCGTCCATTCTTTCCGCGCATTAAGATACCTTCATGGATGCATTCTGAACTGCACTTTCCGGCAGTTAATCATCCAGGTGCAATAATATACAGAAAATGCAGAACTTTTCTCTGTGTCCAATGGTCAGCAAAAACTCGCCTCGAAAATTCCGTCCATTCTTTCCGTGCATTAAGATACCTTCCACGGTCGTCGACCGGTGCTCGGATCGTCACTTTTCTCTGTGTTCAATGGTCAGCGAAAACTCGCCTCGAAAATTCCGTCCATTCTTTCCGCGCAGTAAGATACCTTCATGGATGCATTCTGAACTGCACTTTCCGACAGTTAATCATCCAGGTGCAGTAATATATAGAAAATGTAGAACCGGCAGCATAATTGTCACGTCACAGACAGACAACGCAATTAATATATAAGATTTTCATTTTTGATAGAACACTAGATGTGTGGTATAAATGGTAGGAGCATGGGGTAGATGACATGAGGCTTGGACAAAAGGTAGGAAAGTCCTAAGATAATCATGTACCTTCTAAGATATTAGTTTTTAAGGTATTTTACTTCTTAAAAAGAGGGGTACCCTTCGTTACCCTATTGCAGTAATTCTATTGCAAAGTAAAAATATTATACTTACTCTTCTCTCTTTATATATATATATATAGTGAATATTATGCTTTCATACTAGGTTGTTGCATTTTTCACATACTACTAGGGGTAACAATAGTGGTAAGGTTGAGTACTATCTAGTAGAAGATTTCTATTCATTTCATATAGAATTTTGTCATTTTTATGTGAGTACATGTAGTAAAGTAAGGAAATCAACTAGGTACTTAGGAATTATTGAACTTAATTTCCCATGTATTAATGTCAATTTGGAAATAATTAATAATGAATTATTTACATTTGGCATCACAGATTGAATGTTTGTTGGGAAGGTTATTTTGATTTGGATGTTATTTTCAATGATGTTGGGAAATTTTTTGCTATGTAAATTACAAATTAAAGAATCATTATATCAAAATGCATTGTCTTGAATGTTTGAGGTTGAACCAATTTTGTGTGTTTTGTCAAGAAAAAAAAGAAACATTGTCCTAAATGCGTTGGATAGAACCAAAATAAACAACTCATTAGGAAGAAGTAAAAGCCATTGTATGGTACACAACACTAGAAATGAAAGACAAAAAGTATTTGATACATTATAGAATGTCTTTTGATGTTTTAATAATTTGATTGAAGAATTGACACCATTTCTGAAATCTAACCACATTAATTTAGTGAGGCCACAATTGGAAATTAGAAAGATTGTTGTAATTGTGTTACATAGGTTTGTTCATGGGCTTAATTTAAACATATGTTAGAAATTTGATGTGAGTGTATATATTATATTCTAATACGTGAATATAGTTTGTGATGTCCTTTGCGATTAAAAGTTTTTTGGCAAGTGCATGAGCACCCCATTTGGAGATCATTTATTGCACATCATACTATGATTTTAAGAGCTCATGGGTTTGTCAAACATATGTGGTGCCATTGATGGTATTCATGTCATGTTAGCTAAAAGGCCAAGCATAAGGTACATTCTTGTAACATTATATTATTACAATTGGAAAAAATCCCATAACACTGTTTTGCAAGTTGTATGTAATACACAAAACATGTTTTGTCATGTTTGCGCTGGGCAACTTGGGGGAGATGATGATGGGGGCCAATTCAAAAAATCTAATTTAAATCATGAATTGAAGACTAAACAAATTTTGCAAAAGTCAATGCTTATTATGCAATGTGTGCAAATGATACCTTACTTTATTGGTGATTTTGTTTAGCACATACATATTATTTCAAAAAATTGGAAGTTTCATAATCTAGATGATGTAGTTAAAAGGAGATATGATAATAACATGAATTTTGAAAAGGTTATTTTTGAAATAGTTGCTTCATGTTTTTTATGATTTTTTTTTCATTTATGTGATTTTGTCTCAACATTGTTTCCAAGTGTGTTACACCTCATTGGGGAATGTTGCATTGATTTGTCTACTATTTCCTTCCAATCATTCAAAGCCATAGGTTGCTTATGACACTCCTAACACTTCTCCTCCCAAAGATCAATAATCATTTATAAATTTTCATGGGTCCATAACCTCTTATGAGCCTATGGTCTTTGAGCGACTTTAGGGACCCTTAAATTGACGTTCACATTCAAACCCAATCATTGAGATGCAAGGGATCTCAAACTCAACCTTTGGGAAGAAGGAAAATCAGGTGCTTGTAAAAGATATCCCATGAAGGAGTTAAGCAACATTTCTTCCATTTTTTTCCCTCTTAAATCTATAGTCTCCAATTTTTTGCATTATCTAAATTTTATGATTATTTGAACTATCTTTAGATCATTTTTGCATTGTGTGCTTGGTATCTTCATGTGTATGTATAATGTGGTGTTTTCTTATGGGCAAATTATAATTGAATTTTGATTTTTAAGAAAAGGTAGCCACTATTACAAAGGGGGAAAAAATGTCTAGGTTTTTTTAGCCAAAAAACATTGGATGTCAACTACAACTAGCAAAAAAATGACAATGGCACCACCATGAATGGCCATCTAAAACCATAATGCTTTTTATCATGTCGCCAAAAAGTGGGTAAGTGAGCCATTAATCTTGCATGGCACATTAACTACCATACAATGTGATTGGCATACAATACAATGCACATTAACAGTTAGTGCATTGTATGGCACATTGCACTAACTTGGTAGTGCAAACCTTATCAATGTTTCCTTTGGTGAAGCACAATGAGAATCTATTATAGACCTTGCATGCCTATTTTGCTTATTTCCTTAAAAATCCATCTAAAATTCACAAAATTGGCTTAGATGATGGAAACCAAGGGGAACAAAATCTTGCATAATGTCAAGATTCAATGGATTTCCATGCTAAACCTTGCTAAAATAGTGATGGTAAAATACATAATCTTGTTGGTGAAAATGGCTACAGATTATAATACAAATCAATAAGCAAAGTTCAATTATGAGCACTTGTGTGACCTACAAATTCTACTTAGGCTTGCATGCATTTTGCCCATGTTAGAATTAGTGCATGTTCTTATTAAATTTTCCCTAGATGTAGGACATATTTGTATGTGAGCTTGTGATAGCCATCAAAGTTTGTCAAGGTGATTTTTATAACATGTACTGCAATTAGACCTCAAAATTAACTACAAACAACTTTTGGGTTTTCAAGTCTTGCTTGATTGCAAGTATGAAAACATCCATATGCAATGGGTGTTGGATGTTAACACCGAAGTTTGCCATTGGCCTTTAAGGTCTCTAGCTAACACATTTGGGTAGTCCATAAGGATTTGGAGACTGTGGTTGTTTGCTTTGTGATAAAAGATGCCTTTGTTGTTTTAGAATCTATGGTGAAAAACCGTGCATAGGTGGTGCTTTCCTTATTTATTTTTGTGATTTTTTAATTCATTCCAACTTTAGGTTTATAAGATTTTTGTATTGACATTTCAACATCATGTGTGTGCTTTGGCAAGGGTTGTAGAAGGAATTATTCAAGAGCTCAATACAATGTTCTTAGTTCATGCCATCATGGATGCACTTGGGATTATGTATCCTTACTACTATTTGCAGTTAGATTGTGATGTAAGTTTTGGCAATCAATTGTAGGTTCTTAAAGCGACTTCCTATTATGGTAAGACACAAACCTTAGATGGGCAAGTGGTTCAAGTGCATGAACTCCTGAACACAAATGACCTTGAATGCCAACATGGCATGTTCAAATTGACAATGAAATCAAATGTAACAGATTGTCCCCCCCCCCTTCCCCCCTTTGACACGAATCCTTTGACTGGGATGTGGCATTTGGTGACAACATCTCACATTTTGGTTACTAGCTTTCCTAAGTATGTCAAACTGGTTGATTTAGTTATGGTGCAAGTGATTGGTAGTGTGGAGGATTAAAAATGTTTCTCTATTTTAACATTTATGAAATCTAATTTTTGTAATAGGCTAACAACCCATTTGCCATTTGTTGTGCACATGTTTGTGCAACACTTCTATACTATGCATAATTTCCCATACAAAAAGTGCATTGAGCAATGGAGATGTGCCCACCCCTACTGTTGTTATGATGGTTAAGGTGTAATGAACAAATTACTTTAAGGGACCATAGAGGTCTTTCAAAGAGGAAAACTTCTTTGCGTGTGCTTGTCCTAGCATGTGCATTAGCATATTTTGTGCTAGCAAAGGCTTGCTAATGATTTACGGTGAATCAATGGTTGGCTCCCCAAGCAAGCCCTTTTGTTTCCATGGCTTTGGCATGTTCTGCATGCTTTCCTTTTGCATGGAATCTGTGGTAACATTGATGTTTGTAGGCTAACTTGATGTGATGCAGGTCAATTGAGCTGGAAAAGCTAGTTGCAGGGGTTCAATTCCCCCTCGATTGCTTAGATTTGTTCTTGGTTGTGATAAACCATGGACTTTGATATATGTGATTAGTGTTTTTGGTTTCACACATGAATGCGTTGCTTTCTAGTGTTTGGGTTTGCAATAGGTACCAAATGTATGGCTTCAAGTTCTTTTATTTTTGGGTTTGCAATGGGTAACAAATGTATGGCTTCAAGTTCTTTAATTCTTGGGTTTGCAATGGGTAACAAATGTATGGCTTCCAGTTCTTTTATTTTTGGGTTTGCAATGGGTACTTCAAGTTCATTTATTTTGGTTGCCTAAAAAATGTATTAGAAGTCCACTGTAGGTGCCACATTTAGATAAGCAAAATCCATCCCTTGCCCAAATCTCCGCATTGTGCAAGCTCATAATCACCAAAAAAAAAACTATAATTGCATCCTCACATCAACCAAATACTTCCACCGCCAAATTTGGAAGGGATGTCAGATATTTCACTCCACCAGTTTAGCTAGTAGCCACATTTTGAAGTGGAGCCAGAGAGGGCTCGCGCAACTTTAAGCTACTAGTCATGCGAGCACCACAGAATGTGCAGAAGGGGCCACTAGGGCTTAAGTACCAAAATTGCAAAAAAAAAAACACTGGTACAGTGTGCTGTGCTGTGCTGAGCTTTGATGGTCTTTGTTGAAGAGAGGTTAAGGTTTTTTAATGTTTGGGTTGAGGAATTTTCGGATTTCAGGGGAGTGAGAAGAGAAGTCACCATGTTAGCTGACGTACTGATGATGCGAAGCGAGTGCTTGCGCGGGCACTTTGTTGACGCAAACGCGAGGGCATACATGCCACTTTCCAAGGCGTATATACGCCCTCCGTTTGACTCATGTGCGCGACGTAAAATAAGAGAAGAGCAAAGAAAAGGTGAGCTCCGAAGGTGTGAGACTGCAGAGCTCAAGCACTTTGACAAGCAATGTTTCTTTTTCTTCCGCCAAATTTCGACCTGAAAAATATGATTTCGATCTATACAAAGGATTTTCCATGGAAAAAATTGTTCCAAATTCGCCAGATTTCGATTTTTTTTTTTTTTTTTGGGTTTCAGATTGCCAGATTTTTATCATAAGTTCCAGTAGGTAGCCAAGAATATAGAAGGATCTTGTTTTGTTTCTACTTTCATATTTAGTCTGTAGCCAAAATGTGGCTAAATCATCTTATGAATCATCGCCACGTCAGCTACGTCACAAAATTGACAAAAACTAAATCCTGCTGACAAGGGAGGTACCTCGTGGCAAATAGGGTTTAGGGCACGCTTTAGGCGAAAGACGTCGGAAAGATAAAAGAGACATTTGGGGTCATTCTTTACGTAGTTGAGAGAGGTCGGAAAGATAAAGAAAAGATTGGGCTCATTCTTGGGCTCATTCTTTACGTAGGGAAAAGATGTCGGAAAGATAAAGAAAAGATTGAGCTCATTCTTGGGCTCGTTCTTTACGTAGGGGAAAGATGTCGGAAAGATAAAGAAAATTTTTGGGCTCGGGTGAAGAGTCTGCATACAGACCTTTTTCTTATGTCCATCCACATGATTTCGCAACGAGTTTGGTTGTGTTTCCTTTCAAAGGCATTGCTACCACCACCAAGGAAGAGATTTGCAACGTTGAAATGGCACAAGAGTTGAGAGATGCCGCTGTGTTGATTGCGTCCGGAAATCCCACAATGACGCTGCAGTAAGCAAACTGTGAGAAAAACTGTGAAGCAACACTGGGGAAGAAGAAGAAGAAGAAGAAGAAGATAATAGGTGCAATCTCTTGGAAGGGAGTTTGGTGGACATACTTCTTCTTCTTCTGAGAGAGAGAGAGAGAGGTTCTTCTTGTGTCGAAGATGTTACAGGTGCAGCAGCCATGGGCGAGGCAGCAACAGATGTGCGTTCCATCGCTGTCGGGTTCAACACCTCTTTTGCTTCACAACTTTCTGCAACAACGGCAGCAGCGGAGTCTTCTTCTTCACGGCGGCAGCGGCTATGCCGCTGTCGTCATCAGAAGTTGCGCTAGCTCTGCTCGTCCTTCTTCTCCCTGGTTGCTTGTAGATCCGGGAAATCCTGGTTCCAAGTATCAAGGCACTCGTCACAACGTACTTCCCTCCCTCAAAACCATTTCAATTCCATTGTTGCTCTTCTTCTTCTCGATCTCTGATCTTCTTCCTGAATCCGTGAGACAAAGAAGAATCTCTTCTCACAGGCAGGAATTGCAGTTCTCATAAGGGTTGAAATATTTTCTGTGTCGTGTCGTGTTGGTTCAGGTAGGGTTTGAGATGATTGATGCGATTGCACAAGCAGAGAACAACTCTCTCACAACTATTCAACACAAGGCACTTCTTGGCAAAGGTTAGAAGCTCACAAAACCCTGTGATATACCACCTCCTCCTTCTGTCACAATCATCAAAACCATTCTGCAACTTCTTCTGCAGCAGCAGAAATGGTTCCCTTAACAAATGCCTCTGAACATGGCTTCCACCGGATATTGCAACATAATTACGCTGTGCTTCATTTCAGACTTTGGCTTTTTCAGCTTGATGAAACTGTGTTTTGTCTGAGTTTTACATTCTCTTTGTCCTTTGTGCTTCTTTGCAATGAGAATCTAAGAAATGATCAAGAGCTGGAGTTTTAGAGAATTGATGTGAGTTGGAGTTGTTTCTCTCAGTGATAGAATTGCCATTTTCTTGCTGGAAATTATTAGCCCGTGTTGATTCTGTCACAAAGATTTGTCCTCACTTTGTAGATCTGGGCTGATCACTGTATGCACCATTTGGGCCCTGAAGAGATAGAAATCGAAGCTTTGCTGCAAGTTGAGGATTGATTTCTCCTGCCTGCATGCAGGTCTCCTTGCAAGGAGGCGCTATCAAACTCCTTGTTTTCTGCCTTGTGCTGCATTGAATGCTGGTGCTCTAGCTGATGACCGAAACACAGAAGAGGTTTGATTCACCCAGTCCTCTTTCACTCACAAAATTGGTCATGTGTGATTTTGCAAAATTTCAGTTTATTGAATTCCTCCACAATGATATTTCTTCTCTTTTGATTGTTACCTGCTTTCTCATTCTTCTATGAACTTTGAGGTTTTTTTGTTCTAGGGTTTTTCTATTTGAGATGCACTCACTCCAGTTACTCCAGTTCTACCTTATTTACTACTTCTGATTTTGTGGGTGGTTTGCCAAACCCTGGTTTTCAGGTAAGCATTTTAGTTACATAATTTTGTGTTGTCAACACTCTTGCCTTCAATAGTTGGCATCTCTGGTTGACAGAGTAAATGATTGTTCGTGCAGACTGCATCTGAGCCAAGTGTTTCTGTCATCCTATTGGCTGGTGGCAAGGGCAAGAGGATGGGGGTAAGTCACTCTCAACACAACTTTGTGCAGAGCTTAGAGATGCCTAATTTCTCTGCAATTTCATAGATATATAAACCAGGTTAGAAATGGGCTGTAGGAGGCAGGCCTGCCCTCTGTCAGAAGACCGCATGCTTGATGACTGCAATTATCTTCTTTCACCTTGTACATGAACAAGTCACATGCTCAGCTTTTACTTTATTCATATACTTGGGTTTTCCTGTGATTTTTTGTGGGGTTTAGAGAAGGTTGCAGATACTATTGATCTGTAAGTTGCTGGCTGGTGCAGGCCAACATGCCAAAACAGTATCTCCCTTTGCTGGGTCAGCCAATTGCACTTCACAGGTACAATGAGCTCCTTTAGGTTTTTCTTTGCTTGATAGGATCATTGTCTTGGATGCATGTCTGGAAAGCTAGATGATGTCCTGTCTTAAAGCACATGGAGTAGTACTAGCCTTGGTTTTGAATGGCACCTCTGTCATAATATGGTTTGAGTTTTTTTCTCTTGTGGAAGCTCTGATATGATGGTGGGGGATGGAACTTCTTGAATCGCAGTTTTCACACATTTGCCAAGATGGAGGAAATTATGGAGATTGTGGTAGTATGTGATCCATCTTACAGAGACATTTTTGAAGGTTTGCCTCTCCAATGCTCTGTGAT
Source organism: Sphagnum tenellum (assembly GCA_963921925.1). Classification (NCBI taxonomy): domain Eukaryota; kingdom Viridiplantae; phylum Streptophyta; class Sphagnopsida; order Sphagnales; family Sphagnaceae; genus Sphagnum; species Sphagnum tenellum. The sequence goes on along the minus strand of OY998158.1, from coordinate 14,852,108 downwards.
GACCAAGCAAATATTGAGGTGAGGATAGGATGTGTCTTCAATGTTGAGAATCAAGTATATGTGAATTTGATATCAATGAATGTTTGGGTCTGTCTGCCTGCAGATGCTGCAAAAACTATTTCCATCCCTCTGAAGTTTGCTCTTCCAGGAAAGGAAAGGCAAGATTCTGTCTACAGTGGGCTCCAGGTACTAAGGGTTCGTCATGTCTTCAGCTTCTGAAAATATTTGAAATAAAAAACTCAAACAGCTGTTATGTTCCTGAACAAAAATATGTGGGATAATGATGCATAGTCCAGACTGCCCACTTTTTTAACTAGTCTTGTTCCAGAGTTCAACAATGAATTGTTTTACTCCAGAGAAACAGTGTGGTGGCCATATTGTACACTGCTGATTATTGGCCAATTTTAGTCTCATCAGGCAGGCTACTTTAGTGTTGGGCTTTGATTCTTCCTCAATTGAAAGCCACCTCTATCTGCTCACAAATGTGGGATTCTTCTTCAATGGAAAATCAGTTTTATCTGCTCACAAAGATGGGAATTGTTCTTCAAATGAAAAACACTTCCATCTGCCGAAAAATGTGGATGCTTGAAGCTGCTTTTTCAGCCTGGAAATCTCAACAGTCTTGTGGTTGTCAATTTTTTTCTTTCACAGGAAATTAACAAACTGGCAAAGCTTGCATGTGTGCATGACTCTGCGCGCCCTCTTGTTCTACCCAAGGACATTTCAAAGGTTGGTGCACACCTTTCCATTATGCCCCAAACAAATGAAGTTAAAAAGTTCACATTTGATTCAGCAAATTGAAAGTTCTCTTTTGGCAAGTTTTATTTACAAATCGTTTTTACACATATTTTGGCACACTGATTTGCTGACGATATTTACACAGGTAATAAAAGATGCAACTGCCCACGGTGCTGCAGTACTAGGAGTGCCTGTGAAGGCCACTATAAAAGAGGTGAGCGCATTTTGCCAATTTCTTTCTAGTTTCCTCCTGTCAATGTGTGCTGCTTTTGCATCTCAATTCTATTCAGGTAGACTTAAATTTGGTAAGTACATGGAGATGGGTCTCAATATTTATATAAGCATCTTCACCACCAGCAGTAAAATGGCCTGTACATACTATTTTGGATGAAGTGTGACACGTAAAAAAGAAAATGTGAAACTGGGTTTAGACCTGTAAATACGATCAAGATACATTCATCTCCACAAGTGCTAGTAAAAGGAAATAATGATTGGTCTGGTTGGTGGCATTAAACAGTCAGATGGTATATTGTTGAATTTATCATGTTTATGGGTGGGGATGGGAGACCATAAAACTATGTTGGATGTGATAAAACATTGGTTGAGGTCCAAGTAGGGGGTGTGGGTGGAAATCCTCTTATGAATACAATTTTTTTGGGTGGCTGAAAACTGCCTCTCCTACTGAAAAATTGGTTGCCAACCTGTTTGGTACAACGCTGATTATAGTTTTCTTTCACAGGCAGGAGATGATTTATTTGTCACAAGGACATTGGATCGGCAGCTTTTGTGGGAGATTCAAACTCCACAGGTAGAAAAAAATCCTTACATACACTGTGATCTGTTTCTAGATGAAGATTTGTAAGCAGCTGCAATTATCACATGACAATCAGAGCAAATGAAGACACACTATTCTACTGTAGCAAAGTGCATTGAAATCAGTGGGTATGTTTTGTGATGGGGCGTTGCAGGTAATTGAGCCTGGTCTGCTAGCAAGAGGGTTTGAGCTTGTTAAGCGGTAATTCACTGCTCCCTTCTTTCCTTCCTCTTCCACATTCAGTCTCATAAGTTGACTTAAGCAGTGTAGGCTTTCTAATAATGCTTGTTAAATCTAGTCAATCTAGTCAATCTTTTAATTAGACTTTCTTAAGCAGAATGGACTTTTTAAAATGCTCCTTTCAATGTAGGTGACTGTTGTGAATGTTGGTGTGTAGGGAGGGTTTTGAGGTTACAGATGATGTATCGATTGTGGAGTATTTAAAGCACCCTGTCTTCATCACACATGGCTCATATGCTAACTTGAAGGTATTGTGAAACACTGCCTTATTAACTTGTTTAAGCCTTGCAAGAATGCAAGCCATTGCTGCATCCTTGAGTCCATGATCTCTCTCTCAATTTATACATGAAGCTTCAACCATGCTACTAGTTTAGGTTGTTGCTACGAATTCATGGGAGAGACGGAAATATGGTTGTGAACTTACCCCTTGATTGTCTTCATACTGCATTGGTTGTTCAATGCTGGTGTGGTCATTTGTAGCAGAGGTCAAAACCAACTCATGCTTCTCTTATTTCCTGATGAGATCTAGATTGTCTCAGTAACAAAATTTGCCCTACCATTTGCTTGACAGGTCACGACTCCTGATGATATGCTTGTGGCAGAAAGGATATTGTCACAAACTGCAACCACAGATGCTGAGAAGGCTGTTGCATCCACAATCTGAAACCAGAAACTGCATGCAGATACCAAATTTTGAGAGCTGTAGCAATACTTTTTCACAATTCTACAAAAAATAATTGTTAACAGATTGGAGTTGCACCATGTCATAGTATTAACTTAGCTCAAACTGACAAATAAGATGAATTCCAGAGACAAGCACACCTAGATTGTCTCCGGTCTTTTTGTAGGGTTGGAAATTGCAATTTCTTGAGCTATACAGAGTTAGGTCCTGGGACTCTGCAATGTAAAATTTCATCCAATTAACTTGGAAGGGAGGATTTTTCTGATCAAACAGACTCTGCACTTTGATACAATAGCAAATAACACTGTATATGAAATTCACTTTCCCATCCAGAAGACATTGGAAAAAGATCAAGGAATAGAATAAGATGAAAAAATGATACCAACAATTCAAGTTCGAGAAAGTGGCAAGGTTGTATGATTCCTTAATAGTTTCACAAATGAAAGTTTCCAAACTCAAATCCTCATTACCAGGGAATTAATAAGGCACCTCATTACAAATTAGGAGCATAGAGACTGATGACAAAGATTGTTGGTGCTCAGTATCATCAGAGTGTCAGTTTCATCAGAGCACAGACTAGAGAAAAAAGAGTTTAGCAACAGACGGGTGGATGTTGTTGTTGTCATGTTAGTGAGCCTTGCAAAACAAGGGCAGCCCGTTCAACTACGCGTGCAACCCGCCATATCTCATGCTGCACTGCTGCCCATTGTCTCATTTTTGCTGCATCATCATGCTTGCTGCTTGCAGACAGAGCTAGAGTGATGGAATTCTTGATGCCTGGAAAGGATGAAGTTCCATATGCATTGCTGCTCACAGGCCCATATACCTGAAACACAGTGCAGGAAGAAAAGGATGTGTTTGCAATAGTGAAACAACACATTTAGTTCAGTTGTATTTAAACCAAGACAAGCCCCACATTTTGTTCAACATATAAAGGAATTCTCAGACAGCCCACATAATACTGGCATTCAAGAAATTCCTTCCACCTTCTTGAGCACTTGTTCATCTGCCAATATAGTGAATTTCATTAGATTGACATGTATAAGAATGATAGCAGTGTATACCAGATGCTTGTACCAAGACCGTCCAGTTCCACTGAGCCCCCTGTCATCAAGGAATGCTCGCTCCACCTGAAGCAAGCGGTCATTTATAGATCTCCTTCTCAGTAGTGACAAGACTGATGATGAGCCTTCAGCTTGCTGTGATTCTTCATCCTGGCCCTTTGATATCCATTGCCCTCAACCCAGAGTCAAGCACAGACAGGGGAATGACAACTAATGACTTACAAGCCAGACATGTTGCTATTACATGAGCAACCAGTAAGGGTGCCCACTACCATAAAGTATCTTGAGGTGCAACCCAGGGGTGGTCCTGTGTACAGAAAGAAGAAAGTTTGGAGGCAGAAAATTGCAAAATGTACACTCAGTGTGTACCCACAGACATCATGTGCTTTGGTAATTACGTGAAGATGAGTAACAATACAGAAGACATGGCAAAATGTCACCTTTGATTGTTGCTTTATTTGAAGGGCTGCTGATTTCAGATTCGAGATTGCTGATACAAGTGGGTTAGCTGACACACCAAGAGCATTGCATCCAGCCAGCTCCATCTGCACTCCCATGGCATAGGACTACACAGACCACAAATTAACACTAATGGAAACTCAGTCATATTCACTTAGATACATTGAACTTGCATAAGGTACTGTGATATAGCAACTCCAGAGATTTTGTGCAGTCAGTTGTTACACATGATTGCACCAAAATTACCTCCAGCTCTTTTGCATATGTCACAAAGTCTAAAGGGAGCAGTGCATCACTCGATAGCCTCATTGCCATAAGACCCAACAATGTTGTCACTGCATGCACAGGCAATATCACCTTGAGCTGAAAGTTACACATCAAACAATCTAATCTTCTATCAGTCAGACAGGAGAAGACAACCATCCTATTATTAAAATTCAAAGCGATATTGGAGAGTTAGTAGCAGCAACTCCAAGTTCAGTAACTTCTACATTACCACATAAGAATGACACATCAGAGAAGGAAAACAAAATTAACATGAAATGCTGGATTACCTGCTACGTGGCGATGAAATAGTGGGTCTCCAAATTTCTCCATCCAATGGAAGTTGTCATAGGCAGTGTGATACATTGGATAATCATCTAGCGAAAATACACACAATCAACCCCCCATCAGAGAATGTTACAGGAGCCTTGCCATTACAAGAAGGTGCACTGTCTCCAGCCTCTGAACCTCCAGATGCTGACAATACGATCTCCCTGGCCCAACTGAGCCTAATCAAAGAGCAAAAACTCTTGCCTTCTTGCAAATGGGAACAAAGTCACTGTGTTCCAACCTCTTAACCTTAACCTCCCAGCCCTGCGCTAGCTCCAACAGACAGTGAGACTAGTGTCTCTTGGCCTTAGCATAGCTACCTCTGAACAACTAGGCTCATTCTAAAATTGAGTACCAGACCTTAGAATGATTGCATCCAACTCTTACCAACAATAATGTAACCGCTCCTCTTCTCACCAGAAACAATCACAAAATCTTCATCTGAAAGATTTGGCCCTTACCGTCACCAAATTGTAAATCAAGAGCTGGCACCCCTGCATGTTGCAAGAAGGCAACAAAATCTGAACCTCCCCCACCCAATCTGTGAATCTGCACCCAAATTCCTCATCAAATTTTAAGCACTAACTATGACTAATGACTTATGCAGATGCTGACCCCTTACCCCACCACCAATGCCATAGTTCAACATGAAAACAACAATAAAAAAGAAACAGATCATGCAGTTGAAATTGGTGTTGACACCATCAATTTCAGTAATGTTTCATTGGAAACTCCTAAAGCTTCAATGGAGGGTGGATTGAAGATAAGTTCTGGATGCTGCAGAAAAGCAAAGCAAGGAGTATACCAAAGGTGTAGACCCCTTGTGAGAAGCTACCCATTGCTCAAACACACTGTGATCCACTGAATCAGGATCCTTCACCTGTTGTCCACAACCTCCCCCTTCCCTCAGTAACCAGCTATTACAAGTCAGTTGCAGCATGGGTTGTTGCTGCAAACATACTGTCCCAAGAAAACTGTTTCAATCATAGATCACTGGTAAAACTTGGAACAGCAAGCAGTCCCAAAATCTGGAGTCTAATTAGAAGTGAGCAGTAATAAATCTCTAAGTGAATTGGTAAAGCTAACCTGCTTGGTGACCTCCTGCAGAAGGTTATCAAGTTGTGGTGAAGCTCCAGCAGAGAAGCCAGGCCCACTCACACCACAGTCCACATTCAAATATGCAACTGCACATGTGCCCAAAATGTCAATATTCTGCTCCACCCACTCTGTAGACCCCACCTGCACCCACCCCACTTCATCACTTGCTCCTCTGCACAGTGTTCTGCACACTGATTCAGCCTTCACCATTCTAACTCTTCAAGCATCCAATTGATTGCAAATACAAATGTGTAAAAGGAGAACTGATTGCATGCCCAGTTTAGCAAACTCTTAAGATCTGCTCAAATAGAAGACACATGAAGGAGAAGGACAAAGGACAGACCATGCCATACTCTTCAGCATCCCAACTGCACAACACAATACTTCTTCTGGGTTTCCAACCCTTCTGTACAAGCTCACCCAACTGCTGTCCAACCTGTGCTTAGCCAAATTCCCACTGTCAGATCAGTACCCTATGCCTGTAAGCTGAATGAGGGAGTGGCTCAGTGCAAAATCTGTAGTGCCTCCCTCTCTCATGGATTACCAGGGAGACATGAGTCCAGTCTCACTGGGACAAAGTATAACTGAAAGATATAGTACTTGGGACCCCTCCAAGAACATGCTCTCAGTTATTCTGGCTTAGCCAACCTCTCCTTTCCTGTGTCTGCATCTTGTCAGTTTCACATGCTGCTCAAAGTGACCTTCATATTATTGCCAGCACAAGTAAATGACATAGAACTATTATACCAGAAGTATCAATAATCAAACACACATGCTCAAATGAGCTACCCTCAGTGACATGCAAGATGTCCAGAGAAGAGTTAGACCTCAAGAAGTGAGGCAGTGCCACTGTTGGGATCCACAGCACCAAAAACCCAAGCATCACGGTGATTTCCTAATATCACATACCTGTTGCACAGATATCAAAAACATCAGCTCATGGGTTGCAACAAATGCTCAGTGTAGAATATTCCATATAATAGTTCTCATTCCAAATGAGTTTCTCCCATGCTTTTGTGACTGTTCTTGACAGACACCCACCAAATTGTGCAATTCTTGTTTCTAACATTCCTAAGAGACAACTTACCTTTGTGCATTAGGAAGGAATTCCAGCAATCCCCTGCATGCTCATCCTGCAGAAGCTCAATATGTTACCCAATGTAGGCCTTTTTATCAGTAGAAGTGCAGCAGAATACCTATCAGGTTCCTCTGATCCTTTTATGACAGCAATCACATTGCGGATTCGCGTCACAGTCTGATTGGCCTGCAAAACAAATCCCATCATTGTTCAATTCCTCCTTCAAGTTTGTTGACGCTTTACTTGATTAAAGCTCAGGGAACATACATGGTCTGGTCACTACTTCCACTGTCAGTACTCCTTGTAAGGAGAGTACAAAGAAGCCAGTAAAGAGCATATGTGCATGCTACACTACCTGCTTAAAAGAGGACAATTAAATCAGACAGCGTGAACAATCCATGATCCATTCTCAGAAGCACAGAACATGATGAGAAGGAAATGACACCACTCTAAGTAAAGATCAAAAACCAGGCACTCCTCACACAGTGGCTCTCACAAACATTGGACCAAAGAGGAGCAAAGTGGAGGAGACAAACTCACACTAAATGAGAGGTTGAGTACTCCAGGTCCTCGTCCAAGTCTATATTGAGGCAAATCCAGTGCACCATGCCACTCAGCTGGTGAGACAGGACCACCTAATGATGCCAGTATAGGCTTTGCATCCTCAGCAGAAATGGGCAGTGATGGAATGGTAGGCAGCATTGCTTCAGGGTCTGAGGTTGAAATCCTTTCTGCTTTGGGAGTACTAGGCCATCCTGGAGTGAGAGGATCACCGACTCCTTGAGACACAGTTCCCCTCTGAATGCCACTGGGAGGCAGCCATTGACTATGTGGGTAAACTTCTTGAGTATAGTTTGCTGCATAATCTTGGGGATCTGAGTAGATTATAGCAGCACCTGCTCCTGCATTGCCTGCATTCTCAACAATGTCTCCTCGATAGATCGCATGATACCTTGCAATGACAATGGCACCTTTGACATCTATCCCCATTGCTGCCAGCTTCTGGAAATCTTCCAATCTCCCATAGTTGGCATACACTACCTCACCACTCACATTACCCGAAGGAGCATATGCATGAAATGTTGGTATCACCTTCGGATTCTGACTGTAGAGATCTCCTTCCACAGGTTCCTCTTTCAGTGAGAGCTCAAGGGGTGGCTCCTGTGTGGGGCCGGCCGTAAGGATAAGTGAGCGGTGCAATGGGTAAGAGAGAAGCACATCATAGTCTGTGTAATGGACTGCAAGGCCATACTCCTGGAATCTCTGGAAGACATAGTCAGCAGTTGCAAAATCTTCAGGAGTGCCTGCCACATGTGGCTCTTTGGTGAGCTGAAAGAGATGATTTCTTATGCTTGCATTGTTCACAGCTCCCATGAATGCCTTTTGCCATTGCTGCTGCTGCTGATGGAACAACCACCCAAAGAAAAACCCATTTCTTAGCCAACCTCTGAAAACAAATCTGATCCAAGCAACGTGCACAAGCTTTTAAAAGCTTCACTGACTGCAGAGCTGTGCAAACTTCGATCTGCAAAACTAACAATTTCCAGCTGAGATTTGACAAAGTAATAGCTGCCGACGAATTGACGCAACCAGAATTGCAAACTGGTGAGCCGCAAAAGGTGGAGCTACAGTGGAATTGCGGCAGACTTTGTAAGATCTTAAGACACAAGTAAGAAGAGAAGAAGGAGAAGAGGATGGGGGGACGGAAATACATTAGCTCCGTTAGCACGAGCCCGGGCTGGCATGAGGATGTTGAACAATGAGACGAGCACCGCCAGGAAGATCGCAGCCATCAGCAGTAGAAGCCTCCAGTTCATCCGCTTCTTGGAGAGGGACGGAGGAGCAGGAGTATCGTTGAGCAGAGGTGGTAAGTCCCTTGCGTCGTCGAGCTGCTCTCGACGATCCTTACTACAAAACACACACGGTACTGCGCGCAGTAACTGACAATAGTGCGCCGCCGCCAGCCATCCTTCACCCTCCGGCATTGCTCTTTCTTTCTTTTGATTCTCCTGTGCACTCTCGTTTTGCACTGTCGTTCGCTTGTTCTCAATGCTCAAAATTCAGTCCAACAAGCAGATATAAAGAAACGCTTCTTTGTCAATCTCTTCCGTTGATGACGACGCAGTCTTCGGAATTCCCTCAACAAGAAAGGAATCCACACTCACAGAAGAAAGAGTTTTCTTTTGTCACAAAGAAATTATGGGAGCAAATTACTCACTCACGATTGCAGCAGCAGAAATCTACCAAAGACAAAACGTCTTCGAGCAAATCCGTTAAAATTCTTCAAGCAAATCAACTACAGAAAGAAAGAATCACGAGAGAGAGAGAGAGAGAGAGAGAGAGAGAGAGAGAAGAACAAGAAGGCCGGCAACGAGGGAGGGCTATCCCATCCCACAAGCAGTTTTGTTGCAGAGAGAAACAGACGCGACGAGAAAGCTGCGAGGCATGGGTAACCATCTGTCTGTATTTCTTTCTTTCTTTCTTTGGTCGATGAGAGAGAAGAGAGGATCGAGGCACACACAGCAGCAGCAGCAACAGTAGGGGGCAGGCAGCAGCGGCAACAGCCACCTCACGATTCTCCGATCTCCAAGTGTCCGCAAATCAGCGTCATCATTCCCTCTTGCAAGCGCATCCCGAGATTTGCGTCATCCTCAAAAAATTCTCCTTTTCCTGCGAACAATTCTCCTTTTTCTGCGAACGCGCAGGCGCAATCCAGGTTCGAATCCAATGGAAAAGAAGGAAAGGGCAAAGCAGCACCGTTATTACGCGTCCGGCGGCGGCGGCTACCAGAAGAATCGGATTGCTGCACAGTTCTGCAGAGATTCGTTCATTGTTGTACTCCCATCAAAAGCGCTCCGGCAGCAGTACTGCAGCACAGCATCGTACACACGCTTTTGGCGCTCTTTTTGTTTCCAGTTTCCTCACGCTTCTTGTGCGTTCTCTGGATATGGCGATACGGCCAGCTGCAACAGGAGTGTCCTGCTCGTCCGAGGAAATCGCCTCCCTCGATATGAGCAGTCGAAGCATGTCTGGCGTTAGGAACTTTTTCTCTCGATCTCGATCGATCGATCCAGAGACTTGCGTTATGTGTAACGCTCATCGGCTCTCCGTCAAGGAACGATAGGCGTGCCGCCAACAGGATCCTGCTCTCCAGAGACAAGAATCCAGAAGAAGGAAGGCCACAGGACAGGAATGAGGAGAATCTGCTTCGCGGAGCAGCTCCTTTGGCTGCTGTTCATATTATTGCATCAGAACAAGTCGAGGTTCGTTTTTTTGGCAAGAAAAATGGTATGTGTTGAGAGAGAGATAGAGATATCTCTGTAAGTGAAGATTGTCCTGTGGCTTTTTGTCATGCTGTGATCGAGCAGCTACAGATTTCTCCTCAAGCTAAAAGAGGAGAAACACTTAGGAGTGAGTGCATCTTTGTATCGTCGCCTCAAGTTTGTTGTAAGCATTCTCTCGATCGTGGAGGAAACTGCGTCCTTACAAATTTTCTTGCTTGTTTCGATCATCGTGTCTCTATGAGGTTGTGAGGAATTCCTCCCTGGCTGATGAAGCTTGGTTGTGGATCTTTCTGGTCACAGATGAAATCAAGGAGTCCTGATTCGAAGCAGAAGAAGAAACACATAGCAGCGGACTCTGGCTTGATGCCTGGAGAGGAAAAACGCACGGCGAGACGCACACCAATGCTGCAATTGAGATGTTTGCACGTGGAATGGGAGGACTAACAGGAGAATGAAGTGATAATCTGAGAATCGGCAAGAGAGCTTTTCCGTTAACTTCACTGCAACGACAAGAACACTATGAGTCCGACCAAACAGGCACGATTTCTTAAGAGATCACCAATTTTGTCTCTTGAGTGCTTGCCAATTTAATGACCAATTCTCCTCGTTGCTTCGTCTGGAAATGTGACAGGAACTGAGAGGACACATATTTCAGGGCTGTGTTTGTTGTAGAGATTTCTCATGAGAAATGGTTGTTTGTGGAGATTGCTTTGAGATTCCTCTGCAGTCTCTCTCTAAGTGTTGTTGTGGAGGAGATTTCTCTACAGTCTCAATGTTTTTTTGTGGAGATTGCTTAGAGATTACTCTGCAGTCTCTCCCAACGTGTTGTTGTTGTGGAGATCTTCTCTCTGCAATCTCCTAGATAAACTTGTTGTGGATATCTCTTTGCAATCTCATAGATGTTTGTCTTGGAGATAATCCCTCAGATTTGTCTGCAGCCCATAGACATGTTTGCCATGGCGATTCCTGTCCAATCTCATAGAAATGTTTGTTGTGAAGATCTTCTCTCTGCAGTCTCATAGATATCCTTGTTGTGGATCTAATTCTTCGCAATCTCATAGAAATGTTTGCTGTGGAGATTTAAGTGTAGCCTCATAGGTATGTTCATTGTGGAGGTTTCTGTGCAATCTCATTGAAATATTTGTTCTGGAGAGAGCTCACTCTTCGCGACTATCCTTTCTTATTTTATTGTAGATTGTGTCCTTTTGTTATTGGTGAGTATTACAATAATACAGAAAAGAAATCTGTGGAGTGAGATTGTGGTGTTGCAAAATGCCACATCCACAGAGACATATCTGCTAATAATGTACAAAAGTGTTTATCTCTTGACCAGGATCATCATGCAAAGCTTAAGTCTTTGTGTAGATTACAGGGAGGGGATCCATTCACAAAGGAGTTGAAGGTTCGTGGTCTCTGTTGGAGTACAGTTGTGACTGCGGTTGCTGTAAAGATGGAGGAAGTTGCAGAGTGAATTCTATGCTGTTTGATGTATCTGCTGAGTTTGTCATGGTTTGTGTTGTTGAATCATAACCACCACATTTGTTTCTTTTGCCCATCTCCAGGAACTTTTTCATTTCAGTTTTCAGAAGACTCAAGTTGATGGGTTTCATGAGGACATAATCCATGCCTACTTCAAAGCATCGCTCCCGTGTTTTTGAGTCGGAGTTTGCTGTAAGTGCCGCAATGATGGGTCTTTCAAACTTGCTCCACTTCTCGACTATCTCCCTTGCAACAGCAAAGCCATCCATCTGCAAGAAGAAACACCTCAAAATTGTCACTCAGTGAAGTTGGTGAAGAGAACACTTCCTCCCAAAGAAATACCTCAGCATTCAAGATAGAACAAGAAGTTATGTGACTGCTAGGTACAAATGGTGAGGTATCTCAACAAACTTTGAACTCTTCAGCATACTTTGGAACGACTGATATTGTTTGTCATCCTTTGCACTTAGAGAGAGAGAGAGAGAAAAGAGAGCAAGTATTTGACAGTTCTATTGCTTACTGCAATCTGCTCCTTGTCTCTAAACAAAGATGCGCATACAAGAATGGTATAGTACAAAATTGTGGCCTCAGAAATGCTAGATCTACCTCAGGCATGCAAAGGTCTAAGAGAATGATCTGAAATGCAGAAGCTCCCTTCTCAATGAGAATATCCAAGCATTTTTGACCAGAGTCAATGACAGTTGGAATACATCCAATGCTGTCAAGCAGTCTCCTGGTTACAATACGATTTACAGAGTTGTCATCCACAACCATCACCTGTCCCGTCCAATCATGACACAGTTATCCATATGCAGACACAAGCAAATGACAATCCTCTTTGAAGCCATGGTAGTAAACTACCAATGTAAATAAAAGCCAATCAGGACGTGCCAGTTTTGTAAGGTTTGTTTGAGATCCCCTCACCTGGATGTTCTTCATAGTGGATGGAGAGACAGCTCTTTTTGGCGTCACTGGAATGTCTTTGGGTTCACAGTAAATGCCAATGCACAGGTACAATTTGCAAGTGGTTCCTTTACCAAGCCCCTCACTCTCCAAACATATCCTTCCTCCCATTAGCTGCATCATTAAACAACAGATTATCATGCCTCCCATCAGGAGCAGGAAAAGCTTGGCGCTCTAGTCGTTGTCTTCCAATGAAATGTTGTCTTAATGCTGAAGAGTGTGATGGAGCCACTATGGGTGTAGGTAGTATGTTGTGGATTTAGTAGTACCTGTACAAACTTCTTGGAGATAGCAAGGCCCAAACCTGTGCCTCCAAAGTTACGAGTTGTGCTGCTATCAGCCTGAACAAATTTGTTGAATAAGCGAGGCATGTCCATGGGTTTAATGCCAATGCCAGTGTCTTGCACATCAATGTGTAGGTACCTGTACTCCAGCATTGTGTTTGGAACTGGCTGGCACTTGGTATGTGCAGACCCTGCAGCTGCTTGAAAGTCAGTTGTCGTGCCCAGATACACTGACAGCTTCACTTCTCCTTCCAATGTGAACTTGATTGCATTCCCAATCTGTCCACACAATTCATGATATTGTACATGAGATCTCACTGCAACTTTCTGGAACAATTTTGCAATTTCATCACTTGTGTTTCAAGAGACACAAGTCAGAGATACATGTGTGCAGATCAATATTCAGGCTTAGTTGCTGTGAATCAATTTGTTCACAACGTCATCTCTCTTCCATTCTATTCTCAGCTCTGACCAGATCAGATGAACATTTATACCACATTGAGCAAAATTTGGACAATGCGATTCCTGTCACCAAAAGCATTGATTGGCAGTTCTGGTGGTATGGACATGGTGAATGCAAGCTGCTTGTTGATGGCCAGTGGTTGTATGATGCTTTCAACTTCTTGCAGCAAAGTATGGAGGTCAAAAGCTCGCAGATCCAAAGAGAGGCCACCACTTTCAAGCCGAGAGAAGTCAAGGATATCATTTATCAATGATGATAGTAGACTACTGCTTTTGCCTATTGTTTCAACCATAGCCTTCTGGTCAGCTGTCAAGTTAGTTTGCAACAGAATGGAGGCAAGAGCTATGAGAGCATGCATGGGTGTCCGCATCTCATGGTTCATAATCGCGAGGAAGTCATTGCGTGCTGCAACAGCTTCTTCAGCCTCCATTCTAGCAGTTTCAAGTGCACGGTTCTGAGACATTAGTTGGTCCCGTGCATGCATTGACTCCTCCAACACTGTTGCATGTGACAGGGCCACTGCAACCTTCAAATGCACAAAATTTAGGTATCACACAGTGATGAACTTGCATGTGTCTCTTTAACACCCCAGAAGGGTGGAAGTTGTCAGAAGAAGGATGTCATGCCTGCCTACATGTATGAATGAATTTCTTGCCTGAAACCATTGCAGCTAACTACTGTTGCAATCACACTGCAGGCACTTCCAACAATGTTTGGTTTGATGAAGCGAGAAGGGCAGAAGACACACCTGGTCAGCAACTGCAGTGACCAGATCAATTTCATGACCATGCCATCTCTTTCCTGGATCATTTTGAAGAGCAAGAACTAGCAAGGCATATGAAGAACTAACAATAGCACTTTGGTTGTTACCACTCCCAATCTCCACACCATTATCCTTGAAGTAGGATGTCCTCATGTAGGGCAGCCGTACAGCAACAACCCTGTCCTTCTGAAAGCAATCTCCAAGATCTCTGTGGCAGCTGTGCTTTGTGAGGGTTGAGTCTATTGGAACAAGCATTGCTCCTTGGGTGTTGAAAATCTGCACAAGAGACATAACAGCTCTGTGCCTCAGGTTGTGAGTTCATAATGCATATGCATGCATGTTGTAAAATCTGCGGATAGCGTGCTAGGCTGCAACTACTTGATTCATTTGACGACATAGATTGAGGAGGAGAAGAGGGGTTGTGGAACTGAGACAGTAAAGCTTGAAATTTGGGTGAAGTGGATCATACTTTCTGAAGGTTTTCATCGGTCATAGGAATGGAGATTGGGACAGGATTATGATTATCCTCAAGTGCATGAGTGAGCTCCATAGTCTCACCATCAGCACTGGGCATCCAGACGTTGCAGCTTTCCAGTGTAAGTGTATGTGCCAACTCCACGAGAGTGGTCTTCAAAATGGTATCTCGGTTGAGTGTGCTCCTGATCTCATTTGTCAACATTCGCACATGACTTCCTATTTCTTCCTTCTTTTTCATGACTCCTACCTCCTTATCAAGCTCTGCAGTCTAGGCAGACAGCACACACAATCAATGTTATAGCTCTTTAGAAAACAAAATAATTGGCATGAAAGAAGCACAATTCACCAGTTTTGGTGCAATGACAGAATCTGGAGAGAAAAATGAGGAGGATTTGCAGTCATCATCATCACTTACCTTGATACCCAACAATATCTCCCGCTTCTTGACTGATAAAACTTCAGGAATGACCCAGCTGAGAGTGATTGCTGTTGCACATGATACAAAAGCAGTTGTCACTTTGAAGAACGTCATAGTTGCAAACGCCAAAGTTGAAGTAGAACCAATAGTCCACAGACTGATAAGATGCGTCAGTCCACAGAGAACAATGAAGGCACCAAACTGTGCCACAATCCACTTGTAGGGAAACACCTGTAGTGATTTACTGCCATCAATTTTCTGTCTGCAACATCTCTCTGGTGCAGCACACATTTCTGATGCACTGTTGGCTCTACACATAGGCTACTACCTTAAGCTGTTGAATGATTTGACTGTCAGCAAAATGCTCCTTCTCTTGCTGCTTGCTGACATCATTGCCAAGCAAGGAGCTGCAATCCTAGTTTTCCCAAGCAGGAAAACTAGGATCACAGCTCATTACTTGCCTCACCTCAAGAAGCAGGCAATTGAAACATGGGATTTCTTCTATATGTTTCAGTCAATAGAATAGTTAGCAATGGGCACCTGTGCCTTGAATATGAAAAAGAGGAGCTCAATTGGGATGGAGAAGTAGGCAAGAGCAATGAGCACATCAGAGGCAAGTTGCCAATGTGCCATTTGCACATAATTGTGGATCTGAGGATGAGCTACCAAGCAGTTGTGACAATTGTTTGAAATCTCGAACACAAGAGATGTGCAAGGCTCTGTGCAATATTTGGACATGCTCCTTGAAGATGGATCCACAAGCTGTTGCTTTGGATCAGACATCATCAAACCCTTGAGAAGAAGCATTTCTTCTTCTGGAAAGAACTGCCTCCTCATCACTACTGCTGCCACACCATTCGTCAGTTGCGAGAAGAAGAAACAGATGCTGCTGTACAAGACAAATGTCCAAAGCTTGAGCAGCATTTTGTCCATTGCTGTTGCACAACCACAAAATGCTTGCTCCTCATCACAGATTTGCAAACAAAAGAGATCGCTCAAAATCCTGTGTGAAATATAACTCCTTTCTCCTCTGCAGCAATTCTTGGAAACACAAGCGTGCAAGGTCCAAATTTCAGATTCTCGAGCAAAAGACGAACACGTTGAAAAGACATTGCACAGAGACAGAGATAGACAGAGACAAAGAGATTTGCATCTGCCTGTACTTCGATTCTTCATTTTCCAAGGCACGGCGGAAAGTGAGGTGCAATGTGTGCGGAAGAAAACATCTCCCTTTCTCTTCTCGCATCCGCTCCATCTCCGCATCTCCCGCGCACGCTTCTGCGACTGTTTTTATTGTGAAACAGGTGAGAGGAAATCCGGCCCGCAGCACAACCGTTACAACACGCTGTTGTTGTTCTCGGCATTCCTACCCCCCATGACCGGATTCCACCTACCTACTAGCTACCGATTGTCATGAATCTTGCAATAGGAAACCAACAACACCAACAACAAACACCCCTCTGCCGCTGTGCTGTGCTATGCCTGGGTTTGCTTGCAAACCCGCAATCCTAACCTCCAGATCTTCAAACCCTAAGCGCACGCAAATGCACACAATCTCGCACAATCTGGGACAGAAAGAGACACGGGATTATGTCCGAAAGACGAAGAGTACCTCTTAATCTCCAATAGCAACAGCATTTCACGAACTCGCGGAAATTCGAAATCCAATTGCTCTCGCCAAGAATCGATTGCCATTGTCGTCGCTTTGATTCTGTTTTGCAACAGCAACAGGAACAGCAGCAGCAAGACCAGCCGCAGGCAGGAGCATCCTCATCATCTTTTCATGAAGCCGTAAATGCAAAACGCATGAAACTAGTGCAAATGAAGAGGAGCAACGCCTCCTCCTCTGTTTTGCGCATTTGCGCTTCTTCCGTCATGTCTTCTATCATGTCTCCTGGTTCTTGCAACACGACAACTGCATGTGGATGACAACTCTACAGCCTGTTGATGCATGCAAGCAAGCCCTAAGGAAGAAGAAGAAGGAGCAGTGGAGGCGATGGATCGAGCAGCCAAGGACCTTGCAAAACGTGGTACCATTACAACTACTGCCGATGCATTGCAGCTGAATATCATCCTCGTCTTCGTCGTCCATCGTCTTCATTGTTTGTACACAAATGCAGCACCTCCTTGAACTTCTTCTTCGTTCATCTATTTGCAGGTGTGTTTTTTGTTGCTCCTTCCAAGACTGTTGGCTGGTTGTAATAATAATGTTGCAAGAAAGCTCTCTCCATTGCATTTCGGGTCTGTGGACACGATGATGATGATCAGGATGAGGAGGAGGCTGTTGTAGATCGGCTTCTCCGGAACTCGGCTCACAAACAGAAAGAAAGAGGTCGGAGGATTCTTGGAGTTTCTTCCTGGAATTGTTGTTACTTCCACACGGCAGTCTTGATGATCTTCTCTCCTTCTCCTTCTTCTTCACCTTCTGGTTTTTGGTCGTTTCATTTTCCTTCTTCTTCGCATTCTTTCATCGCTTCTGTGTGGGGATGTAGACGATCGGATTGTGGCGTTGAAGCTTTGGAGTTTGGCAAGGGAATGGATAGGACGTAGAGCAACAGAATCATCAGAAGAGAGTGTGTTTTTGGGGAGGATAGCAAGAAAGAAAGAGCAAAGAGAAAATGGAGGATACGGGACACTCTTCTCTGTCGTTTATCATAGACGGAGAACTGTGGGAGAAATTCAACTTGGAACTACGAGCTGCGTGCCATTGGTGCACGCACCATCACACAACGACACCAGCGGAGGCGGCCAAGCAACTGGAGCGAGGCGAAGGCTGGCCGCGAGATTGGATCTCTCGCAAGGTTAAGAACTCGACGCGGCAGTTCGGAGGCCTTTTCATCTGCCCCGCTTCCGATTGTCCTGGTCACTCCAATCCCAAGGGCGAGCGCCGTCGTCGCTGGTTCTGTCGCTTCTGCATCAACCGCCATCTTGGTGTGGATCTCAAAAACTTCTTCCAGTTTGATGAAGCTCAAGGGAAATGGTTTCAGGTAAAACCCACCCTTTTCAGAAAGCCTTGAAACCCTAGGTCACCCCCTCCTCTCACAACACAGCAAGCAAGCTCACCACAGAGAGAGCGACAGAGAGAAGAGAAAGAGACAGAGAGAGGAAGCTTGATTCAATGTGTTCTTAAAGCTCCACAGCTCATGAACTTTACTTGAGCTTGTTTGTCAGTTTTTTTTTTCTTGATGGGTGCAGATACCAGGTCTTATATGCTGGCATTGCCAGGCCCGTCATGGAGATGCAGAGTGCGTGAATTGTCCTCAGAAGCATACAAAGAAGGCCAAGAGGCCAAGGGATGTGCTTCCTCTTGCCATACGTTCCCCAGGTATCAGTTTGCCAGCAGCTGCCAGTTTGTTGGTAACAGGAGGAGCTGCAGATGGTGATTACGCAGACGGGGCTTCAAGTGAGGGCCGAGGTGGTGGTCCAGGAGGTATTGATAACACCCATCTTGATGATAACACGCTAACCACTGCAGCAGTTGCAGGAGAAAACCATGTACGGCTTGTCCTTCCAATGAACGCAACCTCTGTATCAAACATCCATTTTCTTGCTGCAAATGCTCCACTGATGCCACCACCACCACACCAACAACAGCCGCCTCCTTCACGACCATTCTTCTCAGAAAAGGCAATCCACCAAGCTTAAACTCTCATGACCTCCCTGTGCAATTCTCATGCCTCACAACATTATGTCTTCAAATTTTCCTTTTTGTCTCTCCATTCTGTTCATCTATTTGCTTGTTTTATTGTCATTTAGTTTTTCCTTCTCTTTGTTTTCCTCGGTGATCTCCACGTCTTTCATGTTTCTGTCAGTGTTGAGTCCTCCTGTTTTTCACTGTCTTATGACAGAAACTCCACACATTTGGGTCCAGTCTAAACATGTTTGTGACTGTCTCTATTATTCAAAATTTCTCCTCAGTGTTTTCAATTATTCATCATTGTTGCTGTTGGTGTTTCCAGTTTTTCCTGTTGACTGATGTACTATTAGATTCTGACATCTGTATAACCTTATTCCATCACCTCCCAATTTCAATTCATGTTGCATTATTTTGTAAAGGATGGAAAAGTTGTGAATGCTTATGAAGAGATTCTCATGGCTGTGATGTCGTGTGTGTGAAACACATGAAGCTTTCTCACACACACACACACATGAAAGTTTTTCTTTCTTTCTTGTGAACAAATGATTTACATTGCTGTGGAGGAACTACACCCAACACTGCATCTTTCTTTGCATGTACAAGAACAAAATCAATCTATAGTATTCTTTGCTGGAAGTTGTGGTAGTTAAGTCACTATCATACATACTACTGTTGATGGTCCCTGAACAGGTGTGAGATTGGCACTTTTGTTCATACCGGTGTGTGTTTTTTTGTTTTTGTCTGTTCTGTGTCCCCTAGTTTGGTTCTTTCTGTGGCTTCCTGAGGAACTGTTAACCTTGCTGTTTCTTCTTCATTGTGAGACTGGAGAGTTCTCTATTCTTATGAAAGATATATAGTTTTCTTTGCTGCTGCAAAATTGTAATCTGACCCTCCCCACTGAATAAAAAAAGGAAGGCAGCTATAGATGTGCTGCTAATATCAACCTGGTCATCAAACAACACCATTCAAGACCCTGAAGGTAAGTTGTCAGGTCATAATTCCAGTGTCATGTGGGCTCTGGCTTGTGGATGTGTCACAGTAACAAAGGAAATTCATTCTTTTCTAGCTCTTGGGCTGACAATTGTATATTTGAACTTTGTTTCCTCTGCTGCAGGGCCATATTCGTCATGAATCTCCTGCATCAATTGTCCCCAGTTTACTTGAGTTTGTCAACAACTCCTGCACGCCATTCCATGCCACTGGTAAGCATGTGCAAAGTGGTCATACTCCTTGGGTATCTGGGGTTGTGAGAAACACAATTTTATATGGATTGGGATGAAGCTTTTCAAGGAGGCTTGTTCCAGTCCAGTAACAATACTCTGTGATCCACAACCAAGAGCCAGGAAGGGTGTAGCTTTGTATAATTCCTGTTATCAATGGGTGGTTTCTTAGTTTGAATGTGAGAAAGGGATGAAAGGGTGATGAGAACTTGTGTGGGTTTGGGATGACAGTGGAGGCAACAAGGCATCTTCTGAGTGCAAGTTTTCAGCAGTTAAGTGAGTGTGGAGAGTGGGCATTGCACCCAGGAGGCCGTTACTTCTTCACACACAACATGTCTTCAGTTTTTGCTTTTGCTGTTGGGTCCAAGTAAGCTCATTACCTGGGGCCTGCAGCTCAAGTGTCACAACCAAATCATCTCACTGACAGTTCTAGATCTGAACAGATGCATACATGTTATAATTATGATGCTGGGCTTTGGTTTTATGGTCAATAGTTTTGGGGTCAATCTGTTTTAGGGGTGTCCACAAATAATTAGTTGTGCTATTTCATGCTTTAATTCTGGATGGGTTGTCTTGTCAACTCAATGCTACCAGTGTCAGTCTCCTTTGCAGTAAACTGTGCTCAACCAGTATAGTCTTAGGGTTTGCAATTGAGCACATACGATGGATCGATTGCAGATATGTACCAGGTGGTGGGTTTCATGTGGTGGCAGCACACACAGATAGCCCCTGTCCTAAGCTGAAGCCAGTTGCACATGGATCAAAAGAAGGGGATATGAGTGTGCAAGTGCACATGTATGGAACTGGAATGTGGCAGACATGGTTTGACCGTGACCTCAGCATTGCTGGTCGTGTGCTCATGCGGAGAAAAGGTCGTGAACTAACCCATGAGCTTGTGAGGGTTAGGCGTCCCATGCTGCACACTCCGACACTTCCAATCAGGGGTGACAGTTGGAAATCTGACTTAGAAGCCCAGCTTGCACCTCTGCTGGCCATTCAAATTGAGGCTGAATTGACAATTTCTTGTGAATCTGAATCATCACTTCCAGTAGAAAAGCATGAGCATGGGATTCATGTCTATCCTGCCAATGGATCCTCCCATCATCCACTTTTGTTGCAGGTCAGCCTTGAGATATAGCCAGCATCTCACACCTGGTACCTATATACTTCAAAGAGTATCAATTGCATTTTACAGTGCTATTTAGGACTATGGTTGAAGGATTCATATGTTCAGTCATTTAGTGTATTCAGTCTGCAGATCTGAATATTAGGAATCAGGACTTTCCAGTGGACTTAATAATTGTAAGAGTTTGGGGTTCAGAGCTTACTTAAGCAGCTGTGTCATGGTTTCCCTGCCAGAAGTGCTTGTTAAGAAGTTCATTACCAAACATGGGAGGTAGTTTCTGATTGCAGGTGCTAGCAGAGGAGCTCAAGTGCGAGGTGAATGAGATTGCAGATTTCGATCTGGGTGTATATGACACACAACCTGGCACTCTAGGTGGTGTGCGCAATGATTTTGTATTTGCAGGCAGATTGGATAACCTGGCAACAGCCTATTGTGCATTGTCAGCATTGCTTGATACCTGTGCAGAACCTTCATCTCTGATGGATGAAACCTCCATCTACATGGTGGCACTCTTCGACAGTGGCGAGGTAGCATTTTCCAGCTCTTGAAATTTTCCACCTAGTACATGACTTTGATCTATGTAGATGCTGCACTTAAGTTGGCTCAAATGTGTCTAATGATGGTTGATCTCTCAATATGTTCCCTTGCTCTGGCATCTCTGGCAGTACAGGTCCACTTGTCAAGCCAACATCATATGTTCAATAGAGAAGCTTAAGGGAACCGATCTGTGGGTTGCAGCTAGTGGCAGACTCATCACAGGGAGCAGGACCACAAACAATGCTTCAGACCATGACACGTGTTGCACAGTGGTTAGCCCGTGACTCTGACAGTGAAGCCAATGTAGATCGAGCTTTGAGGCGCTCATTCATTGGTAAATTCAGATCCCAATAATTTTTCACATTGTTAATCAGTCTGGTGGGGGCTAAGTTGAAAATTCAGAGCTTCAGGTTTTTTAATTAGGCATTGTGCAATGCGATTTACTATGAAAGATATTCAACTTTTAGTTGTAGCCTATGTTTGGTGGAGCTAAAGCTGAAGATGAAACTGAGTCAAAAACATTGTTAGGGATACCTAACATTGATAGATGTATTGTTGGATATGTGGGGGCCAGTATCAGCAGACATGGTACATGGGCTCCACCCTTCACAAGTGAATGCAAGTGGAGCAAATGAGGAGGTATTGCTTCAGCCAAAGCTCCATCATGGTCTCGTCATGAGGCATGACACAGTCCACAACCATGCTGCTGACATTGTCACTTCTTACTTGTTCCGTGAGGTTGCTAAACGGAATTGCATCCCAACTCAGGTTTGTTTAGTTTTGCCTATAGCAGCACAATTTTTTGCACTGTTTGGAGTGTGTCAATACTAAGGAATATAACAATGCCAATTCATTTCAAACTGAATGTTTTAGCTTTAGTCTATGTTGATTGCAAAACCAGTGCATTCTCATGGTTAATGTAGTGGAATCAGTAGTGGAAGTGGAAATTTGAATAGTAAGAGTACCTCTTACAGAATAGAAGAGAAATCCAGAATGTTGATATGGTGGATGTATGTGGCTATCTGGCTCCAGAATTGTGCAGTGGTGCGGGATCTGGGATGTTGTTTAACAATTAATGCTATCATAGCAGCTGGCTACGGGATCCGGGTAGTGGACTGTGGCTTGCCACAGCTCTCCATGCACAGGTCCTCCCTCTTCCCTTTTAGTGCTCAGTCTCTAGGATTTGGTTTAGAAAAGTTCATGTTTTAACAGAAATGCTTCTTTAACCATGTCAGTTGTTCATGGGTGAATAAAAGCAATAAAATTGCAGGGAAATTGCTAACATTGAGAGGCAACTGATTTATATAAGATGTCAATAGTTGATAGAAGAATGAGAGGTCACCTGATCAGAGGAGATTTGTGGTCCTGTTGGTGGACAGTGTGCGGGAGATGTGCTGTGCTGATGACTTAGATGCAGCCTTTCGTCATTTCAGGGCATTTTTCCAACATTTCACAGCCATTGATGAGCATCTAAGGGTTGACTAGAGGATTTCTCTGATCATTTTGTGAACTGTTGCTCCAGCCTCAGAATGCCTCCATTCAGGATGGTTCAGATTCCATAACACCCAACTTTTTGCTCATTGTGTTACTTCATTTGTTAAGAGGAAATTTTCTCTCGCTAACTTTGTTCCTGGTCTGGATTTCAGGAATTTAACAGTATGCAGCCACTAATCTAGATGTTTAGCACAGTTACTACAACCAAGAGACTAGGCCGACTGCACTGTGGAGGGAAGTGGATAACAGGATTTACTGCTGCAATGGAGGTTCATGTTTTCAGAGTGTAGTTTGCTGAACAAGAGACAATACCTGAAGGATTCCCCCATCGTTCCCCAAACATTATTGTGACAAATGTTTCAAGTGCATGCAAAATGTTTTGTAGCTTACTCTGGTGAATGTGATTACAGGTTTAAGGTTGACAGCCCCAGAGATTTGGGTTGTCCATCAAGATGATTCAGGTTTATGGTATGTGACAAACCCTGCATGTACAGTTTCAAAATTGTATTTGACATTTTGATTAATGGGGGTCAATACAATATAGTCTGCAAGAGAGCTTCCTTGGTTAAGTCCATTGAAAGCTTATAAGGCTTCCAAATGTCAATTTTGTGTGAAATACAGTTTGTGCTTTGCTAGTCAGTTAAGATGATACTGTGATTTTGATCCTATTGGTTACTACCAGCAGGATTCTGTGGGCCCAAATTCCCAGTGCCTAAATGATGTTAAGTGCACAGATTCTGTGTGGAAACTTGACAGATATATCACTATTGCTCTACAGCTTCCTGGACCTGCTGGTGATTGCCAACAGTTTCCAAAACTTGAAAGGGTGACTCACACTCTCCGGCAACATAACAGGGTTAACTGGTAAGTGCTCACAAGAATTGTAACAGAAGTTTGGGAACCCATGAAGAGTTAGTCAGTCTGTGACTTCATCAGAGATTGCAAAACCCATCTACAATCCCCAATCTCTGGAGAGAAAATAAAAGTAAGTTTCATGACTAAACATATCACCAAAAGTCACTACATAAACACAGGCCATTCTTGAAGTGACGGAAGCAACTACAATCCCTGGCAATGATTTAATGGCCAGTGATTTTGGAGATGAACTTGGTGATGGTATGACAGCACAAACCCAAAGATTTGTAATGATACAGATTGGTGTTCCAGAGGGTGTATTGATGATGCCAAAAGCAATAGCTAGCTTTTCATTGGTAACAGAGCACCACTTGAGCTTCTATTCTACATCATGCACAACAAAGCAAGTTTCTGGCATGTACCCTGCCACATGCATCATTTCACTCAATCTGTCCAGCTCTCCATATCTTTTCTGAATATGGATGCAATCTGTCTTGTACCACGAACGAGTGAGTCTGATCTCCTAACTCTATACATGTGTGACCTGGCTCCTTTTTCACACCTCTACATTTTCATTGAATTTCTTCCCTTTTCAACATCATTCCACAAACCAGCTCCTGCATAAACATTTGAAAGTTGCACATAAACTGCAGCACTTTGAGTTTCTGTTCTAAGAAGATTTTTTGCAGCATGCTCAGCTAGCTTAATGTTTCTGTGAAATTTGCAAACTCCAAGAAAAGCTACCCAAACGGAAGCATCCACTTCAAATGGCACGTCTCTTGTAAAGTCCTTGGCTGCACTCAAAGAGCCCCACAGAACTCAGAAGAGCAACCAAGCATCTGTAACTCAAATTCTAATGATTGTCAAGCAGCTTATGAACTTGATTGTTTGAATGAAGATGATTCAACTATTAAAGTATGAATGATAATGCTCAATGTCAATATGAACAAAGGCTTTTAAATATACGGTGTATAGTCAAGACCAAAAGAAGTCTGAAAAACTTTAAATTATCATATGTGCACACATGGGAAAGAGACAACAATTTCAACAAACATTGATCTGATTACACATGAAATTACTATTTAGATTTCACATTAGAAAATTCTTTTTCAACAATCAGCCATTCACAGCATTATCAAATTGAAATCAATCTATGCATGTACACAACATCAATTTTTTGAACTCTTAAATCACTTGGAAATACAAGTGTGAAACTAAGTTGAATCCAACCACAATGAAGTTGAAAAAGGTGAATTTTGCATGGACTAAAATGCAGCATGGGTTTACCTCCTCCCCTTGCAAAAAATCAAAATTCATAGAACATAAACAACTTTGTAGAGTTAAATCATGTTTTCAATCCTTGGACAATTGAACCTAGGATCACATAGGGAAATCTTCCAACATTTTCCTTTGGAAACTGTCATTCCTACATTTAAGACAAACCCATCATATAAGAGGACCATGATTATTAAATTTCTTCCTACTATATTGAACCCAAGTCAAACCAAATGATTTGTAATGATCTTTTTCCTTTAGAAAGTCAACAAGCCATTGTTTTGCTGACTTTTAATCTTTGGCCACGTTCAATGCAACTTCTTTCTCAATCAACATTTGTTTCCTTTGAAGTGGGTCATGTTTTGACATTTTGCATATTCCATCACCATGCAAGTAATCACCAAGGCTCTTTGTGTCAAGTGCTAATAAATCTTTTCCAACGTTGGGTATCATGTCACCAACTCCTGTTGTAGCATAAGCGAGCCCCCCCTTTCAACAACACTTTCAACAAAAGGGAAAAGATGGTAAGACTAGTAATGAGCTAAGGGGCAAATTTTTGCACCTTGGTGACATCAAGGTAACAAGCTCACCTTTTTTATTGTCCACAACATGAATCCCTTCAATGTGTTCACACAAAAGATGGAGATGAACCATTTTAATCCTTGGTAACATCTTCACAATAAATTTGCATTGGTGACTAGCACCAGTGGAAGTGAAATAAACATTGCTTGGAACTTGTCATTGTTGCAATTGCAATGACAAGTTGATGATGTTGTCCAATTCCATTTTAACAAGTTGTGCAACTTGTTCTCTATGGATTGGGTTTCTTGCTTTGTTTCTTCCATCAACGTCTCCAACCTCTTTTCCATTGATTGTAATTTCTCTTCTATTTTAGGGACAATTGCATTATGTATGGACTCCACCAAATGTTGTGAATTAGAATATTCCCCTTTTGATTCAAAATCAACATGTTAAACATAGTTTGTAGATTCCATTGTGATTACATTTTCAAGACCTTGTGGATTTTCAAAATGTTTCTTCTTGCCCATCAACTTGGTTATTTGAATTTCTAGTTCCACAAGTTCTTTATGTCACCTTTGGAAAACTTCATGGGTATTAACCTCACCCAAAAGGGATGTTGCAATATCCACCATACATTCACCAAGGAAGTCAACATTGCTTTCATCCACATTTGGCACTTTTGTCTATGGATGAACGTATGATAAATCAACATTTGTTCCAAGTAACCCTTGTTTCAACTCCTCCACCAACATTGTTGGGTCTTTTCTATTGGATCAATGAAAAGATGACATTTCATTTGATCACCAGTCAATTCCAAAAACATTTCCATGCCATTTATTGAAGGTTTAAAAAAAAATTCTCATTTTGGCAAATGGCTTTCATTGCCATATCAGGAAAATGATTGTATAATGCCACTTACATGGAAATCCTTCCAAGTATCAAAAACAACTTCTTGATGTAAATACTTCATGATATAAACAAAATCATTTGTGTACATCAAAATAATTTGCGTATATCAAAACCAAAACAATGTAAGGTGGATGGACCAAGATATTGAAGCAATGTACTTGTAGGAAAAAACATTTACTTGGATTCTTGGGAAAAATCATGGGGTAAAGGTGGTTAGTTTTGGTCATTACATTATAACTTTCATCCAAGGTGGATAAAATTTGCATCATGCAAAAAGTCAAATGTCCATCACAAATGTCTTTCATCTTTTGCAAGGACATCATGAAACTTCAATGTAGTGTGCACAAATATTTAAGTAAAAATTTGTGCATCTTGATCTCCTTTACATTTTTTTTCATTTGCAAGTTCCATTTTCTTCATAAGATGAACAAGATATTTGGGGATGTTGAATGTGTCTCCCACACATTTATGAATGATCTTTTTCAAAGACAACTTGAAGAGATGTTGAATGTCTTTCGTTTCACCAAAACCATCTTGAAAAATTTGCTTCCAATCGACTTTTTCAACATCTCCATGAAGTGTGATGAGGTGACCCATCACCACATTACAAAACCAATTTGGATTCATGACCACAAAATCCTCATCCTTGAAATAGATCATTTCACCAACATTGTGTAAAAACATTGTTATTGCTACATTTGGTTTTAGTTTTGATTATCCTTCAATTCACAAATCATGCAAATTTGGTTATACCTTGTGAGCAATGTCATTTTCAAACATTACTATTGCTACATGTGGTTTTAAATTCGATTATCCTTCAACCTCCGAATTTTGTAGATTTGGTTCTACCTTGTGAACAATGTCATTCTACAATGCTTTCATTGTCACAATGGGTTTGTAAGGATGTTTTCGATTCCATTCAAACAAGCCATGTTGCACATTCATGCATGCTTGATATATGTGGGGCACCTTTTTGAGGAGTGATGTAAAATTTTGCATTACTTTATTCACCACCTCTTTTGCTTCTAGAGAGAAAAAGGCATTGATCAAATGACAAATTGGCAATAAATCAACAAAAGTAGCAAACGTTTTTTCCAAATGTGTTAAACAAGTCTCCACTAGGGGCCCTTGTCACCATTTGTCAAAACAACCAACACTTGCAATAGAAAATTTAATGACCTTTTGGTGTTAGATGAGATGAATCAAAACCAACATGAATTTCATCATGAATATCATTTGGATTCTCTTTTTGTCTAGTTTTTCTGTGAAATGGACTACATACCAAGACAAAATAACAAAAATTTCCTTGTATCCACAAGTTTGGAATCATGGTGTCATGAAAGGCTTGGTACTTTTCTTGGCTTGCCAAATTCCAAATGGAGATTTTTTGATCTTCATCATCAACAAGGACATTGATTTGTATCCCTTCTATTCTTTTGGCCATTTAATTTAGGTCATTATTGAAGTAAAATCCCTTGAAATGTTTGTGCAACTCAACTACCTCCACTAGTGGAATGAACATTTTTGCTTGGAATCCTTTTACAAAACTTTTAACCATTGACCTCCTCAACATAGTCTTGCTTGTCAAATTAACGGGACATGAATTTAATGAGTTTAATTATGTTGAGTGCATTTTTATAATGCCA
This sequence comes from Sphagnum tenellum, assembly GCA_963921925.1. Lineage (NCBI taxonomy): Eukaryota > Viridiplantae > Streptophyta > Sphagnopsida > Sphagnales > Sphagnaceae > Sphagnum > Sphagnum tenellum. Next base: position 14,823,989 of record OY998158.1, on the reverse strand, counting down.
CATCTTTACTATGCATTTAATCAAGGGTTTGTAACATTTTAACATTATAATATACTTAAATTTGTTGCGCCTGATGGATAGGGATAAATGATTTTAATGTGCATGTAAATAAAATAAGTTCTATTTCAAACTAGGTTAAAACTTCTAGAAGCTTAATTTTTGAACCTCAAGTTTTGAAAGAATGTTAATATAATGGGAGGCAAGCAATTTGATATTACATGGTGGTTTGTAAAAAAAAAATATGATTTCATTATTATTAGCCACCTTGTTTTATTTCATTTCTATGCAAGTTTGATTTTTTTTTTCAATTTTATGTCAAGGAATAAAATTGGCTTAAATGAATAAAATAAAATTGAAAATAATAGTCAGATTTTTGAAAAAATAAAATAAAATAATATACAAATTATTGTATGGCCCTTGTGTATATTCTTGATGTTTTGTTGGTTTACCACTTGAAATAAGTCTTCTAACTATATCAGTTGTGTGTTAAGATATGACAAAACATAACATTAAATCCGACTTTAGAAGCCAACTTTAAATCTTGAACGAATGCCAATCAAACTTTTAAAGTTGCAAAATCAATTAGTACCCTATAGTGTAATCTTTTGTGAAATATATGTTTTATCATGTTTATTAATAGTCAATGATCTTGAAGAGATTTTAGTTTACTTTTTATCATAATTAATCTAGACATATTATAAGCTACAAATTACAAAATTAGGATGTCTGAAAATTTGCTTAATAAGAATTGTTAACTATTGTAATTGATCTGTTGTGGGGTGTACATTAAACTTGGTTAATAAATGAATTTTGGTTAATATAATATTTCCTTTAATTAAACATTATGGAAAACAATTGAGTGTAGTTAGGAGGAGTGGGAATTCAAGTTCTTCAAGTTCTTTCAAGTGTACAAGCTACCACAATTGAGTAGAACTCAGGTTCTAATAATTTATAGATATATTGTACTTCATATTTTAATTTCCTGGACTAATTCCTCACCCAGTTCTCATAGTATGGTTGATAGATCAACCATTCACTAAATTTGGGTTCATTTAACTTTCCATTCAATAGATGTTTTGGAATTTTTTTTCCTTCAAAATTTGATGAATTTACGACATATTCTCCATGAAAAAGCACAACACCACATCAAAATCATATTCTCGAGGTTCAAAATTTGATGAAATTTCACCAATAAAAAAAATTGACCCGCACAAAACAGAGACCACCCACCAATACCGGGATCATACACAAGCGATCCGTAAGTTAAAATTCTGCAAAAGTGGCAATGGATGAATACCTGTAGCTGATAACATGGGGTCTGGTGTAGCAGCTCAACATCAACCGCTTATCCTTGGGGTAACTTGGTTGGGATTTCGAAGTGCCTTTCTTTCTAGGGCAACTTGTTTGAATATTTCCAGTCCCTTGCTCCTAGGTGATCAAGTTTTGGGCCCAAGCACTTCATGAAACCACGCATTTGCCCTAGGAAACACATGTTTCCCCCAGAACTTGGACCCAAAACTTGATCACTAAAGAAGAAAGAGATTTGAAATATCCAACCAAATCGCCTTGTGGGGAAGAAAGGGACTTTGAAGTCCCCATTTCCTTCGGAAATCAACCCATTTGCCTTTGCAAAGACACAATTCCCCAAGAATTGAGGCCCACAACTTGGTTGCCCAAGGAACAAGGGAAATTGAAATATTCGACCAAGTGGCCCCAAGGGAAAAAGGGATGTGAAAGTTCCAACCATGGTGCCCCAATAAACGGTGGAGGTGCCTGAAGGAGACTTGGTTTCTCCCCCAGGGACAAGGGGTTCGAATGCCTTGGGAAACTTGGTTGGGACAATGAAGGGGAGTAAGTGACAACCTCCGACCAAGGTTCCACTTAGACCTTTTATCCTTGGGGAAGTTGCAACTCCCAAGACAACTAGGTTGCAGAAATTGCATAGGGATTACATTTTCTTTTGTCATCTGGGTGGTTCCTTTGAAAAAAAATAGTGGAAAAGGATCAAACCTTGGATATTTGGGTGAAAGAGGGGGTCCTGAACATTGCATTACATTATTTTCCTTTGAAAATATTGTACATGCAGGATACTTAAAACAATAATCATAATTTTGGTAAAATGAATTTTTCTTTATATTGGGCACTGCCAGGTTTAATTTGTTACACCTGTTTAGTGAGGTTCCCATGCTTTTTTGATTTGCCAATATTATAGTCGGCTTGGTGCGCTGCATTTATATGATCTTTCACCTTATTATGTACACTTTTTCTGGTTCACAAATTGGGAATTGGATTTGGGAAGCAATGAATACACTATGCTGGATTTGATAAATATTGCTAAATACCCAAATGGCATCCAACATGGAGTCGCTCTTAGAGGCTAATTCAAGCATGAGACATGTGGTATTAGAGACCCTAGTTGAGTCGTTGGGTGAGATATTTAGTCAAGGTAGGCCAAAAATGCAAGGTTATCAGGTAAAGCATCACGTGGCATATATTTTGATGTTAGAAAGCTTTCATAGGAATTTTCATGCTTTCAACAGATTCTATGATAAACTTATTGCGCACCAAAGAAATGACCACCTCAAAGTTTAGAGTTGTATAGGACTTGGAGATCACCCAAGGCCATTTCAAAGAGGGAACATTAAGTGTAGGCAAAAATGGCCCACAAATGCTGTTAGGAAAAGGAATTTTGGTTTTGCAGATGAGGCAATATATGGGGACTCTTGTATAGAAATTTTTCCTGGCTACTTTTTCTTTGGGCAGGAGGAGTGTACATCAAAAGATCATTCATTGTTTCTCTGTGCTTTGAAACTTACAACTTGTTTAAGCTTAAACAACTGAACAAAAATTCTGACAATTTCATATAAATTCATGAAGAAGTCACGCTTCCTATGTTCCACATTGTTCCCAACACTTATTTATGAGACGGACTAAACTTAGTTGAAGACACCACAGATTGCTTCCATACCCCCCTTGTATTCTTCATGATAATTCATTCCACAGTTTTTTAATTGGAATTGCGGACATCTCAAATTTAATTACTTGAGTTTAAAATGTAAGAAAAGTGAGTAATTGTTTCAAACAGTTGTGATTTCGTCCCATCCAACTCGATATAGAATTGAAATTTTTGACATTAACATCCGAACATTGAAGAACCACAAAAAATCAAGTTAGAAGACTATAGTTCCACAATTTCAAGTTGCAATGATTTACAAACAGACCACAAAGAAATTAAACAAAGCTATCATTCTTAAGCAGACTTACATATTAAACACCCAACATGGTAGTTACTTCCACAAAACATAAAATGAAAGCCATGGTCTATGGTTCCTTATGGATCCAACGAACCCTTTTGCAAATCAGGTTGCCCTTACTTGACTCTTCAATGTGTTCGTGCGCAGTTTGAGTCATATATCTGATGGTGATGGGGTTTGAATTGCAGTGACTTTTTGACAAGCTCTTACAGCATTGGGGGCATCCACTAGCATGATGGCCCTCTATGGTCTTTTCATTCTCATAACCAGCTAGTACTCAAGCTTCTCCAACACTTATGGAGTCATCCGGATTTGTTTCCAAGCACCATGTCCAATTCTTTGAGGTGACCTTCCTTGTTGCCTCTTCTTTGAAAAGACTAAACATTGTTTTAATTTTTTAAAACATCAGCTATTACTTCAGCATTAGCCTTGTATGACATAATAAATTGTGGGATGCCGATATTGATGTTATTACATAATGTACCTAAACTTATGGTGTGCTTCCCTTGCAAATATATTGAAATGTATACAGATGGTCGGGAATTACAAGCTTCAGTGCTAAATTGGGGTCTTTGCAGCTTCTTGGACGTCACAGCTCGCCACCCACCCCAATATTTCCCAATTTCCAACACGACTGAAAATCCATATTGCCAACAAAACTGAGATTACCACCAAGACTGAGATCACCCACCTTGGCTGAATATATTTATTGTCCAGAATTAGAAGCTTGGGAGCTATATTGGGTTCTTCGAATATTCTTGGACATCACCATCCACCCCAATATTTTGAATTTCGAACACCACTGAAACCTAGATCACCAAAAAAACTGGGATTACCACCAAAAACTGAGATTATTCACCCCAGTGCTTTTAAAAGGATTTTGTGATGTTGCAAAGGTGGCCATCATCTAAAACACAAGTTTGGAAAATACTATATATGAAAGTAGAAAAATAATGATGTTATTGGCTACCTACTCAAACTTATCAGAAATTTCGGTTTTTAGGAATTTTTTTCCTTGGAACATTTGCAAATTTGGGCCATTTTTTCAATGAAAAGTCACTTGTCTAGGTAGAAATCATATTTTCCAGGTCCAAATCTGACACTAATTTGCCACTAAAAAAATTACTGATCCACACACAAAAGTAACATCACCCGCCAAAACTGGGATCATACGCAAGAGAGCTAAAAATTAAAATTTTGCAAAAGTGACCATGCATTAATACATGTAGTAAATAACATGTTGGGATTCAATCTTTCAACAAGGCATCCCTGCATGGATTAGAACTAGAGAGGAGACTCATTCAGAATTCGTGGATGGTTTTCATTCTTCTTGATTTTCCTTCTTTTTAATTTGGGTTCATGAACAAGTTTTTTTCTTTTCAATTTTGTGATATCAAAAACTTGGGACAACCTTACAGATAGCCTCAGATGCCTTTGCTACAATGCAAAAAAAGCTTTTTTTGTCATCCCACACCCAGTTGTTACTAATGAAAAAAATGAATTTGTTAATATGCTTTAACTTGGAATGCTTAATGTGATTTGAGATTGATGATGTTCTTGGCTACCTACTGAAACTTATCAGAAATTTTAGTGTTTAGGAGATTTTCCCTTTGGAATTTGGCAAATTTGGGTCATTTTTTCCATGAAAAGTCACTTGTATAGATAGAAATCATATTTTCCGGGTCCAAATTTTTTGCTAATTTGCAGTGAAAGAAACTTTGTGCCACACCACTAAGATCACCCACAAAAACTAGGATCATGCACAATAGACCTTAAAGTTAAAATTTTGCAAAAGTGGCCATGCATTAATACTTGCAGCAGATAACATGATGGGATTCAATCTTTTGAGAAGGCATGGTTACATGGGTCTGAATGAGAGAGGACACTAATTGACAATTTGTGAAGGTTTGCATTCTTCTTCTTTTTCCTTCTTTTTATTTTGGGTTCCAGAACAAGTTTTTTTGTTTCAATTTTGTGAGATCAAAAACTTGGGCTACCAAAAAATCACTTTACTACATTGCAAATTTTTTGAAAAAGTCATGCCATACCGAGTTGTTACTAAAGAAAAAATGAAATTTCTTACTTGCTTTAACTTGGAATACTTAATGTGAGATTTCAGACTAATGATTATTATGTTGCATTTTAATTGATAATTCTATACGAGGTTCAACTGGAAGGCTTAAACCCTAAAGCTCAAGCAAATTTTGGTCTGCCTTACCTTGGGATTTCCAAATTGTTCGTGGTTATGGGCTAATATGCTTTCAAATTGAGGATTATCACTAGCCTTTTTTATATTGCAAAAATTTAACAAATTTAACAAATTTAAAAGATCAAACTTAATGAATGTTTCTCAATCAAATAAATTAAAATTATTGAACTAAAAAATAAAGTGATTTTGGAGGTTTAAGTTGTCAAAAATGAGGTCAAATATATCTTAATATGAGTTCTACAAGTTTTCAAGTGCTATCTTGTTCTTCACCATGAGATTTCTAAATATTAATGGGACTCCTCTAGGAGTTGGAGGTTTGTTCATTGTTCCCAATATCACCACCTACGATCGATCACACACTTGACTCAAGAGGACTCTTCATAACTATCATGAGTAATGTACATTTTAAGTTAAGAGTTTTGTTGATTAGAATGATTGAAAACACAATTTTTTGTTTTGTTGATTTTCTCCAAAATGCATTGTAATCAAATTAAGGTGGTTTCGAGCATCACTATTTGTTGAACCATAAGACTCCAAATCATGAACAGTGAAAAGAAGTGAATGGTTACCATGAAAAATAAGCAAGATGGGTTTATCTAAAATCCATGCAAGGTTTTTAGTATTTCTTCGACAATTTCAGCTAGTGGTGCAATGGATTATGGTATTGTAATCATTCCTACCATCTTAAACATTGCAATTTCACACAAATGGAGTCGTCTATTAGAAAAGGGTGTATAACGTGAAGGTAATATCAGACCTTTTTATTTTTTTTGCATAATAATTCTAGGTTGTAAAAAAGTCACAATATAACATGCCAGATCAACCCACACCATTTCAAACATCTATGCTAGTATCACATTCGATTATCTGAAGAAATTACTTTGAACTCCAAAAACTAAGGGTGTCTTTTCCCATATTAAATGTTGGAAACAACATTGCTACATACAATGCTACTATAATGAAACAATTCCCCAAAGCATTGCCATCACATGTGCAATTCATGGTGGATGTCAAACCCAATATGACGCACTCTCAAGTCCCGGGGTGAACCCACTTGAGGGTTCACCAAAGTGTAGTTGCGGAAAGTTGGGACTTGGAAGGCGTTCCCGACTTCGAGCACTATAAAGGGGTAGAGGGGCGTGCTAGAAGTCTCAAGATTAGACTAGGAAGAGGGTTTAGTAGATCAAGCTTGAATCTGCATCCAAAACAAATCACAAAGTGGTTAATTCACATTCCGGGACACCCTTGGGTGTTGGGACAAGCCACGGGATTTTGGACCACAAGACACACCATGGCCCGGACTCGGGGGAAGCCACCACCTTCCCCCATATAATATTCTTTGCAACCCCCCATGGAGGTTACATCCAAATGGCTATATTTCCCGGAGGACTCCAAATCCTAAACTCCAAATTCGGGACTCCCAAGTTGGAGTTCCGAATTTGTCCCGAAATTGTCCCAGTTTGAGTCTTGGGACTTTGGGAGCTCATAACTCCCGACTACAAAGTCTGATTGTGACAAGTTTTAAATTAAACTTGTAGCCCTCGTCAAGATCTTTCCAACGAAGTATTGCACTCTCAATTCGGAGGTTAGGAAAAGGTCGATTCTTGACTTTTAATGGTCGGGAGTCAAACTGCCAGTTTGACTCCTGACCCTTCTTTTGCCCATAACTTGGACTGTTGATGTCCAAATGACCAATGCGAGGCCATTTTCGATATCTACGCTTCAAGACCTTTTTAATGACAGCACAAACACCTCTACGCAAGGTGTTTTGGGTCCTGCTGTCGAACTCTAAACATTCGTGAGTCCCGGAGGACTCCAAATCCCCAACTTTGGGAATGTTGGGCTTCACCCCTACACTTGGCCAAAGTGGGGTTGCGACACAATAGATGTTCATTTGAAAAGTAGTATCCCAAAAACATTAGCTCCCACCTAGAGCTTCCAACTTGCAATTAAAACAAAGGAATTAACATCGCCTAGGAGGATAATATTGGTTAACATAGTCAGCTTGCAAAACAAAACCTAACAACTTCTAATGTTGAATAATCTATTTTCCTCCATTTTTGTTCATAACATCTAACCATTCCAACAAACCATTACAATTTGTTTTGAATTCACCACATGCATTTGCACCTCCGTTATGAAGTGCACTAAATCTTTGCAAAAAAGTAAATTTGTTGTAAATGAAAGTTTAGTTCAATCAAAAGCCAAGGATTATGCAAAGTGAAACACAAGTTTAGAGTCATGTTCTAAAAGTTATTCGTGTAGATCAATCCCAAGTTAAAAAGGTTAAGACTCAAGGACAAACTCCAAGAGAACTATGTAGTGTACTCTATGCAACCCATACTTGATTATAGCTCATTTTGCTTTGGTAACTCAAGCTACTTATTGTCAACATTTTTTGAGGTGTTGCATGGGGGAGGATGCATCTTGGATTGCAAAAAGATTTACTAATGAACCCATGAAACATGTGGGCATGAAATTTGGAAGTTTTTGTCTTCAAAATTTTCTTTTGGATGTTGCATAACTTGGTTGATCATGATGCTATGAATTTTATATTATTCTTATTAAAATGTACTTCCTTGCAAATCATAACAAGTGAATATTTGTCACCAAAAAAACTACAATGGAGTTGCACTGGTACTTTGGAGCTTTTTGGACATGGCAATTAACCACATAATATATTCTCTAATCCATGCATTTTGGTAGTAATGTTGAAATTGTTGTGACCTTCAGTTCTTAGCATAACATTAATCTTTTGAACTAACCCCAATGCTTCTGAAGGGGTTTTTCAATCATTTAGCAATAGGCCTTATTAAGACTGCATCCTTTAAAATTGTTTATCAAAGTTGTTTAATCTAATGTTGGGTAATTATTGGAAACAACAACTTGCCCGTGTGTAGATTTTAAAGGCCAACCCTAGCATTCAGAACTGTGGTTCTCAAAAAAAACTAAGGAATTGGTTTTAGTAAATAACCATGATGGTTTTCAAATAAATTGTAAAAATGAAATAACTAGCTTCATAAGGTACCCGTTTTTACTACATCTTTGATGAAATGCACCAGTACTTTGAACTTTCTAAAATGATTACAATGGAACATTTATCTAGTTCTGATCTTAATAACAAAAGTGATGATTATTTAATTGTGACATATGAAAGCAAAACGAACAGGTTTTTGGACCTTCAAATTACTACACAATAGTGGTTTAGACGAATGTGATGTGGTTTTCCTTTCCAAGAAAGATAATTGGGTGTGGGTTGTGTATGCCAAGCCTGTATAATATCATCAAAGATTTGATTTCAATTATAAACTATGGTTAATATTTTTTTTTAAAACCCTTCAAAAAACCTACCTTCAATCACTAGTTCTTTGGAATTCAAAAACCTAAAACATGTGGATATTTTATTTTGAACATAAAAAAATGATGGAAAAAGAGGTTTTTGAAGTTTTGAACTTTCCAAAAGTCTGGAACCAACCTGTAGAAGAAAATAAAAGAGATGTCGAACTCTTGTTTGACCACAAGTAATTCGGAGAAGAAAACTTCTTGTTCAAACCCCATAAGGTGCAAGAATTATGCTATCCAATCAATGTGAGTCCTCCAACATGCATAAGTTACAGAAAGGTTTTGGAAGTGAAAATTGTGAAAATGTTGATTTTGTTTGCAAAATTTCTTGGAGGTTTTATTTTGGAAAGATATTTTTTTGTCACATCCTTTGTGTTTTGAAGAGCAAGGTTTGATAATAGCCAAGCTTCATTACCAAGTGTAATCCTAGATTTAAAATTGAATTCACGCCTACACCTCTAAACATATTAAAATTTCACTTACTCCTGGCTTGATAATGTAACTGAATGGAATTGTAATCCATCCTTCCTCATTACAATTATCATGTAATAGGAGAAATAATTATACTTAAAAATAATATCCTTTCGACAAATGATATGCATTCTATTTTGAAGTTGTAATATGAATGTTAATGATCATCAAAAAGTTCATTGTTTAAACAATTAGATTTCATTCATTAATTATTGATGAAAATATTCATTGTTAATATGAACAAAAGCTTTTCATTATATGGGATTTAGTGAGGACACAAAAACCTTGACATATTTGAATTATTTTCTTGGTGTGCATATTATAAACAAAAAACAAATTTAACAACGATTTCATTATAAATGATTTTTTTTTCACATTTCACATAAGAATTATTTTTCCATAATTAGCACTGGATGACATCATTATATTGACATCAATCCTTGCCTATAAATACCCAAATATATATTTTAAAATGCTGCATGGAAATACACATGTGAAATTAGATTGGATAAAAATTCGAATCAAAACATGCTAAATTTTCCATGGACTCATGGAATGACTTTGCCTTTTCCTTTTGTGAAACTTCATAATTCACAAACCTAAAACCTTCATACAATTCAATCACACATTTGACCATAGTTATGACATTCTTGGTGCGGGAATGTTATAGAAGCCCAAGATTTGTTAAAAGTTGTTAAAATTCGTTAAAATTCGCGCCGAAGAATGTTTTGACAAGGTGCTTTACCACGTAAATTCACGAATTTTAAAGTGCAAATGAGGAATGTCATTACTATGTATTTGACATTTGGACAATTGAATCTAAAATCACACTGGGAAATCTTCCAACATTTGCTTTCGGAAGCCATCATCCCTACACTTATGACAAACCCATCGAATAAGAGGACCTTTGTTGTTCTTCTTATGGTATTTAACCCTAGTTAGACCAAATGACTCCGAAATACTCCTCTTCCTCTCCTTCAAAAAGTGGACAAGCCACTGTTCAGCTGAATTTTTCTCTTGAGCCTTGTTCAATGCAGTTCCTTGTTCAATCAAGCTTCTTTTCCCTTCAAATGATTCATGTTCCAAGATTTTTTGTATTCCATCACTAGGGAAATAATCCTGAAGGGCGTTTGTGTCAAGTGCTAATGACAAACCCTTTCCAAAGTTGGGTATCATGTCACCAATTCCTGCAGCAACATGGGCCCCCACTTTCAACAAAAGGGAAAAAATGGTAAGACCGGTGACAAGATAAGGTACCCATTTTTGCATTTTTGGGTCAATCAAGGTAATTTCTTCGCCTTTTTTATTTTTCACAACATGAATCCCTTCAATGTGCTCACACAAAAGATGGAGACGGACTAGTTGAATCCCGGGTAACATCTTCACGATAAGTTTGCGTTGGCCACTAGAACCCATTGTGGTGAAATAAACATTGCATGGAACTTGTTGTTGTTTCAATTGCAATGACAAGTTGATGTTGTTGTCCAATCCCATTTTGATCACGTTTTGATCACCTATTTTCCGTGGATTGGATACCCTGCTTTATTTCTTCCATCGACGTTTGCAACCTCTTCTCCATTGATTGCAATTTCTCTTCTATCGCGGGGACAATTGCATTACAAATGGACTCCACCAAATGTTGCGAAGTAGCATTTCCATGGTTTTGGAAATCATTGTGTTGTTGGACATGGTTTGAATCCATTTTGATTTCATTTTGAAAATGAGGGTAGATTTCAAAAGATGTATTGTTTTCTTGTAGCTTGGTAAGTCCACCTTCCAATTCCTTAAGTGCTCTATATCGCCTTTGAAAAACTTCGTGGGTGTCAACCTCACCCAAAAGGGATATTGTTGTGTCCTCCATGCCTCCACCAAAGAAGTTGACGTTGCATTCCTCCTCATTTGGCACTTCTTTCCATGTATGCACATATGATGTATCAAGGTTTGTTGCAAGTAAATCTTGCTTCAAATCCTCCACCAAAACTACTTGGTGTTTTCTATCTTTGCACACCAACAAGTTTTCAACAACCTTTGGTCGCAAAATTCCTCGCATGAGAACAATGCCTTGACAACCCACTTGAGGAGCACTACACAATTGTTCGATTTGACTTAGTAGGTGGTCTTCAATAAATTGGAGAGTGTGTGATTTGGTTTTGGATGATTTCACCAATATGTCGATGAAAAGATGACTTTTCATCTCATCTCCAGCTAATTCCACAAAAATCTCCATACCATCAATTAAGATTTTAGAAAGGTTTTTCTCACTTTTGTAAGAATTTGCTTTAGGTCGCAGATGCTTCACAAAATGATTGTATAATGCAACCTACATCAAAAGGAATTTATGCATTAAAATCAGTCATTATGTAAATTTTTTTGAATTTCAATGAACATACTTAGCTACAATAGGATAGAAAAAGTCCCATTTTCCTCACTTATTTCACTCTTGAAAAGGTGATGGGTTTGCTTGCAAGAAACATGTCGCAACAAGTTACAAAAGGTGATGGTTCACAAATATTCATGACATTACAACTAGCAAAAATATTCATTGTAGTAAAAACATTACACTACAAACTACTTATATAATATATACAAGTAAAGGTGTGAATATTTATTGTTGATGATTATGTCATGAGTATAAGTCAATACCAAAAGACAATTAATTACCACATTATGGAAATGCTTGAAACCACATGTTTCGATAATATAATGGAACCAATATTTCATGTAAACACATTAAAATTTACTTGAAACATTACACCACGAAAACATGACATTTGTTGCGATACCTATTATTATATGATGTAACTATATCCACTTTAAATGATGACACAAAGTAAGTTGAATAAATCAAATATTATTCAATATTCAATGGGACATTCAAAATATGGTTTGGGATAAATGTTTACCTGGGCTCTTGGGAAAAATCCTGGCGTGAATGTGGTGAGTTCTTGGTCATAACATTGTAACCTTCGTCCGAGGTGGATGATACTTGTTTCTGGTGTAAACTCGTTGAATGTCCATTCCAAGGATCTTTCACCTTGTGCAACAAATCCATTAGGCTTCAATGTGGTGGGTACAAATATTCGCATCGAATTTTGTCCATTCTGATTTGCATTAGGGTTGTTTTCAGAATATGCGAGGTGCATTTGTAGCATCAGGCAAACAAGATATTTGGGGATATCATTTGCAATGTTTGTGCGATCACGAATGATCTTCTTCAAAGATACTTTGATGAGATTTTGGATGTCTTCAATGTTGCCATGACCATCTTGAAAAATTTGTTTCCATCCGGCTCTTTCAACATCTCCATGAAGTGTGATGAGGCGACCCATCACTTCGTTGCAAAACCAATTTGGATTCACAACCACAAAATCCTCATCCTTGAAATAGATGACTTCACCGGCATCATGCAAAAACATTGCTATTGCTACATGTGGTTTTAAATTTGATTCTCCTTCAACCTCCAAGTTTCGCAAATTTGGTTCTACCTTGTCAACAATGTCATTCTCAAATCCTTTCATTGTCACAATGGGTTCCTGAGGATGTTTTCAGTTCCATTCAGACAAGCCATGTTGCACCTTCATGCATGGTTCATATATGTGTGGCACCTTTTTGAGGATTGATGCACAATTTTGCATCACCTCCTTCACCACCACTTTTGCTTCTCGAGAGGAGTGGGCATTGATCAAATGACAAATTGGAGATAAATCAACAAAAGCAGCAAACTTTTGTTTCAAATCTCTTAAATGAGTCTCCACAAGGTCTTTGTCATCTTGAAACCCCTTGTCACCATTTGTCAAAACAACCAACACTTGGGGTGGAGAATTTAATGACCTTTTGGTGTTAGATGAGATGAATCGCAACCAACAATGAATTTCATCATGGATATCATTTGGATCCTTTTTTTGCCCATTTTTTCTATCAAATGGACTACACACCAAGACAAAATAGCAAACATTTCCTTGTATGCTCAAGTCCGGAATCATGGTGTCGTGAAAAGCATGGTACTCTTCTTGGCCTGCCAAATCCCAAATGGAGATTTTTTTATCTTCGTCATCAACAAGGACATTGATTTGTATCCCTCGTGTTCTTTTGGCCATTTCATCTGGGTCATTGTTGAAACAAAATCCCTTGAAAGGTTTGTGCAACTCAACCTCCTCAATTAGGGGAATGACCATCTTTCCTTGGCATCCTTGCAAGAAACTTCTAACCATTGACCTCCTTAATGTAGTTTTACCTGTCAAGTTCAAGGGACATGAATTTAATGAATTTAACTATGTTGAATGCAATGTTATTGTGCTTCGTCTTTTAATAAGTACTATGCATTCAGTCAAAATTTGTAAAATTTTAACATTAGAATGTATTTATATAGGTTGCGCCTAGTGGATAGGGATACATGATTTTAACGTGCACATAAATAAAATCAATTATATTGCAAACTAGGCTAAGAGTTCCAAAAGATTTATTCTTTGAACTTCAAGTTTTAAAAGAATGTTAATATAATGGGAGCCAAGCAATTTGATATTACATCGTAGTTTGTCAAAAGATTTATAGTTTCATTATTATTAGCCACCTTGTTTTATTTCATTCCTATAAATTTTTTGCTTAATTTGTTTCAATTTTATGTTGAGGAATAATTTTTAAAAAATTGAATAATATAAAATATTTAATAATAGTCAAATCTTTCAAAAAATAATAATATTCCAATTATTGTATGGCCTTTGTGTATTTTTTTGATGTTTTGTTGGTTTACTGCTTGAAGTAAGTCTTCCAATCTATATGAATTGTGTGTTAAGATTTGACAAAACACAAGATTAAATCCAACCTTAGAAGCCAAGTTTTTAAATGACTTTTAAAATTGGACCAATGCCCATCAAATTTTTTAAGTTGCAAAATCAATTACCCTAGAGTGTATTTTTAAAAATATGTATATTTAATCTTGTTTATCAATGGTCAATGATGTTGAAGTTTTATTTTTCTCTTTCTATTTATCAATCCCTACATATTATAATCTATTAATTACAAAATTGGGATGTCTGAAAAAGTGGTTAATGTTTAATGTTAACTACTGTAATTGATGTTTTGTGGAGTGTACATTAAACTTTGTTAATAAACGAAATTTGGTTAATCTAAAATTTCCTTCAATAAAACATTATGGAAAACAATTGAAAGTACTTTGGAGGAGTGGGAATTCAAAGTTCTTCAAGTTCTTTCAATTCAGTAGACCCTAAGTTCTAATAATGTATGTATAGATATATTGTACTTAACATTTTAATTTCCTGGACTAATTCCTTGTGCAGTTCTCATAGAATGGTTGATGGATCAAGCATTCACTAAATGTGGGTTGATTCAACTTTCCATTCAACATCCAAATGATCTTTCCATTTCTTGTTTTAAAAGGAAATCTCAACGTGCATGTCAATATAGAATTTTGGTTTAATTTTGTAACCAAATTACGTGGGTAGAAAAATAAAATTATTTAATATGTGGTTAAAAGCATGTCCAATTTACTAAATTTGTATCAAGTAGTTCCAATGAATGTCACATGTAATGTAGCGGAAGGGCCATTAATGGGCTTCAAGTGTATGTGAAAATAAATATTTGTTAAGGAATTGATTCAACCGCTTACCTGAGTATGCGTCACCACATAAGAACACTCTTGCGAACTTCGGTTGAACTCGACGCATCCCCTTCACCACCGCCATGTAATCGCGCGAGTTCATTTCCAACTGGGCCTTCACTTGCACAGCATGTCCATCTCGTTCCAATGGAGTCTGATAGAGGTCAATATCCTTCAACCAAGGATTGGCTCGGAGAAGATCCATCATCTTCGCCAGCACAACATCCCCTCCAACAGCTTCGCAAAAGGCTAGGTCAAGTGTGTGAAGAGTTTCATTTGTTTCCAACGATTCCAAAATCGTGCACACATCCAATGGGTCTGAAAACCGTGAACTTTCAAACCCCAAATGTGTCAATGAGTCATTTGTGCGCAACATTTGAGCAGCAGCTCTAGCCCCTCTTTGTCCAATCTCCCAGTTGTGGAGCGTGAGTTTCTTAAGTGACTTGTTAAGAGGTGGCTTTCCATCATGACCAGTAAGGGGCGCAAGTACCAACTCTACTCCAGTTTTTGAGATCCCATAGATTGTACCAACAACCAATGTCTCCAAGGTCGAATTCACACTTAACATCGCCCCCAAGGAAGCCCCTCCAATCTCTGTCCCATGAGCGGTGTTAAGTTGAAGACTTTTAATTGTGCAATTGTTTTTCAACATGTTCGAGACAATTTCCATTGCCTTCTCACTACCATCACCACCGGTACCAGCGGATACAATTATGACCCATAGAGTCGCCAACATTGGATGGGATACCAAATTCTCGCATAGGATCTCCACCTCCTCAACATCCAACCGACTCAGAATACTCAATTCCTTCAAGCTCTCGCATGTACTGACGGCACCTATAACTTCCAGGCGATGCTTTCTATCCCACCTGCTGCTTGCAAGTTCATCACCGTGAAAACTGAATTGTAGGGTCTCCAATTGAGACTCTCTTAAGGTGGTGATGAATTCATCCATACTTACGAATTCTATCGTCCTATCTTTGTCGTACGACACTCGCACCGTGCGCTCTTGCGAGGGTGTAGAGACAGGCGTCTGAGAATAAGAAGTGGGCTGATCACCAAGGATTGAGAGATCGTCACTCTCCTGAGCCACTCCTTGTGATCCAGGCTGTTCCATCATTTTCTTGCCCTCATCACACCTGTCCCCACTACTCATGTTGATCTCATTCGCCATCTCAGGACGCGATGGGTCTTGTGGCATATTTTCGATCGCGTTGGTTGCGCCGTTACAAGAGTCGTGGCGCTCCGTTGGACTCCTGCCTAGTTCTGGATCCCCGGGATCTATCTCCTTGGAACATTCTCCAGCCTCCATTTTGCAACAACTGGAAACGAATGGCAATGAAATTGCACTCTGCTGCAACACTACAACACAAGCTTTCATAAGCTTTTGCTCAATATGTACTCAGTATATCAGAAGTCATGCAACGTTTTATGTGAAAAAAATTCACCAAAAAAACCTTAGACTAAACTAACCATTTATGACTCATCACAACCAGCAAGATCAGTGTAGCATTTTGCTGCACTATCAATTACACGTCGACCAGTTGCAAATTATTGAACCTGCTTAATAGTGCCTAACGTCTAAAAGTGAGGACATGACCATCGTCGTTCCAACAACTTTCCTCAGTGAGTTTTGATAGCTCAACGATTGTGCTCCCAATATCCTCCATTGGGAGAACAGATTACTCAAAACACAAACTGCCTTGTTTCGGCATGAGAGACAACATCTAGCCAGTTCAGAATCAGAAGCAAGCGCCTAGAATAGGATGAAACAGACACCTGCAAGTTCTGCGATTTGTGGGAAAAGAAGTCGCGCAGATGGGTGAGCCGGAGCGTCAACCACTTGCTTCTAGTCGTTCCCTTGAGCCAAGTATCAACCCATTAATATTGAACGTATGCTTCTGGCAATAACCGTAGCTAGCGAGGTGACCCTGACAACTGCAAATTCGCGAATCGCAGCAGTTCGAAGTTTGTAAAGCGGAGCCAAGTGGATCAAATACCACGGTTTGCTATTTCCCAGATAGATCTAGCTGGAGTTCTGTGTAAGGCTGAGTTAAGTGCATCAAATACCAAAGGCAACTCAAGAACGACTTGGCACTTGTATATGGTTAGGCCGGCACTTGAGCTCAACTTGATTGTGAAGAAAGAGCCCAGATTGTGAGCACAAATGCTGTTGTGGGTTTCTGTCTAGACGCAAGTTATAAGTGGGATTGAGGCAAGCGTGTTCTTGTGCGAAATGGTGCAGACGGTTTCCCAGCAAAGTCGACCGATTTGGAGCCTTCTGTGAAACCGTTCCCCTCCACTGTAATCGCAGACATGCAAAACCAGTTTTTCGAAATCGCTGTACTACCACAGATACTGAATAGAGATTTGGTTGAGCAGCCGCAGTACAGAGTTTTAGGTCCTTCAACTCTGTACCAAGCACAGTATCAAATGAGCGACCTGCCATGTAAGTGTTCTCTGGTGTCCGGTGGTGCACACGTCTTGCTGGCACACTGATTGATGTGTGTGATTTTCTCGGCAACTAAAGTTGAGCACATTTGGAGTATTTTGCGAAACCCATGCATTTGGAAGTGTTCTCTAAACCCAAGTAGCTATCGTTTTAACTGGGTCCTGTACAATCAATCACTTTTGAGATTGTCACGGCATAAACCATATTATGCTTCTCGCATGTGTTTCTCAATCAAAATGTGCCTGAACTCATGATGTGCTTCCGTTGCACATATATTGAAATGTATACTTATATGGTCCGGAAAGATATATAGAGTTTGGAGCTAATTTATTGGATTCTTTGTAGCTTCTTGGACATCACCACCCACCACAATATTTCCAATTTTCAATTCACCGCCAAAACCTAGATCACCAACAAAACTGAGGTTACCACCAAAAACTGAGATCATCAGCACCACTGTTTTTTTGAAGGATTTTGTGATGAGCTAGCCAATGTCGCCATCATCTAAAACCTAATTTAGTCAAATTTGGCTACATACTATACATGAAAGTACAAATAATTAGATTCCTTTTATAATCTTGGCCACCTCATAAGATTTAGAGGTTTCAGAAATTTTCTTCCTTCAAAATGTGATGAATTTTTCAGATTTTTTCCATAAAAAACACTTGTACAGAGTTGAAAACCTATGTCCCAGGTAAAATTTGACAAAATTTCACCAATAGAAAGAACTTCGACACACACACAAAACTGAGATCATCCATGAAAACAGGGATCATACACTAGAGATCTTTAAATGAAAACTTTGCAAAAGTGGCAATGTTTTATTCATACATGTAGCAGATAACATTAGGTCCCCGGTGGCAGCCCAACCCGTGTTCCTTGGGTTAACTTAATTGGGGCTTCCAAGTTCCTTTCTCTTTATCGCAACTTGGTTGAGTATTTCAAGTCCCCTTGTTCCTATGTGATCAAATTTTGGGCCCAAGTTCCTCTGGAAAAGAGCAAAATTTTAGCTAGGGAACAAACACATAGTTTTTGGAGAACTTGAGCCCAAAACTTCTCCCCCAAGAACAAAGGGGCTGAAATACTCAAGTATGTTCCCACAGGGCGAAAGGAACTTGCTCATGAACCACCCGTTTGCTCTAGGATGCACTTGGTTCCTCAGAACTGGAGCCGAAAACTTGGTTGCCCCGGGCACAAAAGGGATTCAAATACACAACCAAGTTGCCCTAGGGAGAGCGGGACTTGAAAAGTCTAACCAACGTGGCCCAGGGAAAAGGGGGTTGGGATGCCTTGGGGAGACTTGGTTTCCCGCCAAGAGAACGGGTTGGGTTGCCCTCTGGAGACTTGGTTTGGGAGCGGAGAAGGGGGCTAAGCCCCAACCAAGTTGCCTCTTAGACCAATGCAAGGGGCTACATTTTTCCCATCAATTGCCTTGTCTGTGAAAAGAATAACTAGAATTGAGAAAGGGTTTAAACCTTATACCTTTGGGTTCAATAGGAGATTCTAAACACTGCATCATTTTTATTTTCACTTTTTTTCTTTTGAAAATAGTGCACATAAGAAAGATAATTAAAACATTCATAGTTTGGGTACAATCAAAAAATAATTTGAAAATAATTTTCCTGGTGAGCACTAATACACTATCCTCTAATTGCATCAAGCTTAATGTGTCATTTAATTTATTCCATTGTTGCACCTGTTTGGTGCTTCCCATGCTTTTGATTTGCTAGCTATAATGGTTGCTTGGAGGTGTTCCATTTATACAGTCTTTCACCTTATAATGTTAAATGTTTGTGTTTACAAGTTGGGAATCGAATTTGGGAAATAATGAATAAACAATGTTGGATAAACCTTTCTAAACACCCAAATGGCCCCCACTGTGGAGGTGCTCTTAGAAGCATGGGAAATGTGCAATTACAGACCTTAATTTAGTGTAAGGGTTAGATACGTAGGGACCGTAGGCTTGAAAGGTGAAAATGCAAGCTAATCAATTAGAGCATGCACTTAGGATGTTAAAACACATCATAGGATATTTCCTAGTTTCAATAGATTTTTATGGTAGACTTACAGCTCACCGAACAACTGGCCAAGTTAAGGTTTGAAGTTGTATACAAGTTGGTCAATACTCAAGCCCATTCAAAGAGGTAGCATTAAGTGTAGGTGAAAATTACCAATGCTATTAAGAAAAAAAAAATTGGTCTGCTAATGAGCTGATGCAACACCCACGGAAGAAACCAGGTTGTGCAAACTTCAAAGTTTCAGATTTTTTAAAAAGGAATTTGAGGTGCTCTTCAATCCTAAATAGTAGAACTAAGAATAGATGTCCCACAAGCCATGGTTCCGATTAATGTTGGCAGGATATTGATCTTCCATTTTCTACAATGGATCCCTATATTACGGGCTACACTAATTTCCGACACATCTTCACAAGCCCTTTCTACAATAAACCCCAACATCCAGGTGGGCACTATTTCAGACCCATTACAAACCCTATAGCCTTTGAGTATAGAAAACAATATGATTTGAGATGCCCTTACACGCACTGAATGCAAAGCATTATCTTAATATATTCACCAAGCATCAATTTAATTTGGGGTATGGCAAGAATTTTTTTCTACTTCCTGCCTGGTTATGAACATGCGTTCCACATCCAACTTTATTTATTGATTGAACAAAAGGAAAAAATTGAACCCATACAATAAAATTAAGACCAAATTTATACATCATTGCTGTACACAGAAATCTCTGTACACCAATGTACACTCCATGAGTTAGTACTGTGTACACAGAACATCAAACCCTCTGGCGTTCATTTCAAGGGTACTTGCTAGAACCCCTAAAGTAAGCCCTGAACAGAGAAAAATCTGACAATGTACCAGCGAGGATGTCGCCAAATGGAGGCCCCTGTTGTGTACCATGGACTTTAATGAAAATTGATGGTAAACTGCCAGGGCCCAGGGATGGGCAATGCTTGCTCTGCAGCCTTTGCTACTGACCTCCTTTCTCTGACAAATGTTAACTAATATTTTAGTTTCAGACAATCACTCACTGGCAAACTTGAGTGTATTACATCAGATGCATCTGATCTGATGAACTGTACCAGAAAGAATGCAGGTCCCACTTATGTACCCTTCACATTCAGCAAGTTGGTGAAGTGTTAGAGATGATTGTAAGTAGTTTTACCAGCACTCGGAAATGAGCCAATTTGGACTCCTGTATGAAATCTACCAATGAATAATCTCTTAAAAACTATTTTTGAGTGAAATTTTGCACCAGTTCGCCAGCAAAAAAGGAAGCCCCATCCTGAACGGGAGAACTTAACCCCTGTAGCTCTATAGCTTCTTGGAAGGTGTCATCCAAATAGTATACCACGATAGTCCTACTTGGATGATATCCAAGTCATCTGATTAGATTATTAAAAAATTTAAATCCAAGGCCAAGTGGTTCAATTATTATCAATTTATTTAAAAATCAAGAACCAGTTGGTAGGTTATCAAAACCTCAATTGATAACTGAGTGTTTCATCAAAACTAGCCAATGGCCAGTGTTGTGTGAGTACCTTAGAAGAAAGTAGAAAAAAAAGGAGAAAACCCAAACTCACCTACCTTTACAAACAATCAAACCTCCCTGCCCATGGCACTCAAGAAACTACCGTTTGAAAAATCCCTTCTCCCCTCTCAAAAACAACTCTTCCATCCCCCTTTCCAAAGGCAAAGAAAAAGAAAAATATCCCATCTCACTCCAGAAACCACTATTTTGGAAAGGGGGTGAGGAAAATTGTTTTGGAGAGGGGAAGTTCCTTTGAAAGGGAAGAAACTAAAGACCTGATTTTTCTCCTCCCTCTTCTTAAATTTTCACTTATAACATTATCCCATCCCACTTCACCCCACCCCATTCAACTTAGAAAGGAAAAAACTTAGACCTAGACCTGTCACCTTATTCATTCTCAGACGGTTGATATATTGTGTGCTGCTATGTCGATCTTGACAATGGTTCATTATTATCAACACACACACAACACAATACAAAAATATTTTGAATGGTATGACACATCCAAATCAAAATATGACTCACACGTAACAATATATAAATCCAAACCCGAAGAGGACAATGCAAATTCCACAAATTCAACGCTAAAGAAACTTACATAAATATAGAAAACAAATAACAACTTAAGTATGTGTGTTTTGAAATCTCAAAATACTAAATGTGATTTGAAATCACATAATATCCCACACATTAAATATCTAATATTGTGTTCACCGTAGAGCAAGTTTCAAGCTTACTTCACCCAATTTATTTATAATAATTAGGATGTAAACATGTAACCAACCAAAAAAAAAAATTTACAAACAATCATGCGCTCTTATGTTGTCACATACAATCGTCATTGTCAACACACATATAACACAAATAAAAAAATAGCTTGAATAGTACAACACATCCAAACCGCCCCCTTATTCAGGGTTCAAGTCCTTCTAATCCATACAGCAATCCAATAAGCATTCATATCAAAATCCACCATGAATGAAGATTCTAGTTTTAAGGTGAAAGGACCAATAGGCTTGATACAAATAGGAACCCCATTGTTAATCACCTATGTGCATTCCTTCCATTTTTCAACCAAATGTGAATTGTCTTAAAAATAATTTAGATTACTTCCTACTATTCAACTACATGAATAAGCATTTAGGACTATAATGCGCAATATGGGCAAAAACATTTTTGATTAACATTTATTCCCATGTTAGTTTGAAACATCTCATATGCCAACCCTTACAACATTGATTACAAATCAACATTATAGAAACCCTCGTAAATTGCTCACACAACATATAAAAAAATCATGTAAGCATAACAACCAAGCATGGCGCATTTTGGCCATCCACTTTTAGAAAATGATATGATGCACAATCATTGTCGCAACCCCACTTTGAGGCAGGTGTGAGGATGAGACTCACACTCCTAAAAGTGAGAATTTGGAGTCCTTCAAGACTCCTGCAATTTCAGATCTCGATTGCAGATGTCAAAACACCTTGCCTTGAGGTGTTCTTTATACCGTTGGAAAGGCCTTGAAGTGTAAATGTCGAAAATGACCTCGCATGAGCCATTCGGACATCTACAGCACAAGTTATGGTCAAAAGAAAGGCCAGGAGTCAAACTGGCAATTTTTCTCCCGACTACAAAAAGTCGGGAATCGACCTGACCCCGATGTGTGCAGATAGAGTGCGACATACCGTTGAAAAGATCTTAAGGAGAGTTACAAGATTTCTTAAAATCTCATCGCAATCCGAGGTTTGAGCCGAGAGTTATGAACCCCCAAAGTCTCGGGAGTCCAAATCGGGACATTTTCGGGACTCCTCCTTGGGAGTCCCGAGAATAAAAGTCATTCGGATGCAGGTGCCACGGAGCAACGCAGAGAATACTATATAGGGGAAGGTGGTGGATTCCTCTGAGTCCAAGCCGTGGTGAGTCAAGTGAGTCCAAGGTCGCCCGTGGTTTGTTCCAACACCAAAAGAGTGCAGAATGAGTTCTAACCAACTTCTTGGTTGGATTTGGATGCAGGACCGAATAACTAAGTAGCTTGTCCCTCTTCCTAGTCTAATCTCGGAGCTTTCAGCACGCCCCTCTCACCCCCTTTAGTGCTGGAAGCTGGGAGTGGCACCAAGTCCCATCTACTTCCGCCCTTTGACATAATTGGATTCTTTTGAATCTAACAAGGGACTTGGGGGCGTGTTAATCATGTAAGTGATCCTTCCATGTCTGACAATCTTGAACCTCAAACAACAACACACTAAAAGGTAGCACCTTGCACACATTCAAAAATGATACATCCCATAATCACATCCAATGTAATTGATGTTGTTTACTTCAAATGAACATAATCCCTTGGTTCAAATCTACACACTCTAAATTAATAACCACCTCATTCAATAATGGCATACCAAAGTGTATATGAGTGTTTAGCCGATGTTATATTTTCCATGGTCATTGGCATTACATCTTGGAGCAACACTATTCATTGCTCACATGCTTCAAGCCACATGTTTGGATCACTGAAATTCATTGTACTACCATAACATTGTGTTGATTGAAATTAGTAGCTTGAATTCATGGCCAAACAATAAGATTTATGGTGAAAATGGTGCAAGAAAGGCCTACCAACTAAACCTATACCCCATACCTAACCATGATAGCAGTAAATCTCAATCTTAATCTTTAGTATGGCCTTTTTGGTGCCAATATTTTACAAAGTTCTTCACTTAACAATCTACACCATTTGTTCAACTAACATGTTATCCATAAATGCATATGTTGCTCTTTCATTACTATGATTAAGTAATGGCACCAACACCAACCATTTAAACAAATGTTCAATCATAACCAAAACATACTAGTTATATTGTATTGTTAAACTTAGTGGGTTAGCAAAATCTAGATTCCATAAATACCTTAACCCCATCATGGGCAATATATTGTTGTAAATGAAATGTAGGTGCATTGAATGATACCTAAATTCAATCACACACCACACACCATGAAACACATTATTGAACATGTAGTTGCATCCTACATCATGAATATTGTGTTTAAAACAAACTATAGGTTCATTGAACCCCAAAATGGCCCAACTATTAATGAGCATGCCACACAAGGCCTTCATATTATTATGGGCAAAACACAACTTACATTTGTCCATTTGGCCACACCCCTAGGAAGGAATTTCTTTCCCATTTGACTCAGTTAGCCTTCTACATAACTTGGTCATGATAATTGGATATCATTACATGTGTATGGTAAATAATGAAACATTTACCATACCTTTACTTTATGAACATAATAATTGTTCATCACTTACTCTTACCCAAGTTACTCATATTGAAATTTTTGCACAACCTACATACTATTGTTGGGGATTATTTGAATTTTAAAAACCATTGGTTTTATTTCTTTTAAATATTTTAGAATTTAAAAACCATCAATTTGATTATTTCAAAAACCATAAGCAATCAACAATTTCATGAAAAAAATGAAAAAGATTCAATGAACTTTTAGATGATTCTTTGACTTTTCATATTTTTTAGGACAAAGATTATATACCAAACCCATTATTTTGAGTTTTTTACAACTCCAATGTAAATGGATATATACCCAAATTGTAATTGGTGCGTAATTATTACTCATTTAAAAAATGGCCAAACATTATTATGTACCCTTACATGGTTCAAAAAAAACTTAATCCCATATACCTTTATCGTATTGATATATTTCAAATTGTTTATATTTACATTTATCTTAACTAATTTATTTAAATCAATATATTTTCCTTACATTAGTTCTTCGTTCTTAACAACATTGGTGCAATATTGAGCTTTGAATATACTAACTATTCCCAACATCAGGGGTCTGTTTTTCCATATCAAGTTGGAATTCCTATGACATACTTTTAAAAAGTTCCATACCAATTTGAACCAAGATTAAATTTATAAGAGATTTCAACAATTTGTTGGGGTTCCATGTCATCAAATGTATTCCTATTGCAAGAACCTTGTAGCCAAATATAATACTTGGTGATGCACATATTGTTTATTTTGATTGGTCAATTATAATGTTTGGCTTAGGGTGTTGCATTTATATAGTTTTTCACCTTATATTATCCATTTTTTCATGTTTGCAAGTGAGGAACTAGGAGTGGGAAACAATTAATACACAATGTTAGATGTGATAAACATTGTTAGAGGCCCAAATGGCATCCATTGCCAAGTTTTTAGAGTATGTTTCCAAGACCTCCATTTCAAAAAACTCAAACTAATCTGTTTTTTCCATTTTTCTATTTGAAAAAAGTGGCAAAACTTGGCTTCTTGCCCCCCGCCCCCCTCCCCGCGCCCCCATCACCCCGAATTATGTTTCAAAAAAATATAAAAATTTCAAAAATTCACCACTTCGTAGCAAATCATGTACCCAAATAAAACCAGAGAAACACAAACTTCAATAAAATCTAAATTGATTTTCTTTTTAATCCTAATACATGTAAGCATGGATCAAAATGAAATCCAAATAGAAGAACCCATCAATTCTTTAAGTAAAAAATTTCAAAGTCCCAAGCTTAAAAATCAACATGATTTTTCTACCCTTAACACCTAGTAGATATCCTTAAATACCCTTAAGGTATATTGGAGAAAAAACATGACACAAACATTTCAAAAAATGAAATGCCCATGTTTATAACAATTTTGTTTTATAATGCCTCAGAAGATTTTACATCATGTAAGTGTACCTCCAAGTACATCAAGAAAAACCTTTCAGGGGCGTAAGTTTGTAATTATGTACCAAAACAATTGAAACCGTTGCTTAAAGTTTTCTATTTAAGATTTCAAGAAAAAGAAAACTACAAATGGAATTGTTTTTATATGATGTTATTATTAACATATTCATATACATAACACAAAAATTTGAAATTAGTCAAATGAATCATAATACCCAAAATGAATTTTTCAATAATTGTAACCATTAGGGTGAAGTCATAGTCAAAGGAACTAGGGGCACCAAGGTAAAAGTTTTTTTCCAAGGATTACACATGACACATGACATCTTTTCTTTGGTTTATAACTTCAAATTTTGTATTTTTGATGCCCCATTTAACACTGCATTTTAGATATAAATACATTTTGATTAAAATTTGATTTTTTATCATGTATATTATGCATTCATGCCCTCTATCACATATATATGAATAATTTTTGTTAAGCTCACATTTTCGAAATCCATAATTTTCAAGGTCAAAAACATTTTTGAGCCAAATGTACTCAAAGGGCTTAAAAAACAATTTTCCTGAGTTCAAGTCCTTTTGCCCTTCTAATCATTGATGCTAAAATCCTCTCCAATTGTTAATGAATTTTTTTATTCCCATTAAATTTTCAACTTCTAAATTTTTTAACAATAGGTTCCTCAACAACAACAAGGACATTAACATTACAAATTATAAATCTATTTACAACTCCTAAACTAACATGTATTCAAATTGCACATAATTCAAAAAACAATATTGTTGAAAAAAAAATATTTTCATGCTTCAAATGAAAAAAAACCACAAAATCAAATTAACATCTAAAAAGTCTTCGTGAATAGGTCTATCCTTTTGATCTTTATACTAATTAATTCAAAATTTAAATAATCATAATAAACCATTGAAATAGTCATTAGCTAGTACTTCATTAATAGTCCCAAAATTTTAAAAATTACACCTTGCTTAACCACTTGTTTCACTACCTTTTCTTTCAACTATTGATTTTACAATCTACTAGTTGACTATCAACCTACAAACCTATCTACTAACCTAGTGTAATGTTCCTTATCACTTTATGTAATTAGTTAAGTTAGTGTCATAGGTTAAATTAATATAATAGGCTAACTAGATCACCTATTAAATATAACAACTTGCTTAAACCTATAACTTGTTAAATCACTTGTTATTAAATCAAGGTGACACCAATTTTCAAAAAGATTGGTGCACATTTGGTAGAAAAAAAGGACATTTGAAAAAAACAATAATTGTCCAATCTCGAGGTTTAAATGCTTTGAACATGCAAAAAACATTTAAATTTGTGTCAAACTTTGAACATATAAACTTTGCAATTAATGAAAAATATTCCAAAAGAAATTATGACAATCCAAACTATTATGTTTCCCTTGTGATTTTTCAAACATACAAAAATGCGAATTTAAGGAATGTCCATTCACTTGGGTAGCTCCTTTGACTGTGATTTTACCCATTGGTTTTACAATCTAAAAAAACTCATACCTAGTTTTTTTGGCATATTTTTATATAAATTTTAATATAATAATACAATTTTTTTTTAAAAGAAAACTTTTTATAAAAAAATTAAAGATGTTCAAAGCATTCTTTAAAAAACAGGGGCATAAGAAGGTGGGTGTGGTTCATGATTGAATGCTTACACCTTAAGACTTACAGAAATATATTAGTTCATTTTAAAAGGAACCTTACATTTGATACATTATTGTAATATATGGTTTTTTAAGTTGTCAAAGTTAATTACATTGTCCACCTTCACTAAAGGAACATGCCCATTTTGACTAAAAGCCCATCGTTGAAATGACATGTGTATTTTTTGATAGTCAATTTGACTAAAATGATTTAATATTATATTATCTATCAAAATTAAACATCCAATCCAATTGAACACAAACTTGACCATCTTAGTAAAAATGGCCAATGGGTTGTAATCAAATGGCACATTTAATCAAGTTGGATAAAATAAGATGACATGTTTTGTTAAATGACCAATGGTTTCACGCAAATTGAACATCCTATGCTAGTTAATAGGCCAACTATCTAACTACTATCTAATGTAAATAGGTAGCCTAGGTCTACCTATTTATATACCTAAACCTACCTACATAGTTACCTAATTACTACTTAAACTAGGCAAGTATACCTAAGTAGGTAAGTGGCCAAGGCCTATTTATTTACCCAAGTGTACTAACCTACCAACCTAATTATGAAGTAAGTAGCCTAAATGTACATACCTAGTTATTACTTAGGCTAGGTATGTAAACATAAATAGGTAGATAAAGTAAATAGCTAGGCTATCTACCTACCTACCAACTGACCTCCAAGCTATGTATTAATTATCTAACTTTTTTGCTTACCTACAAAGAATTAAAAATTTGACAAAAGTTATCACCTCTTAAAGGTGTAGTTCATTGGTAAGGACTTGATTTATAATTATGAAAATGAGGAGTTCAATTCCTTATGCTTCTAACCATGTGCATGCCTAAAGAACTAGAAGAAGTGCCATTACACTTACAATATGCGGGTGTTTCTGAAGCAAAATCACCATATGGCTAGAGGGCCTTTTCTTTAGCTAAACTCACTAAAATTCCATACTTAGTATGATTTTTATTAATTTGTTCATTTTGCATTTCAAGTTCAGAATTTAATTTTGCATGAGTCTCTTTGATTTGCCCATGGCAGACAATCGAGCAAACTTTGGAAACTCCCTGAATATAGAAGTATTCACTTCAAACATATAACTCCAATGTTTGCCCCCAGTTCCAAAAGGATGAAGTTGGAGAAAAGCCAAAAGGCTGGGGGCAGACAGGCCAATCAAAAAGGATGAAGTTGGGCAAAACATATAGGATAAACTGAGGTCCGACTTAAAACACGTTGGGGAACTCATTGCGAACTTGATGAGAACAAAGTGAAAACTTGATGGAAACAACAAAAATTCACAAAACCCTACACCTCCTAAGTAGCCGGTCCACTGCTCCCCAGTTGGAAAAAACTGGGTCTAAGCGGTATGGGGTGCCCTGGAGAAAATGGGTGAAGTACCAGGTCCCAGGGCTGAAGGACGTGCAAGGCAAGTTGCTTGCCCTCTGAAACTGACCTCCTCCTTCCTCTGACAAACTCTAATTATTAAATTAGTTCAGACAATCACTCATTCACACACACTAGTAGATTGGAACACTCCATGTCCTGAATTGTAGCGGAGGGGGACAGTTCATTACCATGCACATTCAAGAAGTTGGTGAAGTCAGAGACAACGGTACTCCAAAGGTACTCTTCTTTTGGGGAGCGTATTGGATTTTTTGAAGTTTTTTGGTTCTCAATCTGTTCCCATAAAAGTTCCCAATGGGTTCTCAACATATTCCAAAATAATTGGCATCTGGGTGGGTAGGTATTATTTCTTTTTTTAAAGGTTGCTCCCAAATTGAATGGTATTAGTGCAAGGTGGTTAATTTTCAACACGGAGACGTATGCAATTTCCATGAATTTTAATGAAAATTGGTGGTAAACTGCCACGGCCCAGGGATGGGCAACGCTAGCTGTGTAGGCTTTTGCTCCCAAATTGAATGGTATTAGTGCGAGGTTGTCAGTTTTCAACTGGTTGTACAACACTGAGACGTATGGGATTTCCATGGACTTTAATGAAAATTGGTGGTAAACTGCCACGGCCCAGGGGTGGGCAATGCTAGCTGTGTAGCCTTTTGCTCCCAAATTGAATGGTATTAGTGCGAGGTGGTCAGTTTTCAACTGGTTGTAGAACACTGGGACGTATGGAATTTCCATGGACTTTAATGAAAACTGGGGGCAAACTGCCAGGGCTCAGGGATTGGCAACGCTAGCTGTGTAGCCTTTGCGTTCTTCTTCATTTTCCTTCTTTTTATTTTGGGTTCCAGAACAAGTTTTTTTGTTTCAATTTTGTGAGATCAAAAACTTGGGCTACCAAAAAATCACTTTACTTCATTGCAAAAAATTTCAAAAAGTCATGCCATACCGAGTTGTTACTAAAGAAAAAATGAATTTTCTTACTTGCTTTAACTTGGAATACTTAATGTGATATTTCAGACTAATGATTATTATGTTGCATTTTAATTGATAATTCTATATGAGGTTCAACTGGAAGGCTTAAACCATAAAGCTCAAGCAAATTTTGGTCCGCCTTACCTTGGGATTTCCAAATTGTTCGTGGTTATGGGCTAATATGCTTTCAAATTGAGGATTATCACTAGCCTTTTTTATATTACAAAAATTTAACAAATTTAACAAATTTAAAAGATCGAACTTAATGAATGTTTCTCAATCAAATAAATTAAAATTAATGAACTCAAACATAAAGTGATTTTGGAAGTCTAAGTTGTCAAAAATGAGGTCAAATATATCTTAATATGAGTTCTACAAGTTTTCAGCTGCTATCTTGTTCTTCACCATGAGATTTCTGAATATTAATGGGATTCAGCCAGGAATTGGAGGTTTGTTCATTGTTCCCAATATCACCACCTATGATCGATCACACACCTGACTCAAGAGGACTCTTCATAACTATCATGAATTATGTACATTTTACGTTAAGAGTTTTGTTGACTAAATGATTGAAAACACAATTTTTTTTTTTGTTGAATTTTCTCCAAAATGTGTTGTAATCAAATTAAGGTGGTTTCGAGCATCACTATTTGTGGAATCGTAAGACTCCAAATCATGAACAGTGAAAAGAAGTGAATGGTTACTATGAAAAATAAGCAAGATGGGTTTATCTAAAATCCACACAAGGTTTTTAGTATCTCTTCGGCAATTTTCAGCTAGTGGTGCAATGGATTATGGTATTGTAATCATTCCTACCATCTTAAACATTGCAATTTCACAAAAATGGAGTCGTCTATTAGAAAAGGGTGTATAACGCGAAAGTAATATCAGACCTAGGTTGTAAAAAAGTCACAATATAACATGCCAGATCAACCCACACCATTTCAAACATCTATGCTAGTATCACATTCGATTATCTGAAGAAATTACTTTGAACTCCAAAAACTAAGGGTGTTTTTTCCCATATTAAATGTTGGAAACAACATTGCTACATACAATGCTACTATAATGAAACAATTCCCCAAAGCATTGCCATCACATGTGCAATTCATGGTGGATGTCAAACCCAATAGATGTTCATTTGAAAAGTAGTATCCCAAAAACATTAGCTCCCACCTAGAGCTTCCAACTTGCAATTAAAGCAAAGGAATCAACATCGCCTAGGAGGATAATATTGGTTAGCATAGTCAGCTTGCAAGACAAAACCCAACAACTTCTAATGTTGAATAATCCCTTTTCCTCCATTTTTGTTCATAACATCTAACCATTCCAACAAACCATTACACTTTGTTTTGAATTCACCACATGCATTTGCACCTCCCTTATGAAGTGCACTAAATCTTCACAAAAGAGTAAATTTGTTGTAAATGAAAGCTTAGTTCAATCAAAAGCCAAGGATTATGCAAGGTGAAACACAACTTTAGAGTCATGTTCTAAAACTTATTTGTGTAGATCAATCCCAAGTTAAAAAGGTTGAGATTCAAGGACAAACTCCAAGAGAGCTATGTCGTGTACTATATGCAACCCATACTTGATTATAGCTCATTTTGCTTTGGTAACTCAAGCTGCTTATTATCAACATTTATTGAGGTGTTGCATGGGGGAGGATGCATCTTGGATTGCAAAAAGATTTACTAATGAACCCATGAAATATGTGGGCATGAAATTTGGAAGTTTTTGTCCTCGAAGTTTTCTTTTGGATGTTGCATAACTTTGTTGATCATGATGCTATGAATTTTATATTATTCTTATTAAAATGTACTTCCTTGCAAATCATAACAAGTGAATATTTGTCACCAAAAAAACTTCAATGGAGTTGCAATAGTATTTGGAGCTTTTTGGACATGGCAATTAACCACATAATAAATTCTCTAGTCCATGCATTTTGGTAGGAATGTTGAAATTGTTGTGACCTTCAGTTCTTGGCATAACATTAATCTTTTGAACTTACCCCAATGCTTCTGAAGGGGTTGTTCAATCATTTGGCAATAGGCCTTATAATGATTGCATCCTTTAAAATTGTTCTTCAAAGTTGTTTCATCTAATGTTGGGTAATTATTGGAAATAACAACTTGCCCATGTAGATTTTCAAGGCCAGCCCTAGCGTTCAAAACTGTGGTTCTCAAAAAAAACTAAGGAATTGGGTTTAGTATGTGACCATGATGGTTTTCAAATAAATTGTAAAAATGAAATAACTAGCTTCATAAGGTACCCCTTTTTACTACATCTTTGATGAAATGCACCGGTACTTTGAACTTTCTAAAATGATTACAATGGAACGTTTATGTAGTTCTGATCTTAATAACAAAATTGATGATTATTTAATTGTGACATATGAAAGCAAAACAAACTATTTTTTGGACCTTCAAATTACTACACAATAGTGGTTTAGAGGAATGTGATGTGGTACTCTTTTCCAAGAAAGATAATTGGGTGTGGGTTGTGTATGCCAAGCCTTGTATAATATCATCAAAGATTTGATTTCAACTATAAACTATGGTTTTTTTTTTTAAAAAACCTTTCAAAAAACCTACCTTCAATCACTAATTCTTTGGAATTCAAAAACCTAAAACATGTGGATATTTTATTTTGAACATAAAAAAGTGCAGGAAAAACGAGTTTTTAAAGTTTTGAACTTTCTCAAAGTCTAGAACCAACCCGTAGAAGAAAATAAAAGAGATGTCGAACTCTTGTTTGACCACAACTAATTCGGAGAAGAAAACTTCTTGTTCAAACCCCATAAGGTGCAAGAATTATGCTATCCAATCAATGTGAGTCCTCCAACAAGCACAAGTTACAGAAAGGTTTTGGAAGTGAAAATTGTGAAAATCTTGATTTTGTTTGCAAAATTTCTTAGAGATTTTATTTTGGAAAGAGATTTCTTTGTCACATCCTTTGTGTTTTGAAGAGCAAGGTTTGACAATAGCCAAGCTTCATTACCAAGTGTAATCCTAGATTTAAAATTGAATTCAGGCCTACAATTCTAAACATATTAAAATTTCACTTACTCCTGGCTTGATAATGTAATTGACTGGAATTGCAATCCATCCTTCCTCATTACAATTATCATGTAATAGGAGAACTAATTATACTTAAGAATAATATCCTTTCAACAAATTATATGCATTATATTTTGAAATTGTAATATGAATGTTAGTGACATCAAAAAGTTCATTGTTTAGACAATTAAAATTCATTCATTAATCATTGATGAAAATATTCATTGTTAATATGAACAAAAGCTTTTCATTATATGGGATTTAGTGAGGACACAAAAACCTTGACATATTTGAATTATTTTCTTGGTGTGCATATTATAAACAAAAAACAAATTTAACAACGATTTCATTATAAATGATTTTCTTTTGACATTTCACATAAGAATTATTTTCCATAATTAGCACTAGATGACATCATTATATTGACATCAATCCTTGCCTATAAATACCCAAATATATATTTCAAAATGCTGCATGGAAATACACATGTGAAATTAGATTGGATCAAAAATTCGAATCAAAACATGTTAAATTTTCCATGGACTCATGGAATGACTTTGCCTCTTCCCTTTGCGAAACTTCAGAATTTACAAACCTAAAACCTTCTTACAATTCAATCACATATTTGACATTTGGATAATTGAATCTAAAATCACACATGGAAGTCTTCCAACATTTGCTTTCGGAAGCCATCATCCCTACACTTATGACAAACCCATCGAATAAGAGGACCCTTGTTGTTCTTCTTATGGTATTTAACCCTAGTTAGACCAAATGACTTCGAAATACTCTTCTTCCTATCCTTCAAAAAGTGGACAAGCCATTGTTCAGCTGAATTTTTCTCTTGAGCCTTGTTCAATGCAGTTCCTTGTTCAATCAAGCTTCTTTTCCCTTCAAATGACTCATGTTCCAAGATTTTTTGTATTCCATCACTAGGGAAGTAATCCTAAAGGGCATTCGTGTCAAGTGCTAATGATAAACCCTTTCCAAAGTTGGGTATCATGTCACCAACTCCTGCAGCAACATGGGCCCCCACTTTCAACAAAAGGGAAAAAATGGTAAGACCGATGACAAGATAAGGTACCCATTTTTGCACTTTTGGGTCAATCAAGGTAATCTTTTCGCCTTTTCGATTTCTCACAACATGAATCCCTTCAATGTGCTCGCATAAAAGATGGAGATGGACCACTTGAATCCCAGGTAACATTTTCACAATAAGTTTGCGTTGGCCACTAGAACCCATTGTGGTGAAATAAACATTGCATGGAACTTGTCGTTGTTGCAATTGCAATGACAAGTTGATGCTGTTTTCCAATCCCATCTTGATCATGTTCTACAACCTATTTTCCGTGGATTGGATACCTTGCTTTATTTCTTCCATCGACGTTTGCAACCTCCTCTCCATTGATTGCAATTTCTGTTCTATCGCCGGGACAATTGCATTACAAATGGACTCCACCAAATGTTGCGAAGTAGCACTTCCATGGTTTTGGAAATCAATGTGTTGTTGGACATGGTTTGAATCCATTTTGATTTCATTTTGAAAATCTTGAGGGTAGATTTCAAAAGATGTATTATTTTCTTGTAGCTTGGTGAGTCCACCTTCCAAATCCTTAAGTGCTCTATATCGCCTTTGAAAAACTTCGTGGGTGTCAACCTCACCCAAAAGGGATATTGTTGTGTCCTCCATGCCTCCACCAAAGAAATTGACGCTGCATTCCTCCTCATTTGGCACTTCTTTCCATGTATGCACATATGATGTATCAAGGTTTGTTGCAAGTAAATCTTGCTTCAAATCCTCCACCAAAACTACTTGGTGTTTTCTATTTTTGCACACCAACAACTTTTCAACAACCTTTGGTCGCAAAATTCCTCGCACGAGAGCAATGCCTTGACAACCCACTTGAGGAGCACTACAAAATTGTTCGATTTGACTCCGCAAGTGGTCTTCAATAAATTGGAAAGTGTGTGATTTGGTTTTAGATGATTTCACCGATATGTTGATGAAAAGTTGACTTTTCATCTCATCTCTAGCTAATTCCACAAAAATCTCCATACCATCAATTAAGATTTTAGACAGGTTTTTCTCACTTTTGCAAGAATTTGCTTTAGGTCGCAAATGTTTCACAAAATGATTGTATAATGCGGCCTACATCAAAAGGAATTCATGCATTAAAATCAGTCATTATGTAAAAATTTCTAAATTTCAATGAACATACTTAGCTACAATAGGATAAAAAAAGTCCCATTTTCTTCATTTATTTCACTCTTGAAACGGCAATGGGTTTGCTTTCAAGAAACATGTCGCAACAAGTTACAAAAGGTGATGGTTCACAAATATTCATGACATTACAACTAGCAAAAATACTCATTGTAGTAAAAACATTACACTACAAATTACTTATATAATATATACATGTTAAGGTGTGAATATTTATTGTTGATGATTATGTCATGAGTATAAGTCAATACCAAAAGATAATTAATTACCACAGTATGGAAATGCTTGAAACCACATGTTTCGATAATATAATGGAACAAATATTTCATGTAAACACATTAAAAATTTACTTGAAACATTACACCATGAAAACATGACATTTGTTGCGATACCTATTATTATATGTTGTAACTATATCCACTTCAAATGATGACACAAAGTAAGGTGAATAAATCAAACATTATTCAATATTCAATGGGACATTCAAAATATGGTTTGGGATAAATGTTTACCTGGGCTCTTGGGAAAAATCCTGGCGTGAATGTGGTGAGTTCTTGGTCATAACATTGTAACCTTTGTCCGAGGTGGATGATACTTGTTTCTGGTGAAAACTCGTTGAATGTCCATTCCAAGGATCTTTCACCTCGTGCAACAAATCCATTAGGCTTCAATGTGGTGGGTACAAATATTCGAATCAAATTTTGTCCATTCTGATCTGCATTAGGGTTGTTTTCAGAATATGCGAGGTGCATTTGTAGCATCAGGCAAACAAGATATTTGGGATATCATTTGCAATGTTTGTGCGATCACGAATAATCTTCTTCAAAGATACTTTGATGAGATTTTGGATGTCTTCAATGTTGCCATGACCATTTTGAAAAATTTGTTTCCATCCGACTCTTTCAACATCTCCATGAAGTGTGATGAGGCGACCAATCACTTCGTTGCAAAACCAATTTGGATTCACAACGACAAAATCCTCATCCTTGAAATAGATGACTTCACCGGCATCATGCGAAAACATTGCTATTGCTACATGTGGTTTTAAATTTGATTCTCCTTCAACATCCAAGTTTCACAAATTTGGTTCTACCTGGTCAACAATGTCATTCTCAAATCCTTTCATTGTCACAATGGGTTGGTGAGGATGTTTTCGATTCCATTCAGACAAGCCATGTTGCACCTTCATGCATGCTTCATATATGTGTGGCACCTTTTTCAGGATTGATGCACAATTTTGAATCACCTCATTCACCACCACTTTTGCTTCTTGAGAAGAATGGGCATTGATCAAATGACAAATTGGAGATAAATCAACAAAAGCAGCAAACTTTTGTTTCAAATCTCTTCAGCGAGTCTCCACAAGGTCTTTGTCATCTTGAAATCCCTTGTCACCATTTGTCAAAACAACCAACACTTGGGGTGGAGAATTTAATGACCTTTTGGTGTTAGATGAGATGAATCGCAACCAACAATGAATTTCATCCTGGATATCATTTGGATCCTTTTTTTGCCCATTTTTTCTATCAAATGGACTACAGACCAAGACAAAATAGCAAACATTTCCTTGTATGCTCAAGTTCGGAATCATGGTGTCATGAAAAGCATGGTACTCTTCTTGGCCTGCCAAATCCCAAATGGAGATTTTTTTATCTTCGTCATCAACAAGGACATTGATTTGTATCCCTCGTGTTCTTTTGGCCATTTCATCTGGGTCATTGTTGAAACAAAATCCCTTGAAAGGTTTGCGCAACTCAACCTCCTCGATTAAGGGAATGATCATCTTTCCTTGGAGTCGTTGCAAAAAACTTCTAACCATTGACCTCCTTAATGTAGTTTTACTTGTCAAGTTCAAGGGACATGAATTTAATGAATTTAAGTATGTTGAATGCAATTTTATTGTGCTTCGTCTTTAAATAAGTACTATGCATTCAGTTAAAACTTGTAACATTTTAACATTAGAATGTATTTATATAAGTTGCGCCTTGTGGAGAGGGATACATGATTTTAATGTGCACATAAATATAATCAATTATATTGCAAGGAAGGCTAAAAGTTCCAAAAGATTTAATCTTTGAACTTCAAGTTTTAAAAGAATGTTAATATAGTGGGAGCTAAGCAATTTGATATTGCATCGTAGTTTGTCAAAAGATTTATAGTTTCATTATTATTAGCCACCTTGTTTTATTTCATTCCTATAAAATTTTGGCTTAATTTGTTTCAAGTTTATGTTGAGGAATTATTTTTAAAAAATTGAATAAAATAAAAATTCTAATAATAGTCAAATCTTTCAAAAAATAATAATATTCCAATTATTGTATGGCCTTTGTGTATTTTTTTGATGTTTTGTTGGTTTACCGCTTGAAGCAGGTCTTCCAATCTATATGAATTGTGTGTTAAGATTTGACAAAACACAAGATTAAATCCAACCTTAGAAGCCAAGTTTGTAATTGAGTTTTAAAATTGGACCAACACCCATCAAATTTTAAAAATTGCAAAATCGATTACCTTAGAGTGTATTTTTTGGTGAAATATATGTTTAGTCTTGATTATTAACGATTAATGATCTTGAAGAAGTTTTATTTTTCTCTTGATAATCATTAATCCCTACATATTATAATCTATTAATTACAACATTAGGATGTTTGAAAAAGTGGTTAATGTTTAATGTTAACCATTGTAATTGATGTTTTGTGGAGTGTACATTAAACTTTGTTAATAAACGAAATTTGGTTAATCTAAAATTTCCTTCAATTAAACATTATGGAAAACAATCGAGTGTACTTTGGAGGAGTGGGAATTCAAAGTTCTTCAAATTCTTCAATTGAGTAGACCCTAAGTTCTAATAATGTATGTATAGATATATTGTACTTAACATTTTAATTTCCTGGACTAATTCCTTGTGCAGTTCTCATAGAATGGTTGATGGATCAAGCATTCACTAAATTTGGGTTGATTCAACTTTCCATTCAACATCCAAATGATCTTTCCATTTCTTGTTTTAAAAGGAAATCTCACAGTGCATGTCAATATAGAAATTTGGTTTAATTTTGTAACCAAATTACTTGGGTAGAAAAATAAAATAATTTCAGAATGTGGTTAAAAGCATGGCCAATTTACTAAATTTGTATCAAGTAGTTCCAATGAAGGTCACATGTAATGAAGCGTAAGGGCCATTAATGGGCTTCAAGTATATGTGAAAATAAATATTTGTTAAAGAATTGATTCAACCGCTTACCTGAGTATGCGTCACCACATAAGAACACTCTTGCGAACTTCGGTTGAACTCGACGCATCCCCTTCACCACCGCCATGTAATCACGCGAGTTCATTTCCAACTGGGCCTGCACTTGCACAGCATGTCCATCTCGTTCCAATGGAGTGCCCCTGAGGTCAATTCTCTTCAACCAAGGATTGGCTCGGAAAAGATCCATCATCCGCGCCAACACAACATCCCCTCTAACAGCATTGCAACCGCGTAGGTCAAGTGTGTGAAGCGTTTCATTTGTTTCCAACGATTCCAGAATCGTGCACACATCCAATGGGTCTGAAAACTGTGCAAGTTGAAGCCCCAAATGTGTCAATGAGTCATTTGTGCGCAACATTTGAGCAACAGCTCTAGCCCCTCTTTGTCCAGTCTTCCAGCACCAGATGTTGAGTTTCTTAAGTGACTTGTTAAGAGGTGGCTTTCCATCATGACCAGTAAGGGGCGCAAGTACCACACTCAACATCGCCCCCAAGGAAACCAGTTCAATCTCTGTCTGAGTTGAACTATGTCCCATTGCATCAAGTTCAAGAGTTTTAATAGTGCGATTGTTTTTCAACATGTTGCAGAGAATTTCCAATATCTTATCACCACCACCACCACCACTGGTATCAGCGGATCCAATGTTGACCCTTAGATTCGCCAACATTGGATGGGATACCAAATTCACGCATAGGACCTCCACCTCCTCAACATCCAACATAGAGAAAATAATCAATTTCTTCAAGCTCTCGCATGGACTCACGGCCTCTATAACTTCCAGGCGATGCTTTCTATTCGTGCAGGTTCCTTTGGTAGACGTGAAACTGAAAGTTAGGGTCTCCAATTGAGATTCTCTTAAGGTGGTGATGAACTCATCCATACCTACGTCTTTTGTGCTCCTGTCATCGTCGTACGACACATTCACCGTGTGCTCCTGCGAGGGTGTAGAGACAGGCGTCTGAGCATAACAAGTGGGCTGATCACCAAGGATTGACAGATTGTCACTCTCCTGAGCCACTCCTTCTGATCCAGGCTGCATAATCATGTTTTTTCGTTCGTCGCACGTTTCCCCACTACTCATGTTGACCTCATTCGCCATCTCAGGACGCGATGGGTCTTGTGGCATATTTTCGATCGTGTTGATTGCGCCGTTACCAGAGTCGTGGGGCTCAGTTAGACTCCTGCCTAGCTCCGTATCCCCTGGATCTATTTCCTTGGAACATTCTCCAGTCTCCATTTTGCAACAACTGGAAACGAATGGCAATGAAACTGCACTCTGCTGCAACACTACAACACAAGCTTTCATAAGCTTTTGCTCAATATGGACTCAGTATATTAGAAGTCATGCAACGTTTTATGTGAAAAAGGTTAGACTAAACTAACGATTCATGATTCATCACAACCAGCACGATCCATGTAGCATTTCGCTGCACTATTAATTACACGTCGACCAGTTGCAAATCACTGAACCTGCTTAATAGTGCCTAACGTCTAAAAGTCAGGACTTGACCATCGTCGTTGCAACAACTTTCCTCAATGATTCTTCATAGCAAAAGCATCGTGCTCCCAATATCCTCTATTGGGAGAGCAGATTACTCAAAACACAAACTGCCTTGTTTCGGCATTAGAGACAACATCTAGCTGGTTCAGAATCAGAACCAAGCACCTAGAATAGCATGAAACAGACACCTGCAAGTTCTGCGACTTGTGGAAAAAGAAGTCGCGCAGATGGATGAGCCGGTGCGTCAACCACTTGCCTCTCGTTCCCTTGAGCCAAGTATCAACCCACTAATATTGAACGTATGCTTCTGGCAATAACAGTAGCCAGTGAGGTGACCCTGACAACTGCACATTCGCGAATCACAGCAGTCTGAAGTTTCTAAAGCGGAGCGAAGTGGATCAAATACCACAGTTTGCTATTTCCCAGATAGATGTTGCTGGAGTTCTGTGTAAGGCTGAGTTAAGTGCATCAAATACCAAAGGCGACTCAAGAACGACTTGGCAGTTGACCGCCACTTGA
This sequence comes from Sphagnum tenellum, assembly GCA_963921925.1. Lineage (NCBI taxonomy): Eukaryota > Viridiplantae > Streptophyta > Sphagnopsida > Sphagnales > Sphagnaceae > Sphagnum > Sphagnum tenellum. The sequence continues at coordinate 14,783,772 of OY998158.1, read as the reverse complement.
GCTCAACTTGATTGTGGAGAAAGAGCCCAGATTGTGAGCACAAATGCAGTTGTGGGTTTCTGTCTAGACGCAAGATATAAGTGGGATTGAGCCAAGCGTGTTCTCGTCTGAAATGGTGCACACGGTTTCCCAGCAAAGTCCACCGTTTTGGAGCCTTCTGTGAAACTGGTCCCCTCCATTGTAGTCGCAGACACGCAAAACCAGCTTTTTCAAATCCCTATACTCCCACAGATGCTGACTAGAGACTTCGTTGAACAGCTGGAGCACACAGTTTTGGGTCCTACAACTCCGTACCAAGCACAGTATCAAATGAGCGACGTGCCATGTAAGTGTTCTCTGGTGTCCGGTGGTGCACACGTCTTGCTGGCACACTGATTGGTGTGTATGATTTTCTCGGCAACTAAACTTGAGCACATTTGGAGTTTTCTGCGAAACCCATGCATTTGGAAGTGTTCTCTAACCCCAAGTCGCTATCCTTTTAGCTGGGTCCTCTTCAATCAATCACTTTTGAGATTGTCACGGCATAAACCATATTACGCTTCTTGCATGTGCTTTTCAATCAAAATGTGCCTGGACTCATGACGTGCTTCCGTTGCACATACATTGAAATATATACATATATGGTCCAGGAAGATATATAGAGTTTGGAGCTAATTTATGGGGTTCTTTGTAGGTTTTTGGACATCACCAGCAACCCCAATATTTCCAATTTTCAATTCACCACCAAAACCTAGATCACCAACAAAACTGAGGTTACCACCAAAAACTGAGATCATCAGCACGACTGTTTTTTTTAAGGATCTTGTGATGTAGAAAGCCAATGTGGCCATCATCTTAAAAACTAATTTAGTCAAATTTGACTAGATGCTATACATGAAAGTAGAAATAATTAGATTCCTTTTATAATCTTGGCCACCTCATAAGATTTAGAGGTTTCAGAATTTTTCTTCTTTAAAAATATGATGAATTTGTGGGATTTTCGCCATAGAAAACACTTGTACAGAGTCAAAACCCTTTGTCCAAGGTCAAATTTGACAAAATTCCACCAATAAAAAAAACTTCGACACACACAAAACTGAGATCAGCCATGAAAACAGGGATCATACACTAGAGATCTTTAAATTAAAACTTTGGAAAAGTGGAAATGTATTATTAATACATGTAGCATATAACATTAGGTCCCCAGTGGCAGCCCAACCTGTGTTCCTTGGGTGAACTTGATTGGGGCTTCCCACTCCCTTTCTCGGTATGGCAACTTGGTTGAGTATTTCAAGTCCCCTTGTTCATTTGTGATCAAATTCTGGGCCCAAGTTCCTCAGGAAAAGAGCAAAATTTTGGCTAGGGAACAAACACATCGTTTTTGGAGAACTTGAGCCCAAAACTTATCTGCCAAGAACAAAGGAGCTTGAAAAACTCAAGTATGTTCCCACACGGAGAAAGGAACTTGCTTGTGGAATCACCCATTTGCTCTAGGAAGCACATGGTTCCTCAGAACTGGAGCCCAAAACTTCGTTGCCCTGGTAATAAAAGGGATTCAAATACACAACCAAGTTGCCCTAGGGAGACCAGGACTTGGAAAGTCTAACCAAGGCGGCCAGGGAAAAAGGGATTGGGATGCCCTGGGGAGACTTGGTTTTCTGCCAAGAGAACAGGTTGGGTTGCCCCCTCGAGGGTTGGTTTGGGAGCAGAGAAGGAGACTAAGCCCCAACCAAGTCCCCTCTTAGACCAAGGCAAGGGGCTACATTTTTTCCATCATTTGCCTTGTCTGCGAAAAACCAAAAAACAAATTGAGAAAAGGATCAAATACCTTTCGGTTGAATAGGAAATTCTAAACACTGTATCATTTTTATTTTCACTTTGAAAATATTGCACATAAGAAAGATAATTAAAACATTAATCATAGTTTGGGTACAATAAAAAAAAATTGAAAATAATTTCCCTGGTGAGCATTAATACACTATCCTCTAATTGCATCAACCCTAATGCGTCATTTAATTTATGACATTGTTGCACCTGTTTGGTGCTTCCCATGCTTTTGATTTGCCAGCTATAATGGTTGGTTGGGGTGTTGCATTTATATAGTCTTTCACCTCATAATGTTTATTTGTTGTGTTTACAAGTTGGGAATCGAATTTGGGAAACAATTAATAAACAATGTTGGATGTATAAACCTTGCTAAACACCCAAATGGCCCCCACCATGGAGCTGCTCTTCGAAGTATGGGAAATCTGCAATTACAGACCTTAATTTAGTGTCAGCGTGTGATACGTAGTGAGGTAGGCTGGAAAGGTAAATATGCGAGCTAATCAATTAGACCATGCACTTAGGATGTTAAAACACATCATAGGATATTTCCTAGTTTCAAAATATTTTTATGGTAGACTTACAGCTCACTGAACAAAAGGCCAATTTAACGTTTGAAGTTGTATAGGAGTTGCTCAACACTCAAGGCCATTCAAAGAGGTAGCATTAAGTGTAGGTGAAAATTACCAATGCTGTTAGGAAAAAAAAAATTGGTCTGCTAATGAGCTGATGCAACACCCACCAAAGAAACCAGGTTGTTCAAACTTCAAAGTTTCAGATTTTCTTAAAAAGAATTTGAGATGCCCTTCACACCTAATTAATAGAACTAAGAATAGATGTCCCACAAGCCATGGTTCCAATTAATGTTGGCAGGATATTGGTCTTCCATTTTCTACAACGGATCCCTATATTACGGGCTACATTATTTCAGACCCATTACAAACCCTATAGCCTTTGAGTATAGAAAACAATATGATTTGAGACGCCCTTTCACGCACTAGTTGCAGAGCATTATCTTAATATATGCACCCAGTATCAATTGAATGGGGGTATTGCAAGAAAAGTTTTCTACTTCCTGCCCGGTTATGAACATGCGTTCCACATCCAATTTAGTTGATTGATCAAAAGGGGAAAAATGAACACATTCAATAAAAATAAGACCAAATTTAAATGTCATTGATGTACACAGAAATCTCTGTATACCAATGTACACTCCATGAGTGAATACTGTGTACACAGAACTGCAAACCTCTGGCGTTGATTTTAAGAGTACGGGCTAGAACCCCTAAAGTAAGCCCTGAACAGGGAAAATTCTGACTATGTACCAGGGAGGATGTGGCCCAATGGAGCCCCTGTTGCGTACCATGGACTTTAATGCAAATTGGTGGTAAACTGCGAGGGCCCCGGGATGGCCAATGCTTGCTCTGTAGCAAAGAACTGACCTCCTTTCTCTGACAAATGTCAACTAATATTTTAGTTTCAGACAATCACTCACTGGCAAACATGAGTGCATTCCATCAGATGTATCTGATCTGATGAACTGTACCAGAAAGAATACAGGTCCCAGTTATGTACCGTTCACATTCAGGAAGTTAGTGAAGTGTTAGAGATGACTGTAAGTGGTTTACCAGCACTTGGAAATGAGCCAATTTGGAGCCCAGTATGAAATCTATAAATGAATAATCTCTTTAAAACTATTTTTGAGTGCAATTTTGCACCAGTTCGCCAGCAAAAAAGACAGGCCGATCCTGAACTGGAGAACTTAAACCCTGTAGCCCTATAGCTTCTTGTAAGGTGTCATCCAAATAGTATACCATGATATCCTACTTGGATGAAATCCAAGTCATCTGACTAGATTATTAAACTTTTACAATTCAAGGCCAAGTGGGTCAATTTTTATCAATTTATTTAAAAATCAAGAACCAGTTGGTAGGTTATCAATAACTCGATTGATAACTGAGTGTTTCATCAAAACTAGCCAATGGCCAGTGTTGTGTGAGTAACTTGGAAGAAAGTAGGAAAAAAAAGAGAAACCCCAAACTCCCCTACCTTTACAAACAATTGAACCTCCCTGCCCATGGCACTCAAGAAACAACCTTTTGAAAAGTCCCTTCCCCCCTCTCAAAAACACCTCTTCCATCCCCCTTTCCAAAGGCAAACAAAAAGAGAAATATCCCATGTCACTCCAGAAATCACTATTTTGGAAAGGGGATGAGGAAAATTGTTTTGGAGAGAGGGCACATTCCTTTGGAAGAGAAGAAATTAAACACCTAATATTTCTCCTCCCTCTTCTTAAATTTAGACTTAAAACATTATCCCATCCCACTTCACCCAACCCCATTCAACTTTAAACAGGAAAAAACTTAGACCTAGAGCTGTAACCTTATTCATTCTCAAAAGGTTGATATTTTGTGTGCTTTTATGTTGATCCGGACAATGGTTCATTATTATTAACACACATCCAACACAATACAAAAATATTTTGAATGGTATGACACATCCAAATCAAAATATGACTCACATGTAATAATATAAGAGTCCAAACCCAAAAAGCACAATGCAAATCACACAAATTCAATGCTAAACAAACTTGCATAAACATAGAAAACAAGTAACAACTAAGTATGTGCGTTTTGAAACCTCAAAATACTAAAAGTGATTTGAAATCACATAACTTGAAATTATGTTCCAGACATTAAATATTTAATATTGTGTTCACACTATAACAAGTTTCAAGCTTACTTCACCCAATTTTTTTATAATAATTAGGATGTAAACATGTAACCAACAAAAAAAAACATTTACAAATAGTCATGCGCTCTTATGTCATCACATACAACCATCATTGTCAACATAATAAAAAAATAGCTTGAATAATACAACACATCCAAATCGCCCCCTTATTCAAGGTTCAAGTCCTCCTAAGCCATATAGCAATGCAATAAACATTATATCAAAATCCATCATGAATGAAAATTCTAGTTCTAAGGTGAAAAGACCAATAGGCTCGATACAAATATGAGCCCCATCATTAATTGCCTATGTGCATTCCTTCCGTTCTTCAACCAAATGTGAAGTGTCCTAGAAAATAACTTAGATTACTTCCTAGTATCTAACTACATGAATAGGCATTTAGGACTATCATGTGCACTATGGGCAAAAACATTTTTTTATTAACATTTCTTCCAATGGCAACTGAAACATCCCAAATGCCAACCTCTAGAACATTGATTACTAATCAACATAATAGCAACTATCCTAAATTGCTTACACAACATACAAAAAAAATCATTTAAAGGCAACCACCAAGGATAGGTCATTTTGGCCATCCACATTAGGGAAATGATATGATGCACAATTATGCTACTGATCCTTCCATGTCTCACAATCTTGAACTTTGAACAATAGCACACTAGAAGGTAACACCTTGCACACATTCAAAATGACACATCCCATAGTCACATCCAATGTAATTGATGTTGTTTACTTCAAATGAACATAATCCCTAGGCTCAAATCTACACATTCTAGGCCAATAACGACCTCATTGACTAATGGCATACCAAAGTGTATATGAATGTTCAACAGATGCTAAATTTTCCATGGTCATTGGCATTACATCTTGGAACAACGCTATTCATTGCTCACATGCCTCAAGCCACATGTTTGGATCACCCAAATTCATTGTACTACCATAACATTGCGTTGATTAAAACTAGTAGCTTGAACTCATGGCCAAACAATAGGATATATGGTGAAAATGATGCAAGAAACACCTACCAACTAAACCTATACCCCATACCTAACCATGATAGTTGTAGTTCTCAATCTTTTGGTGCCCATATTTTTGCAAAGTTCCTCACTTAACAATTTGCACCATTTTTTCAACTAACTTGTATGCCTTAAGGTGATATCATGAAGTCATGTGATGATCAATTAAGGCTTATTCATGCAATTTTTGAAAATTTTCATGGAACTCCATACTTTGATTAAGTGAATATTTCAACTAGAATGCCAAACCTATTAAACACCTTATCCATAAATGCATATGTTGCTCCTTCAATACTATGATTTAGCAATGGCACCAACACCAACCATTTAAACAAATGTGCAATCATAACCAAAACATACCAATTATATTGTATTGCTAAATTTAGCGGGCTAGCAAAATCCAGATTCCATAAATACCTTAGCCCCATCATGGGCAATATATGGTTGTAAATGAAATGTAGGTGCATTGAATGATACCTAAACTCAATCACACACCATACACCATGAAACACATTATTGAACATGTAGTTGCATCCTCCATCATGAATATTGTGTCTAAACCAAACTATAGGTTCATTGAACCCCAAAATGGCCCAACTATTAATGAGCATGCCACACAAGGCCTTCATGTTACTATGGGCAAAACACAACATACATTTGTCCATTTGGCCACACCCGTAGGAGGGAATTTCTTTCCCATTTGACTCACGTAACCTTCTATACAACTTGGTCATGTTCTTTGGATGTCATTACATGTGTACAATAAATAATGAAAGATTTACCATACCCTTACCTTAAGAACATAATAGATGTTCATTGCTTACTTGTACCCAAATTACTCAAATTGAATTTTTTTGCAAAACCTACATATTGTTGGGGGATTCTTTGAATTTAGAAAACCATCAATTTGATTATTTCAAAAACCGTAAGTAATTAACAATTTCAAAAAAGAATTGAAAAAGATTCAGTGATTTTCTAGACAATTTTTTGACTTTTTCATATTTTTAAGGACAAAGATTATATAACGAACCTGTTGTTTCGAATTTTTTACAACTCCCATGTAAGTGGATATATATCCAAGTTATAATTGGTGTGGATCTATTACTTGTTTTAAGAATGGCCAAACACTATTATGTACCTTTACATGGTTTGGAAAAAAAAAAAATCCTATATACCTTTACCCTATTGATATATTTCAGATTGTTTATATTTACATTTACCCTAACTAATTTATTTAAATCAATATATTTGCCTTACACTAGTTCTTCGTTATTAGCAACATTGGTGCAATATTGAGCTTTGAACATACTAATTAATCCCAACAAGGGGGGTCTTTTTTTCCACACCAAGTTGGTACTCCTATTATGTACTTAAGTTCCATACCAATTTGAACCCATATTAACTTTATAGGATATTTCAACCTTTTGTTGGTGTTCTATGTCATCAAATGTATTCCTATTGCAAGAACCTTGTAGCCAAATATAATACTTGGTGATGCACATATTGTTTATTTTCTCAATCAAATTTGTTGCCATTATAATCACTTTGCAAACAATTACAAATGACAACTCACCATCATAACCACATTTCAATCGAGAAAGTTGCCAAATCACCTCCACTTCACACTAATATTTTGCCACCCTTGCTAATTGAAGCTTGATTTGTGGAGCCACATTAACTACTTACAATTGAAAAAAAATTGGTTGAAAATGGCATTAAACACCAAAAAAACTACTTGAATGATTGGTGAATTACAATGTTTGGTTTAGGGTGTTGCATTTATATAGTTTTTCACCTTATATTATCCATGTTTTCATGTTTACAAGTGAAGAACTAGGATTGGGAAACAATTAATACACAATGTTAGATGTGATAAACATTGTTAGAGGCCCAAATGGCATCCATTGCCAAGTTGTTCTTAAAGTATGCTTCCAAGACCTACATTTCCAAAAACTCAAACTAATGTTTTTTTTCCATTTTCTATTTGACAAAAGCAGCAAAACTTGGCTTCTTGCCCCCCCCAACCCCCCCAATTGTGTTCCAAAAATATATAAAAACTTGGAAAATTCACCACAATTCACAACAAATCATGTATCCAAATAAAAACCAAAGAAACACAAATTTCAATAAAATCTAAATTGATTTCCTCTTTAATTCTGATACATGTAAACATGGATCAAAATGAATTCCAAAAATAAGCACCGATAAGTTCTTTAAGTAAAAATTTTCAAAGTCCCAAGCTTAAAAATAAACATGATTTTTCTACCTTTAACACCTAGTTTGTAATTAGATGTTCATGTTGAGAAGGTCAATCAAATAGTTACTCATTACTAGAGCTGGAATCTATAAAAGAAATATTCAAAATTCTTTGATTTAACAAATGTCTGCATTATCAAGTAGTCTTATTTCCTTCAAAATGATATATTCCCTTATGTATGCTTAAATACCCTTAAGGTATATTGGGAAAAAAATGACACAAGCATTTCAAAAAATGAAATACCCATGTTTGTAACGGATTTGTTTTCATAATGCCTCATAAGATTTTACATTATGTCAACGTACCTCCAAATACATTAAGAAAAACCTTTCAAAGGTGTAATTTTGTAAACATGTACCAAAACAATTGAAAGCATTGCTTAAGGTTTTCTATTTAAGATTTTAAAAAAAAGAAAACTACAAATGGAGTTGTTTTTATATGATATTATTATAACATATTGATATACATAACATAAAATTTGAAATCAGTTTAATGAATTATAATACCCAAAATGAATTTTTAAATAATTGTAACCATTACGGTGAAGTCATAGTCGAAGGAGCTGGGGTTACCAAGGTAAAAGTCTTTTTCCAAGGATTGCACATGACATGTGTGATTTTTGCATTGGTTTATAACTTAAAATTTTGTGTTTTGGATACCCCATTTAACACTACATTTTAGATATAAGTACATTTTTGTTGTGATTTTATATCATGTATATTATGCATTCATGCCCTTTATCACATATATATGAATATCTTTTGTTAAATTCATATTTTGAAAATCCATAATTTTCAAGGTCAAAAACATTTTTTAGCCAAATGTGCTCAAAGCGTTATAAAAACAATTTTCATCAGTGTCATTAGCCAATATTTCATTAATAGTCCCAAAAATTTAAAAATTATACCTTGTTTAACCACTTGTTTCACTACCTATTCTTCCAACTATCAATTTTGTAAACTATTGGTTGATTATCAACTTACTAACCTATCTACAAACCTAATGTAGTGTTCCCTATCACTTTATATAACCAGTTAGGTTAGTGGCATAGGTTAGGTTCATATAACAAAGGTAATTAGATCACATGTTAAATATAACAACTTCCTTAAACCTATAACCTGTTAAATCACTTGTTACTAAATCTAGGTAACACCAATTTTCAAAAGGAATGGTGCACATTTAGCAAAAAAAAGGACGTTTGAAAAAAACAAAAATTGTCGACTCTCGAGGTTTGAATGCTTTGAACATGTAAAAATATTAAATTTTTTTTTCAAGCTTTGAACATGTAAACTTTGCAATTAATGGAAAATATTCCAAAATAAATTATAACAATTCAAACTATTATGTTTCCCTTGTGATTTTTCAAACATACAAGAATGCAATTTTAAGGAATGTCCATTCACTTGCGTGGCTCTTTTGACTATAATTTTACCCATTGGCTTTATAATTTTAAAATACTCGTACTTAGTTTTTTTGGAATTTTTTAAATATAATTATATATATAGTAATATAAATAATTTTTTTTGTAAGAAATAACTTTAAAGAATATTTTTTAAAAAGATGTTGAAAACATTCTTTAAAAAACAGTGGCATAAGGGGGTGGGTGTGCCTCATGATTGAGTGATTACACCTTAAGATTTATATGAATATATGGTTTTTCAGCCAAATTGAACATCCTATGTTAGTTAATAGGCCAACTATCTAGCTACTATCTAAGATAAATAGGTAGCCTAGGTGTACCTATTTATGTACCTAAGCCTACCTACATAGTTGCCTAATTACTACTTAAACTAGGCAGGTATACCTAAGTAGGTAATTGGCCAAGGCCTATTTATTTACCCAAGTGTACTAACAAACCTACCTAATTATTAAGTAAATAGCTTAAATGTACATACCTAATTATTACTTAGGCTAGGTAGGTACACATAAATAAGTAGATAAGATAAATAGCTAGGCTATCTACCTACCTACCAACTGACCTCCAAGCTATGTACTAATTATCTAAATTTTTTATTTACCTACATACAATTAAAAATCTGATAAAAGTCGTGACCTTTTAAAGATGTTGTCCATTGGTAAGGACTTGAATTATCATTATGAAAATGAAAAGTTCAATTCTTATACTTGTAATCATGTGCATGCCTAAAATATTAGGGTAAGTACATTAAACCAAGATAGATAAATAGGTTAAATTAAGTAAGTTAGGTCAGGCTTACCACCTACCCACCTACTTTTTACAATTTATCTTAACCTATTTAATGTCAATCTATTTACATATATAATTAATGATTTAAAAAATTGATTCAAATTTAGTTTTAAATTCAACTACTCAAATGGTGCACTACCAATTAATCAAAATGATGAATGAAATAACCTCATTTTACCAATCAAAAAGACAACCCCAATCACAATGGTGAATTCAAATCAACTTGTTCATGTTAACATCGTGGTCTTTTTTTTTGCATGTCATTTTGGATATTTTTTACTACAAAATCCATGAGAAAAACATGTTTTATAATAGTGAAAGGTCATATTAAAGGTGAGGAGTTTGGATAAATTGTGTGTGAAAAAAAAATTAATGTTTGGAAAATAGAAGATGACAATTTTGGATTGACATAGAAGATGTTTTACACAAATATGATATGATTATTGTTTATTATTATTTTTCCTTTTTGGGGTTTGTAAATAGTCAAGATCTTCCCAATGCAATGAAAAAAACATTCAACTATAAAACATTTTCTTCACACCAAAAGGGCCCGAAAACAAAAAAAGTTTGACACAAAAAAATCTGGTAAAACATGTGATGAAAAGAACCTTAGAAAATATTTATAGTGTATTTGAAGGGTGGATTACTTTACATAATAGGACTTACAAGAACGAGTTTGTGAGAGCCTTGGATGGGAAATCTTTCATGCCATGAAAGATCCCTAGCTTCAGGCTTTTTTTTTTTGGGGGGGGGTAAGTAACGCTTTTTCAAACACACTTACCTCAGTTCTTACCTTGGTGAAGATGGCTTTGTCAGGGGTTCCTATTATCGACCTTGAGCGCCACAGTTGGGTGCCACAACAGGAACCCCTGACCAGGGTGCCTTGTGTGTTCCCGCATACATAATATACTATTCATGTGCTTTTTATTGGCACATTGTGACCAGTTAAGTGTAATGGTCTACCACCATTACTAGACGATGGTGGTGGTAGACCATTACACTTACAATATGGGGGTGGTTTTGAAGCAAAATCACCAAACGACTAGAGGGCTGGGCCTTTTCCTTGGCTAAACTCACTTAAATTCCATACTTAGTATGATTTTCATTAATTTGTTCATTGTGCATTTCAAGTTCAGAATTTGATTTGCCCATGGCAGACAATTGAGCAAACTTTGGAAACTCCCCCAGTATAGAAGTATTCACTTCAAACATATAACTCCAATGTTTTCCCCCAGTTCCAAAAGGATGAAGTTGGAGAAAAGCCAAAAGGCTGGGGGCACACAGGCCCATCAAAAGGATGAAGTTGGGCAAAGCATATAGGATAAAGTGAGGTCCGACTTGGAACATGTTGGGGAACCCATTGCGAACTTGATGAGAACAAAGTGAAAACTTGTTAGAAACAACAAAAATCCACACCTCCTAAGTAGCGTATCCACCACTCCCCAGTTGGAAAGAAACGGGGTCTAAGCGATATGGGGCGCCCTGGAGAAAATGGGTGAAGTACAGTACCAGGTCTCGAGGCTGAAGGATGTGCAGGCAAGTTGCTTGCCCTTTGAAACTGACCTCCTTCCTCTGACAAAGTCTAATATTAAATTAGTTCAGACAATCACTCATTCACACACACTAGTAGATTGGAACACTCCATGTCCTGAATTGTAGCAGAGGGGGACAGTTCATTACCATGCACATTCAAGAAGTTGGTTAAGTCAGAGACAACGGTACTCCAAAGGTACTCTTCTTTTGGGGAGCGTGTTGGATTTTTTGAAGTTTTTTTGTTCTCAATCTGTTCCCATAAAAGTTCCCAATGGGTTCTCAACATATTCCAAAAATAATTGGCATCTGGGTGGGTAGGTATAATTTCTTTTTTTAAAGGTTGCTCCCAAATTGAATGGTATTAGTGCAAGGTGGTTAATTTTCAACACGGAGACGTATGCAATTTCCATGAATTTTAATGAAAATTGGTGGTAAACTGCCACGGCCCAGGGATGGGCAACGCTAGCTGTGTAGCGTTTTGCTCCCAAATTGAATGGTATTACTGCGAGGTGGTGAGTTTTCAACTGGTTGTACAACACGGAGACGTATGGAATTTCCATGGACTTTAATGAAATTCGGTCGTAAACTGCCACGGCCCAGGGGTGGGCAACGCTAGCTGTGTAGCCTTTTGCTCCCAAATTGAATGGTATTAGTGCGAGGTGGTCAGTTTTCAACTGGTTGTACAACACAGAGACGTATGGAATTTCCATGGACTTTAATGACAATTGGTGGTAAACTGCCAGGGTCCAGTGATGGGCAACGCTAGCTGTGTAGCCTTTGCAACTAACCTCCTTTCTCTGACAAATGATAACTAAGGCCCTCTTTAGACGAGGGTCCAGGGTCCAATTCCTAGGACCCAATTTGGACTGATTGAAGCAAATTGACTCCTCGAGTTGGACTGTATCTTGGTCCCTAGCCTGATTCTTAGTTCTCCAAATCAGATCTGATTGAATTGTATCACAAACAATGCAGGTACATCCCAGTTATGTACTGTGCACATCCAGGAAGTTGGTGAAGTGTGCGAGGCGATTTCAAGTGGTTTACCAGCACTTGGAAATGAGCCGGTTTGCAGTCCTGTACGAAAACCCAGATCCTTGTCAGTGTCCAGGGGTTGGTGGGATGTAGGAGCCTCACCAGCCTTTTTTTTTCCCTCATCTTGGTGATGGAGCACTAGTGGCCATCATCAGAAATAGTATTTGGCATCATCGGTAGAAACTGACTTAAAACTAGGAACCTGTCTACATATGGTGAACTTTTATTGGGGTGTAATCAAATTTGGCGAAAATTTCAAGAATCTACAAAACAATATTATTTTCTTTTAACTTTTTTGGGTGCAATTTTGCACCAGTTCGCTAGAAAAGAAAAAATGGCTAATCCTAAACCATGTAGCCCTATGGGTTCTTCTTTAGACCAAAATTGCAATTGGACCTTGAAAATAGTACAGGCAAGTTGGTAGCCAGGGATAACTCTTTTTGGAAATGTTGCAATTGAGTTGAACTAGTGGATGCCTGTCTTTGGCCACTGTGAAGCAAAGCGCTCATGTAGCTCTGCTGGGGGAGCGATGGCGGGAGAAGAGTTAGGGTTAGGGCACAGATTTCGTGCGCGGAGAAAGGGAGCAGATCCTGGCATTTTTGAGAGTTTCATCCACACGTGTCGGTCACTTACATGTTTCATCTATTTCTTTCATCCACATTCATCTGCGGGTGCCAATTTCCAGTGCTGGCCGGTTCTTAGTTCTTCTTGTTCAAGAGAACCTCCAGTCCAGGTTCTAACCTTTTTTCCCAGTCTGAAAAAACCTCCGGTTCCGATTCAATGCTTACAAAAGTTTATAGACCCTCGGGTCCAGTTCCAGACCCTGTTCGTCACATTTTCAGGACCCCCCAGTTCCAGTACAAAAGTTTATAGACCCTTGGGTCCAGTTCTAGACCCGGTTCGTCACATTTTCAGAACCCCCCAATTGCAGGTTCTTTTATACATACTGGACCCGACTGTCTGGGCCGGTTCCCGTTTTCGGAATCCGACTGTTCGGGCCGGTTCCCGTTCTTGGAATTCGACTGTCCGGGCCGGTTCCCGTTCTCGGAATATGACTGTCCGGGCCGATTCCGCCGATTCATTAAAACACAGAACCGTCGTCGGACGGACGGACAGACACACTGTTGTAATTATATAAGAGATTGTGTGGTGGTCATAATCAGTGTTGGCCAATTATTTTTTTGGTAATAACTGGCTGGTTAGGTTGCTAAGAAATTCAAAAATATAGACCTGTCAATTCTGAATTTCATAAGTGAATACCCTCCATTATCAATTTTATCCAGTTATTTTTTGTAAACTAACTATGGATTATGCATAAAATTCAGTTCTCAAATATCCAGTTGAAAACTATATTGTCAGTCCTGAGCTGATATAGAGTTTTTTAAACTATGTTTTTTGTTTTCTATGATAAGCATGTCCAATTTTTTAGACTGATATCTTACTTAAGTGATAACCAAATCATCTGGATAGATTATTAAAGTTTTAAAATTCAATGCTAAGTGGGTCAATTTTCTATCAATTTTAAAAAAAATCAAGAACCAGCTGGTAGGTTATCAATAGATGGACTGATAACTGGGTGTTTTATCAATAACTAGCCAATGACCAGTGTTGTGTGAGTACGTTGGAAGAATGGAGGAAAATAAAGGAGAAAAGCCAACTCCTGAACCTTTGAAAACAACCAAACCTCCCTTCCCATGCAACTCAAGAAACAACCTTTTGAAAAGTTATTGCACCCACCCTCCTCCGCTCCCTCTGTGGCCTCTTCAAAAAGCACCCCTGTCATCCCCCTTTCTAAAGGTTTTTCACCTCTTCAGAAAGGGAGGAAATCGCTTTGGACATGAGAAGTCCCTTGGGAGAAAGAAAGAAATTTATACTCAATCTTCCTACTCCTCTCTTTAAATTTTCACTTTACCCTATCCCACCCCATTTCATCCCACCTCATTCAACTTTAGAAAGGGAAAAACTTAAACTAGACCTATACCATTATACATTAAGCTTCCTTGCAATGTATTAGGTCCATACTTTTAAAGACTTCCATACCAATTTGGTCATAATCTTAGTTTCAGGATTGATTTTTGCCTGGTATGAAGTAGGTATATACTTGATATTGAGACTAGTGTAAAATTGGTACAAGGCTGGTATTGTCGTACCAGGCCTCAACTAATACTAACCTGATAGGGTCCTTGCCATGAATGGTGATACTAGGTGCAATCCTATCTACCAGACCAACCTCATTCTTACACCTACTCCTTATGAGTCAGAGGGTTGGATTTAACTGCCTCTGAGTAACTGTATAACATACCTCCCACTCTCAAAGAGTAATTGTAAGATCCGGCCTTTGCTCTAGGATGATTATTTAGGGATAGAGTGTTTCTCCTACTCTCAAAGAGTAATTGTAAGATCCAGCCTTTGCTCTCGGAGAATTATTCAGGGATAGAGTGCCTCTGATATAGAAATTTCTCCTAGCTGATTTACAATGTATGTTCTTAAGGCACGAGAAGTGTCCATCAAGAAATCATTTCTTGTTTTTCTGTGCCTAGAAGCAGACCACTTGTTTAAGGTCAACACAAACTGAACAGAAATTTTGACAATTACTTATAAATTCACAAAGAAATTATCCTTCATATGTTCCACATTGTTGAGAACACTTATTTATGATACAGACAAAACTTGGTTGAAGTGATCACAGATTGCTTCCATACCTACCTTGTATTCTTGATGCCTACTCAGTGCACAATTTCTCAAATGGAGTTGCTCAGATGTCAAATTTCACTACTTGTGTTTAAGATATAAGAATATGAGTAATTGTTTCAAACATGTGTGATTTTGTGCAATCTACCTATATATGGAAAATAACATAAAATTAAATTTTCTTTATTTATTATTATTTAAATTGAAAAATTTGACATTACCATCAAAACATTAAAAACCCACAATATATCAAGCTTGAAGATTGTAGTTTCACAATTCAATTTACAATTATTTACAAACACAAAATAAACACATTAAACAAATCTGTCATTCTTAAGCAGACTTATATTTTAAGCAGCCAACATGGTATTTTTTTACATAAAACATAAATGAAAAGCACACCCCCTCGATCAATTCCTCCCCTTAGCAGTGGAGGTGTTTGGATGTCTACACAAGCAGGCAGATGTGTTTTACACAATTGTGCCAATGCCATTTGAAGTTTGAAATGATCGTAGGGCTTTTCTATTCTGTCTTGGTTACTTTTTGTGAATGAAAAATTTCAATCACATTGCAAAGGCTATAGCATCTTTCAACTTAAGTTGGGCAGTAATCATAGGCTTAATTATGTTTCAACTTTCACCCTTTCAGAACACATCTCCCATCTCCACAACCAACTTATTACAAGCACTCGATTATTAATGTGACAAAATATGGCCAGCCAACTACAAACGATCGATTTTTGACATGGATAAGTTTTCACATCTAGTTTGAGCTAACTTGGTTACTTGTAGATTTTTCTTTTTCGTTTTTCCTTTTTTTTGGTCCATTTGTATGTTTTCCTAATCTACAGTGTGTCTATCAATAAAGTTTTGCAGGGTTGTATCAATAGTAATGTTCTATCTTATGGTTCCCTATGAATTTTCAAACATTGTATTATGTTTGTTTAAAATATTTGAAGTTGCAAGATACACTCAATAAAAACACAGTATTTGATTTTCAATGTTGTGAAACATTGTTAAATTCGTGTCTTGTCCATAATTGATATACACTAGATTAAAAGTTTAAAATTTCATTTGTTTCCTTGCAAATGCCAATCTTCCTACATCAGCAATTAAATAACACACACAAAAGAAACTATATTACCTATTTATTGACTTGATAACACACGTTTGATGCTGATGTAAAGTATTTAAGAATCACACTTGATTTTTAAAATCCAATATCATGTCATGGCACTTTTCAAAAGTAGGTATAATTGAAAAAGAAAATCCAAATAACCGCAACTCATTATTGAGAGATCTTAACCTAACAATAAATTATAATAAATAAATCCGAATTATGAACAAAATTTTAATCTATCATATCTAATTAACATTCAAAACAAAATACAAAGATTTGTTGAATTAGGATGACGATTAGGGTTTAGTGGCCGTTGCATTCATCTTCTAAGTTTCTTGCGTGGCGTGCTCTCCTTCCAAGAAGAAAGCCGCTGAGAATGTGCTCAAGGGGGGTTGAATTGTAGGACAAAAGGGCAGGGAAGAGGACAGAAAGAATGATAGGGTGTGGAAGCAATCTACAGGAGCTGGGTGTGGATAGATACACACTGAATCCCAGCACCTCCATTCTCCAACATGCACTCAAGAGTGTAATTGTTGTCACTGGTGCTTCACCAGCAGAATCACTGGCAACTATTTTCAAACTGTTCCACTCCAGGCTAGTGTTCAATCAATCCAGTGGTTGTAAGTTACTTGTAGCATAGACAGATGTGAGTCCGAGTACTTCTGTTCTGGGCAGAAATGGCAGCTTAATAAAACATGAGCAAAGTGCGATGCAAGCACTGTGTTCTCATGTGTCTATTGGTGCGAGTGTTTCTTTTAAGGATTTTGTAATGTAGCCAAATTGGTGATCATCAAAAATACAATTTAGCCAAATCTAGTTACATAATAATATGGAAGTAGAAGAAAAAGAATCTTTCTGTATTCATGGCTAGCTGCTGGAACTAATCATAAAAATTTGGTGATTTGGATTTTTGTTCTTTGAAAATCTGGCGAATGTGGGTCAGTTTTTTCATGAAGAATCCTTTGTTAGGTGGAAAACATACTTTTCATGTTGAAGTTTACTGAAAATTCCCAAAGATTAAAAACACTGATATGTGTGTGTGATTTTCCCGGCTAACAAATTTGAGCACATTTGGTGTTTTCTGTGAAACCCATGCATTTGGAAGTGTTCTCTAAACCCAAGTCTCCTGCTATCATCTTAACTGGGTCCTGTACAATCAATCACTTTTGAGATTGTCACGGCATAACCTCACATTATGCTTCTTGCATGGGTTTCTCAATGAAAATGTGCCTGAACTCATGATGTGCTTCTCTCGCATGTATATTGAAATGTATTCATATATGGTCCAGAATTAAAAGCTGTGGAGCTAAATTGGATTCTTCGTAGCTTCTTGGACATCACCACCCACCCCAATATTTCCAATTTTCACTTCACCACCAAAACAGAGATCACCAACAAAATGGAGGTTAACACCAAAAACTGAGGTCACCCAGACCAGTGTTTTTTTTAAAGGATTTTGTGATGTAGCTAGCCAATGTGGCCATCATCTAATAACTCATTTTGCCAAATTTGGCTACATACTATACATAAAAGTAGAAATAATTAGAATCCTTCTATAATCTTGGCCACCTCATAAAATTTAGGTGTTTCAGAATTTTTCTTCCTTCAAAACATGATGAATTTGTGGGATTTTCTCCATAAAAAAACACTTGTACAGGTTGAAACCATATGTCCCATGTCAAAATTTGACCAATAGGAAGAACATTGACCCCCACACTAAACGGAATGACCCACGAAAACCGGGATCATACACACAAGATCTTTAAATCAAAATTTTGCAAAAGTGGCAGTGTATTAATACATGTAGCATACAACATTAGGTCCTTGGTGGCAGCCCAACCCTTGTTTATTGGGTTAACTTACTTGGGGGCTTCCAAGTCCCTTTCTCCTCATACAAACTTGGTTGAGTATTTCAAGTCCCCTTGTTCCCATGTGATCAAATTTTGGCTAGGAAAACACATAGTTTTTGGAGAACTTGAGCCCAAAACTTATCCCCCAAGAACAAAGGGACTTGAAATACTCAACTAAGCTCACATGGGGAGAAAGGAACTTGGAAGTCCTAACAAGGTGGCCCAGGGAAAAAGGGGTTGGGATGCCTTGGGGAGACTTGGTTCCCACCAAGAGAACAGGTGGGTTGCCCTGTGGAGACTTGGTTGGGCGGCAGAAAAGGGGACTAAGTCTCAACCAAGTTGCAACTTAGAACAAGGAGCTACATTTTCTTCATCATTTTGCCTTGTCCATGAAAAAAAAGATAATTTGAGAAAGGGATCAAACCCTATACCTTTGGGTTGAAAAGCAGATTCTAAACATTGCATAATCTTCTTTTCACTTTTTTTTGCACAATCTTTTTTTCACTTTTTTTCTTTGATTATATTGCACACAAGAAAGATAGGTAAGCTTGATGCTTCCCATGCTTTTGATTTTGTAGCTATAATGGCTGGCTTGGGGGTGTTACATTTATATAGTGTTTTACCTTATAATATGCACTTTTTTGGCTTTACAAGTTGGAAATTGAATTTGGGAAACAATAAATAAACAATATTGTATGTGATAAACTTTCATAAACACCCAAATGGCCCCTACTATGGAGCTGCTCTTAGAAGCATGGGAAATGTACAATTAGAGAGCCTAATTTAGTGTGAGGGTTAGATATGTAGTGGGGGTGGGCTTTGAAAGGTGAAAATGCAAGCTTATCAATTAGAGCATGCACTTAGATGTTAAAACACAATATACAATATTTCCTGGTTTCAACAGATTTTTATGATAGCCTTACTGCTCATGGAACAAATGGCCTGCTCAAGGTTGGAAGTTCTATCGGAGTTAGTCAACACTAAAGGCCATTCAAAGGGGTAGCATTAAGTGTACGTCAAAATGACCAATGCTGTTAGAAAAAGAAATTTTCGTCTGCCAATGAGCTAATGCAACACAGACTCGCAAAACCAGGTTGTTCCAACTTCAAAGTTTCAGGGTTTTTAAAAAATAATTTGGGATGGCCCCTCACAACTAATTAATAACTAACAATGGGTGTCCCAGAAGTTGTGGTTCCAATTAATGTTGGCAGGATATTGGTCTTCCATTTTCTACAATGGATCCCTATATTACAGGCTACACTAATTTCAGACACATCTTGGCAAGCCCTTTCTACAATGGACCCAAACATTATGGTGCACACTATTTCAGACCCATTACAAACCCTATAACCTTTGAGTATAGAAAACAATATCATTTGAGATGCCCTTTCACAGACTAAATGCAAAACATTATCTTCATATATTCACCAAGCATCAAATTAATTTGGGGTATTGCAAGAATTTTTTTCTACTTCCTACCCAGTTATGAACATGTGTCCCACATCCAATTTTATTTATTGATTGAACAAAAAGGAAAAAATTGAAACCCATACAATAAAATTAACACCAAATTTATATATCATTGATGTACACAGAAATCTCTGTACACCAATGTACACTCCATGAGTGAGTACTGTGTACACAGAACTTCAAAACCTTTTGCGTTCATTTTAAGGGTACTTGCTAAAACCACTAAAGTAAGCCCTGAATAGGGAAAATTCTGACTATGTCCCACCGAGGATGTGGCCAAATGGAGCCCCCTGTTGTGTACCATGGACTTGAATGAAAATTGATGGTACACTGCCAGGGCCCAGGGATGGGCAATGCTTGCTGTGTAGCCTTTGCAACTGACCTCCTTTCTCTGACAAATGTTAACTAATATTTTAGTTTTCTCAGACAATCACCCACTGGCAAACATGAGTGTATTACATGGGATGCATCTGATCTGATGAACTGTACCAGAAAGAATGCAGGTCCCAGTTGGTGAAGTGTTAGAGATGATTGTAAGTGGTTTACCAGCACTTGAAAGTGAGCCAATTTGGAGTCCTGTATGAAATCTACAAATGAATCATGCAATTTTGCACCAGTTCGCCAGCAGAAGAGAAAGGCCGATCCTGAACGGGAGAACTTAACCCCTGTAGCCCTATAGCTTCTTGTAAGGTGTCATCCAAATAGTATACCATGATAACCTACTTGGATGATATCCAAGTCACCTGACTAGATTATTAAAATTTTAAATTCAAGACCAAGTGGGTCAATTTTAATCAATTTATTTAAAAATCAAGAACCAGTTGGTCGGTTATCAATAACTCGATTGATAACTCAGTGTTTCATCAAAACCAGCCAATGACCGGTGTTGTGAGACTACCTTGGAAGAAAGTAGGAAATAAAAAGAGAAAACCCAAACTCCCCTACCTTTACAAACAATTGAACCTCCCTGCCCATGGCACTCAAGAAACAACCTTTTGAAAAGTCCCTTCCCCCCTCTCAAAAACACCTCTTCCATCCCCTTTCTAAAGGCAAAGAAAAAGAAAAAATATCCCATCTCACTACAGAAATCACTATTTTGGAAAGGGGGTGAGGAAAATTGTTCTGGAGAGGGGAAGTTCCTTTGGAAGGGGAGAAATTAAATATCTAATATTTCTCCTCCCTCTTCTTAAATTTTCACTTATAACATTATCCCATCCCACTTCACCCAGCCCCATTCAGCTTTAGAAAGGAAAAAACTTAGACCTAGAGTTGTAACCTTGTTCATTCTCAAAAGGTTGATATATTGTGTGCTTTTATGTCATTCCTGACAATGGTTCATTATTATCACACACATGCAACACAATAAGAAAATATTGTGAATGGTATGACACATCCAAATCAAAATATGACTCACATGTAACAATATAAGAATCCAAACCAAAAAAGCACAATGCAAAACTCACAAATTCAATGCTAAAGAAACTTGCATAAACATAGAAAACAAGTAACAACTAAGTATGTGCATTTTGAAACCTCAAAATACTAAAAGTGATTTGAAATCACATAACTTGAAATTATGTTCCACACACTAAATATTTACTATTGTGTTCACACTAGAACAAGTTTAAAGCTTACTTCATCCAATTTTTTTATAATAATTAGGATGTAAACATGTAACCAATAAAAAAACCTTTTACAAATAATCATGTGCTCTTATGTCATCATAGACAACCAACACTGTCAACACCCATATAACACATAATAAAAAATAGCTTGAATAGTACAACACATCCAAACCGCCCCTTTATTCAAGTTTCAAGTCCTCCTAAGCTATATAGCAATGCAATAAACACTATATTGAAATCCACCATGAATGAAAATTCTAATTCTAAGGTGAAAGAACCAATAGGCTCAATACAAATATGAGCCCCATCTTTAATTGCCTATGTGCATTTCTTCCATTCTTCAATCAAATGTGAATTGTTTGAGAAAATAACTTAGATTACTTCTTACTACATAAATAGGCATTTAGGACTATCATGTGCACTATGGGCAAAAACATTTTTTTATTAACATTTCTTCCAATGACAACATGAAATATCCCATATGCCAACCTCTAGAACATTGATTACAAATCAACAAGATAGCAACTCTCCTAAATTGCTCACATAACATTAAAAAAAAACATGTAAGGACAACCACCAAGGATGGCTTATTTTGGCCATCCACATTAAAGAAATGATATGATGCATAAGTATATAAGTGATCCTTCCATGTCTGACAATCTTGAACCTCGAACAATAGCACACTACAAGGTAGCACCTTACACACATTCAAAATGACACATCCCATAGTCACATCCAACATAATTGATGTTGTTTACTTCAAATGAACATAATCCTTTTGTTCAAACCTACAAACTCAAGGCCGACAACCACCTTGTTGAATAATGGCATACCAAAGTGTATATTAATGTTCACTAGATGTTAAATTTTGCATGGTTGTTGGCATTACATCTTGGAAGAATGTTATTCATTGCTCACATGCCTCAAGCCACATGTTTGGATCATCCAAATTCATTGTACTACCATAAAATTGCATTGATTGAACACTAGTAGCTTGAATTCATGGCAAAACAATAGGATATATGGTGAAAATGACACAAGAAAGGCTCACCAACTAAACCTATACCCCATACCTAACCATGATAGTTGTAATTCTTAATCTTTAAAATGGCCTTTTTGGTGTTCATATTTATGCAAAGTTCTTCACTTAACAATTTGCACCATTTGGTCAACTAACTTGTATGCCTTAGGGTGATCTCATGAAGTCATGTGATGATCAATTAATGCTTTTTCAAGCAATTTTTGAAATTTCTCATGGAAATCCATACATTGATTAGTGAATATTTCAACTAGAATGCCAAACCTATTGAACACATTATCCATAAATGCATATGTTGTTCCTTCACTACTATGATTTAATAATGGTGCCAACACCAACCATTTAAACAAATGTTCAATCATAACCAAAACATACCAATTATATTGTATTGTTAAAGTTAGTGGGCCAACAAAATCTTAATTCCATAAATAGCTTAACCCCATCATGAGCAGTATATAGTTGTAAATGAAGTGTAGGTGCATAGAATGATACCTAAACTTAATCACACACCACACACTGTGAAAAACATTATTGAACATGTAGTTGTATCCTCCATCATGAATATTGTGTCTAAAACAAACTACATGTTCATTGAATCCCAAAATGGTCCAACTATTAATGAGCATGCCACACAATGCCTTCATGTTATTATGGGCTAAACACAACCTACATTTGGCCACACCCATAGGAGGGAATTTCTTTCCCTTTTGACTCACTTAGCCTTCTACAAAACTTGGTCATGTTCTTTGGATGTCATTACATGTGTATGGTAAATGATGAAACATTTACGGTACCCTTACCTTATGAACATAATAGATGTTCATCATTTATTTTTACCCAAGATACTCAAATTGAAATTTTTGCACAACCTACATACTATTGTTTAGGGATTCTTTGAATTTTGAAAACCATTGGTTTTAGTTCTTTTAATAATTTTAGAATTAAAAAAACCATGAATTTGATTATTTCAAAAACAGTAAGCAATCAACAATTTCATAACAAAATTGAAAAGATTCAATGATTTTCAAGACAATTCTGACTTTTTCATATTTTTTAACACAAAGATTATATACCAAACCCATTTTTTTGAATTTTTTACAACTCTCATGTAAGTGGATATATATCCAAGTTATAATTGGTGTGTATCTATTACTCATTTTAAGAATGGCCAAACACTGTTATGTACCCTTACGTGGTTTAGAAAAAATAAAAATATTATGTACCTTTACCATATTGATATATTTCAAATTGTTTATATTTACATTTGCCCTAATATTTATTTAAATAAATATATTTGCCTTACACTAGTTCTTCGTTATTAAGAACATTAGTGTAATATTGAGCTTTGAACATACTAACTAATCCCAACATGAAGGGTCTTTTTTTCCATACCAAATTGGTATTCCTATTATGTACTTTTAAAAAGTTCCATACCAAATTTGAACCCAAATTAACTTTATAGGAGATTTCAACCTTTTGTTAGTGTTATATGTATCAAATGTATTCCTATTGCGAGAACCTTGTAGCCAAATTTAGTACTTGGTGATGCACATATTGTTCATTTTCTTGATCACATTTGTTATTATAGTCACTTTGCAAATAGTTACAAATGAAACCTCACCATCATAACCACTTTTCAATTGATAAAATTGCCAAATCACCTCCACTTCACACAAATATTTTGCCAGCCATGCTAATTGAAGCTTGATTTGTGAAGCCACATTAACTACTTACGATTGAAAAAACATTGGTTGAAAATGGCAGTAGACACCAAAAAAACTACTTGAATGATTGGTCAATTATAATGTCTGGCTTAGGGTGTTGCATTCATATTATTTTTCACCTTATATTATCCATTTTTTCATGTTTAAAAGTGAGGACCTAGGATTGGAAAACAATTAATACACAATGTTACATGTGATAAACATTGTTAGAAGCCCAAATGGTGTCCATTACCAATTTGATTTTAGAGTATGTTTCCAAGACATACATTTCAAAAAACTTAAATTGATGTTTTTTTTCCATTTTTCTTTTTGACAAAAGTGGCAAAACTTGGCTTCTTGCCCCCCCACCCCCCCAATTGTGTTTCAAAAGTATATAAACACTTGGAAAATTCACCACAATTCATAAAATCATGTACCCAAAGAAAAACCAAAGAAATGAAAATTTCAATAAAATTTAAATTGATTTTTTCTTTAATTTTAATACATGTAAACATGGATCAAAATGAATTCCAAAAATGAGATCCCATTAGCTCTTTAAGTAAAAAAATTCAAAGTCCCAAGCTTAAAAATCAACATGATTTTCTACCCTTAACACCTAGTAGGTATTTTTAAATGCCCTTAAGGTATATTGGAAAAAAAAACATGACACAAACATTTCAAAAAATGAAATGCCCATGTTTATAATGGATTCTTTTTATCATAATGCATCATAAGACTTTACATTTTGTAAATGTACCTCCAAAGACACTAAGAAAAACCTTTCAAGGATGTAATTTTGTAAACATGTACCAAAAAAATTGAAACCATTGCTTAAGGTTTTCCATTTAAGATTTCAAAAAACAAAAAAACTACAAATGGAGTTGTTTTTATACGATGTTCTTCTTAACATATTGATATACATACATAAAAATTTGAAGTCAGTCTAATGAATTATAATACCCAAAATGAATTTTAAAATAATCGTAACCATTGGGGTGAAATCACAGTCAAAGGAATTAGGGGTGCCAAGGTGAAAATCTTTTTCCAAGGATTGCACATGACATGTGTCATTTTTGCATTGGTTTATAATTTACAATTTTTGTCGCAACCCTAGCTTTGGGCTCGTGACCAAGGCAAAGGGGTTGCAAGGGTGCAGGCCAAGAGGAAGCCTGGGAGTCACATTAGAAACTCCCGGGAGTGTAGGAGAGTGTGAGGGAATGAGCCTTCACACTCCCAAGGTAACTCCCACTTTGGGAGATGGAGTCCCGATGGACTCTTGAAACTTCAGAGACCAATTTGAGGGGTCAAATCTCAATGGCTTGTGGCGCTCTTTATATCAATGACAAGCTCTTAAAGTGTAGATGTTTAAAATGAGCTCGCATTGCTCATTTGGACATCTGAAACACAAGTTATGACCAAAAGAAGGGCCGGAAGTCGAACTTTCGGGAGTCGAATTCCTGGGAGTCTGCTGGTTTTGACTCCCGACCACTAAAAGTCAGGAATCGACCCGAAATACTTGGCTTTAGAAAACGTGCAACATATTGTTGGAAAGGTCTCGACGAGATCTACAACTTTTCTTTAGGCCGCACTTCGATCCGAGGTCTGCTCGCAAAGTTATGGGGCTTCAAAGTCCCAGGAGTCCCGTAGGGGCAGGATTTCGAGACTCTCGCGCGGGAGTCTTGGGAAAAATGACCATTTGGATGTAGTCTCTGCGGAGCATCGCAGAGAATACTATAAGGGGGAAGGTGGTGGCTTCCCCCATGTCCGAGCCGTGGTGAGTCTTGTGTCTCCGTGTTGCCCGTGGCTCGTCCTAGCACCAAATGTGCTCTAACTATGCACTAACCACTTTGTGTGGGTTGTGTGCAGGCCCGTGTGAGTGAATAAGCTTGTCAATTCTTCCTAGTCCCATCCCGGAGCCCCAATACGCCCCTCGACCCCCTCCAAGTGTTGTGAGCTAGGGAGCGCATCTCGACTCCTCCCTCTTCCGTTGTCTTTCACTTGGACTCACATTTGAGTCTTTCAAGGAGTTGGGAGTGCGTCAATTTTGTATTTTGGATGCCCAATTTAACGCTACATTTTAGAATATAAATACATTTTGATTAAAAATTGATTTTATATAATGTATATGACGTATTCATGCCCTTTATGACATATATATGAACAATTTTTGTTAAATTCACATTTTCAAAATCCATAATTTTCAAGGTCAAAAACAATTTTGAACCAAATATGCTCAAAGGGTTATATAAAAAGAATTCATTAGTTCAAGTCCTTTTGCCCTTCTAATCATTAATGTTTTAATTCTCTCCGATTGTGAATGAATTTTTTTATTCCCATTAAATTTTTTACTTCTAAATTTTTTAGCAAGATGTTCCTCAACAACATCTACATCAACACTACAACTTATAAATCTATCGACAACTCCTAAACTAACATTTACTCAAATTGCACATAGTTTCAAAAAAATGTTTTCATGTTTCAAATGGAAAAAAATAAAAATCAAATTAACATCTAAAAATCTCCCTAAATAGGTCTATCCTCTTAATCTTTATATTAATTAATTCAAAACTTAAATAATCATTAGCCAGTATTTCATTAATAATCAGAAAAATTTAAAAATTACATTTTTTTTAATCATTTGTTTCACTACCTATTTTTCCAATTATTGATTTTGCAAAGTACTAGTTGACTATCCACCAACCAACCTATGTACTAACCTAGTGTAATGTTCCTTATCACTTTATGTAACCAATTCAGTTAGTGTCACATGTTAGGTTAATATAACAAGCTAGTTAGATCACTTATTACATATAACAACTTGTTTAAATCTATAACCTGTCAAGTCACTTGTTACTAAATTTAGGTAACACCAATTTTCAAAAGGAATGGTGCACATTTGGTAGAAAAAAAAATATTTTTGAAAAAAACAAGAATTGTCCACTCTTGAAGTTTTGAATGCTTTGAATATGCAAAAATATTTTAAATTTGTGTCAAATTTTGAACATGTAAATTGTGCAATAAATGGAAAATATTCCAAAAGAAATTATGACAATCCAAACCATTATGTTTCCCTTGTGATTTTTCAAACATACAAAAATGCAATTTTAAAGAATTTCCATTCACTTGGGTGGCTCCTTTGACTATGATTTTACCCATTCATTTCACAATCTAAAAAACTCATATTTAGGTTTTTTGGAATTTTTAATTATTTTTAATATAATAATATAAATACAATTTTTTTTAAATTTAAAACTTTAAAGAATATATTTTAAAAGATGTTGAAAGCATTCTTTTAAAAACAATGGCATAAGGGGGTGGGTGTGGTTCATGATTAAGTGCTTACACCTTAAGACTTACACAAATATATTAGTTCATTTAAAAGGGAAGCTTACATTTGATTTATTATTGCAATTCATGGTTTTGTAAGTTGTCAAAGTTAATTACATTGTTTACCTTCACTATAGGAACATGACATTTTTGACTAAAAGCCCATGGTTTGAATGACGCATGTATTTTTTATAGTAAATTTGACTAAAATGACTTAATATTTAATTATTTATCAAAATTAAACATCTAATCCAATTGAACACAAACTTGACCATCTTGATAAAAATGGCCAATGGGTTCTAATCAAATGGCACATTTTATCAAGTTGGATAAAATAAGATGCCATGTTTGATCAAAATAACCAATGGTTTTTTAGGCAAATTGAACATCCTATGCTAATTAATTGGCCAATTATCTAGCTATTATCTAAGATAAGTAGGTAGCTTAGGTCTACCTATTTATGTACCTAAGCCTACCTACGTAGTTACCGTAATACTTAAACTAGGTAGGTAAACATAAATAGGTAGATAAGGTAAAAAGCTAGGGTATTTACCTACTTACCAACTAACCTCCAAGCTATGTACTAATTATCTAACTTTTTTACTTACCTAGATACAATTTAAAACTTGACAAAAATTGTCGCCTTTTAAAGGTGTTGTCCATTTATAAAGACTTGATTTATGATTGTGAAAATGAGGAGTTCAATTCCTTATACTTGTAATCATGTGCATGCTTAAAGAACTAGGGCAAGTACGCTAAACCAAGATAGATAAATATGTTTGGTTAGGTTTACCATCTACCCACCTACCTTTTTACAATTTATCTTAACCTATTTATTATCAATCTATTTATATATAATTAATAATATAAAAAAAATTCAACTACTCAAATGGTGCACTACCAATTAATCAAAATCACGAGTGAAATAACCTTACTTTACCAATCAAAAAGACAACACCGATGACAATGGTGAATTCAAATCAACTTGTTCATGTTAACATGGTGGTCTTTTTTTTTGCATGCCATTTTGGATAGCTTTTACTACAAAATCCATTAGAAAAACATGTTTTATAATAGTGAAAGGTCATATTAAAGATGAGGAGTTTGAAATAATTGTGTGCGAAAAAAATATTAATGTTTGGAAAATAGTTTTAGAAGATGACAATTTTGGATTGACATAGAAAATGTTTTACACAAATATGATATGATTATGGTTTATTATTATTTTTCTTTTTAAACATTTAATTATAAAATATTTCCTTTGCACAAAAAGGGCCCCAAAACAAAAAATCCTTGACACAAAAAAATCTGGTAAAACATGCATGAAGACAACCTCAGAAAATATTTATGTGTATTTGAACCGTGGATTACTTTACATAATAGGACTTACAAGAATGAGTTTCTGAGAGCCTTGGATGGGAAATCTTTTATGCCATAAAAGATCCCTAGCTTTGGGCTTTCTTTTGGTTAAGTAACGCTTTTTCAAACACACTTACCTCAGTTCTTACCTTGGTGAAGGTGGCTTTGTCAGGGGTTCCTATTGTGGACCTTGAGCTCGACCCTTGGGTGCCACAACAGGAACCCTTGACCAGGATGCCTTGTGACTTCCCATACACATAATATACTATTCATATGCTTTGTGACCAGTTAAGTGTAATGGTCTACCACCATTACTAGACGATGGTGGTAGACCATTACACTTACAATATAGGGGTGTTTTTGAAGCAAAATCACCATATGGCTAGAGGGCTCAGCCTTTGCCTTTGCTAAACTCACTCAAATTCCATGCTTAGTATGATCTTTATTAATTTGTTCATTGTGCATTTCAAGTTCAGAATTTAATTTTGCATGAGTCTGTTTGATTTGCCCATGGCAGACAATTGAGCAAACTTTGGAAACTCCCCCAATATAGAAGTATTCACTTCTAACATATAACTCCAATGTTTGCCCGCAGTTCCAAAAGGATGAAGTTGGAGAAAAGCCAAAGGCCAGGGGCACATAGGCCCATCGAAAAGGATGAAGCTGGGCAAAGCATATAGGATAAAGTGAGATCCGACTTGGAAGACGTTTGGGAACCCATTGCGAACTTGATGAGAACAAAGTGAAAACTTGATGGAAACAACAAAAATCCACAAAACCCTACACCTCCTAAGTAGCCTATCCACCACTCCCCAGTTGGAAAAGAACTGGGTCTAAGCGGTATGGGATGCCGTGGAGAAAATGGGTGAAGTACCATGTCCCAGGGCTGAAGGATGTGCAAGGCAAGTTGCTTGCCCTTTGAAACTGACCTCCTTCCTCTGACAAAGTCTAATTATTATATTAGTTCAAACAATCACTCATTCACACACTAGTAGATTGGAACACTCCATGTCCTGAATTGTAGCAGAGGGGGACCGTTCATTACCATGCACATTAATGAAGTTGGTGAAGTGGGAAATAAGGGTAGTTGCACTCAAAAGGTGCTCTTCCTTTTGGGAGCGTGTTGGATTTTTTGAAGTTTTTTGGTTCTCAATGTGTTCCCATAAAAGTTCCCAATGGCTTCTCAACATATTCCAAAAATAATTGGGCACCTTGGATACATGCTGGCTCACCTCATTCGCCGCTAAGAATTCGTATGGCTACGTACGGTCTCTACCATTTTTGAGCTAGGCTAACAGGAGGGGCACAAACTGTGGGACACAGTTTTGTTTTCAGGCCTAAACTGCCACTGGAGCTTGAAGTCAGTGCAGGCATCTGGGTGGGTAGGTATTATTTCTTTTTAAAATTGTTGCTCCCAAATTGAATGGTATTAGTGCGAGGTGGTAAGTTTTCAAATGATTCTACAACACTGAGACGTGTGGAATTTCAATGGACTTAAATAAAAATTGGTGGTAAACTGCCCGGGCCCAGGGATGGGCAACGCTAGCTGTGTACCTTTTGCTCCCAAATTGAATGGTATTAGTGCGAGGTGGTCAGTTTGCAACTGGTTGTACAACACGGAGACGTATGGAGTTTCCATGGACTTAAATGAAAATTGGTGGTAAACTGCCAGGGCCCAGGTATGGGCAACGCTAGCTGTGTAGCCTTTGCAATGAACCTCCTTTCTCTGACAAATGATAACTAATGCCCACTTTACTCGAGGGTCCAGGGTCCAACCTCCTAGGAACCAATTTGGACTGATTTGAAGCAAATTGAATCCTCGAGTTGGACTGTATCTTCGTCGCTAGCGTGATTCTTGGTTCTCCAAATCAGATCTGATTGAATTGTATCAGAAACAATGCAGGTACATCCCAGTTATGTGCTGTGCACATTCAGGAAGTTGGTGAAGTGTGTGAGGCGATTGCAAGTGGTTTACCGGCACTTGGAAATGAGCTAGTATGCAGTCCTGTATGAAAAACCCAGATCCTTGTCAGTGTCGAGGGGTTCTAAGTTCTTGGGTAATCCTGCTCAAATTTCTCAGAGTCCATGATTGGTAGGATCTAGGATCCTCGCCAGCCTTTTGTTTTCCCTCATTTTGGTGATGGAGCACTAGGGGCCATCATCCGAAAGAGTATTTGGCATCATCGGTAGAACCTGACTTAAAACTAGGAACTTGTCTACATATAGTGAACTCTTTTATTGGGGTGTAATCAAATTTGGCGAAAATTTCAAGAATCTACAAAACAATATTATTAGCTTATCACTTTTTTTGGGTGCAATTTTGCACCAGTTCGCTAGAAAAGATAAAAAAGGCTAATCCTAAACCATGTAGCCTTATTATGGGTTCTTATTTAGACCCAAATTGCAACTGGACCTTGAAAGTAGTATAAGCAAGATGGTTGTGAGGGATAACTCTTTTTGGAAATGTTGCAATTGAGTTGCATTTATTTATGTGGTGGTCATAATCAGTGTTGGCTGATTATTGTTTTTGGTAATAACTGGCTGGTTAGGTTGCAAAAAAATTCAAAAATATAGACTCGTCACTTATCAATTTCATAAGTGAAATACCCTCCATTATCAATTTTACCGAGGTATTTTTTGGGTAATAACTATCCATCATGCATAAAAGTCAGTTCTCAAATATCCAGTTGAGAACTACCAATTATATTGTCAGTTGTGAGCTGATATAGAGTTTTTTAAACTATGTTTTTTGTTTTCTCTGATAAACATGTTTAATATTTTTAGATTGATACCTTACTTGAATGCTAATAAAAAATCATCTAGATAGATTATTAAAATTTTAAAATTCAGTGCCAAGTGGGTCAATTATCTATGAAGTTTTTTAAAAATCAAGAACCAGCTGGTAAGTTATCACTAGCTGGATTGATAACTGGGTGTTTTATCAACAACTAGCCAATGACCAGTGTTGTGTGAGTATGCTGGAAGAATGGAGGGAAAAAAAGGAGGAAAGCCAACTCCCCAACCTTTGAAAACAACCAAACCTCCATTCCCATGCAACTCAAGAAACAATCTTTTGAAAAGTTATTGCACCCGCCCTCCTCCACCCCCCCCTCTCCACCCTCTTCCAAAAGGACCCCTGTCATCCCCCTTTCTAAAGGCTTTTTACCTCTTCAGAAAGGGAGGAAATCGCTTTGGAGATGAGAAGTTCCTTAGGAGAAAGAAAGAAAATCAATTCTCAATCTTCCTTCTCCTCTCTTTAAATTTTCACTATAACCCTATCCCACCCCATTTCATCCCAGCTCATTCAACTTTCAAAAGAAAAAACTTACTCTAGACCTACAACCTTATCCATTAAGCTTCCTTTCAATGTATTAGGTCCATACTTTTAAAGACTTCCATACCAATTTGGTCATAATCTTAGTTTCAAGACTGATTTTTGCCTGGTATGAAGTAGGTATATACTTGGTACAGGGCTGGTATTGCCATACCAGGCCTCAACTAATACTAACCCATAGGGTCCTTGCCATGAATGGTGCATCTAGGTGCAATCCTATCTCCCAGACCAACCTCATTCTTACACCTACTCCTGATGAGTGAGAGGGTTGGATTTAACTGCCTATGAGTTAACTGTATAACAAACCTCCGGCTCTCAAAGAGTAATTGTAAGATCCCTCCTTTTCTCTATGAGGAATATTCAGGGATTTAGAGTGTCTCTGATATAGAAATTTCTCCAAGCTGATTTACAATGTATGTTCTTCAGGCAGGAGAAGTATCCATCAAGAAATCATTCCTTGTTTTTCTGTGCCTAGAAGCAGACCACTTGTTTAAGGTCAACAAACTGAACAGAAATTTTGACAATTTCTTATAAATTCATGAAGAAATTATCCTTCATATGTTCCACATTGTTGAGAACACTTATTTCTGATACAGACGAAACTTAGTTGAAGCAACAACAGATTGCTTCCATACCCACCTTGTATTCTTGATGCCTATTCAGTGCACAATTTCTCAAATGGAGTTGCTCAGATGTCAAATTGCACTACTTGCGTTTAAGATGTAAGAAAATGAGTAATTGTTTCAAACATGTGTGATTTTGTCCAATCCACCTATGTATGGAAATTAACATATTTATTTATTTATTTATTATTTAAATTGAGATTTCCGACATTAGCATCAAAACATTGAAACCCACAAAATATCAAGCTTGAAGATTGTAGTTCCACAACATCAATTTACAATTATTTACAAATTTGTTCATTCTTAAGCAAACTTATATTTTTAAGCAGTCAATGGAACATAAATGAAAAGCACACCCCATTGATCAAATTCTCCCCTTCGTAGTGAAAGTATTTGGATGTTTACATAAGTAGATAACTTTGTTTTACACAATTGTGCCACTGTCATTTGAAGTTTGAAATGATCATAGGGCTTTTCTCTTTTTGTCTTGGTTATTTTTTTTCAAGAAAAAATTTCAACCACATTGCAAGGCTATAAACAGTTCCATCTTAAGTCAAGCAGTAAATATAGACTTAATTACTTTCCAACTTCCAACTCTTCAAAACACATCTCCCATCTTCACAACTGACTTATTACAAGCGCCCGATTTTTTATATGATAAAATATGACCAACCAACTTCAAGCAATCGATCTTTCACATGGATAAGTTTTGACATCTAGTTTGAGCTAACTTGGTTACTTGTAAAATTTTCTTTTTCTTTTTTTTATCCATTTGTATGTTTTCCTAACCTACAGTGTGTCTATCAATAAAGTTTTACAGGGTTGCATCAAAAGCAATATTCTATCTTATGGTTCCTTATGAATTTTCAAAAGTTGTAGTATGTTTGTTTAAAATATTCGAAGTTGCAAAATACACTCAATAAAAACATAATATTTAATTTTCAACATAGTGAAACATTGTTAAATTCATGTCTTGT
Source organism: Sphagnum tenellum (assembly GCA_963921925.1). Taxonomy (NCBI): domain Eukaryota; kingdom Viridiplantae; phylum Streptophyta; class Sphagnopsida; order Sphagnales; family Sphagnaceae; genus Sphagnum; species Sphagnum tenellum. Next base: position 14,750,054 of record OY998158.1, on the reverse strand, counting down.
CCACAATTGATATACACTAGATTAAAAATATAAAAATTCATATGTTTCCTCGCAAATGCCAATCTTCCTACATCAACAATTAAATAACACACACAAAAGAAACTATATTACCTATTTATTTACTTGATGACACATGTTTGATGCCAATGTAAAGTACTTAAGAATCACAATTGACTTTTAGAATCCAATATCATGTCATGGCACTTGTCAAAAGTATGTATATTTGAAAAAGAAAATGCGAAATAACTGCAAGTCATTATTCAGAGATCTTAACCTAATAATAAATTATAATATAAAAATCCGAATTATGAACAAAAGTTTAATTTATCATACCTAATTAACATCAAAAACACAATACAAAGATTTGTCGAATTAGGATGAGGGTTAGGGTTTAGGGGTTTAGTGGGCTTTGCGTTCATCTTCTAAGTTTCTTGCGTTGTGTGCTCTGAGAATTCGTCGTTGCTGTTGTTGCGGGGGTGTCGAAGCGATGGTAACAGACAAGAAACACGTCCTAGCAGAGACCAAAAGGCTAGGGAATGAGCTCTTGCAGTCTGGAGCTTACAAAAGCAATGCGCTGTTGTTGTTGTCCATGTTGCCAGCGTCATGCAGCAGCTCTACACGCGCTCCTACTTCGGCAACAGCGGTCCCATCGCTCACAGAAGCGCTTCATCGCTTGCAGGCTTAGTGTCAAAATTGGTTTTAAGCTGTTTATAAGCAATTTTTAAGCAATGATTACAAAGCTTTAAGTTTTTATATGTATTTTTCACTCATTAGATTGATTCAATTTTTTTATGATATGTACATAATGTATTCATAAAAACATTTTATAAAAAATAATTATATTTATTTATTTATTTTTACCATCCAAAGTTCAAAAAATTTAGTGGTTATGATTGTTAATGGTACATGTTAATATGATTACACCCTACAACTTTCAATCATGTACCAATCATGTAACTACTTTTCCACCATTAAAGCATTCATTACTTATTCACACTAGTAGTAATCCAATCCAATTTTTTGAACATAAGGTTTTTAACATAGATTATGATTTGCATGTACTCAAAAACTCATGCCCATGCCCCATCCTAAGGACTGTCACATACATTATAAGTCACCAACCACATGGCATTGTCAATCTAGAGAGCAAGACCTTTTCATTCCTGAAGTTTTTACTAGCCCACATTAATAAAGTTTTGAACAAAATTTCGTTCAGGGAAGTTTCCTGCTGCTCCCAAGAAGAAAGCCGCTGAGAATTGTAGGACAAAAGGGCACGGAAGAGGACAGAAAGAATGATAGGGTGGAAGCAATATACAGGAGCTGGGTGTGGATAGATACACACTGAATCCCAGCACCTCCATTCTCCAACATGCACTCAAGAGTATAATTGTTGTCACTTGTGCTTCACCAGCAGAATCACTGGCAACTACTTGTAACATAGACAGATGTAAGTCCAAGTACTTCTGTTCCGGGCAGAAATGGCAGCTTAATAAAACATGAGCAAATTGCGATGCAAGCACTGTGTTTCTTTTAAGGATTTTGTGATGTAGCCAAAGTGGTGATAGTCAAAAAAGTATCTTAGCCAAATCTAGTTACATAATAATGTGAAAGTAGAAGAAAAAGAATCCTTCTCTATACATGGCTAGCTGCTGGAACTAACCATAAAAATTTGGTGATTGGGATTTTTTTTCTTTGAAAATCTGGCGAATGTGGGTCAGTTGTTTCATGAAGTTTGTTAGGCCGAACACATATTTTTCATGTTGAAGTTTACTGAAAAATCCCAAAGATTAAGAACCCTGATATGTGTGTGTGATTTTCCTGGCGAACAAAATTGAACACATTTGGTGTTTTCTGCGAAACCCATGCATTTGGAAGTGTTCTCTAAACCCAAGTCTCATGCTATCCTTTTAACTGGGTCCTGTACAATCAATCACTTTTGAGATTGTCATAAACTCACATTATGCTTCTTGCATGCGTTTCTCAATCAAAATGTGCCTGAACTCATGATGTGCTTCTCTCACATGTATATTGAAATGTATTCATATATGGACCAGAATTAAAAGCTGTGGAGCTAAATTGGGTTCTTTGTAGGTTCTTGGACATCACCACCCACCCCAATATTTCCAATTTTCAACTCACCACCAAAACCGAGATCACCAACAACACGGAGGTTAACACCAAAAACTGAGGTCACCCATACCAGTGTTTTTAAAAAAAGATTTTGTCATGTAGCTAGCCAATGTGGCCATCATCTAAAACTAATTTTGCCAAATTCGGCTACATACTATACACAAAAGTAGAAATAATTAGAATCCTTCTATAATCTTGGCCACCTCATTAAATTTAGGCGTGTCAGAATTTTTCTTCCTTCAAGATATGATGAATTGGTGGGGATTTTTCGGAAAAAAACACTTGTACAGGTCAAAACCATATGTCCCAGGTCAAAATTTGACCAATAGGAAGGACATTGACCTTGACACAAAACTGAGATCACCCACGGAATCCCGGATCATAAACAAGATATCTTTAAATGAAAATTTTGCAAAAGTGACAGTGTATTGATACATGTAGCATACAACATTAGGCCCTTGGTGGCAGCCCAACCCTTGTTCCTTGGGTTAACTTACTTGGGGGCTTCCAAGTCCCTTTCTCCTTATACAAAGTTGGTTGAGTATTTCAAGTCCCCTTGTTCCTATGTGATCAAATTTTGGCTAGGAAAACACACATGGTTTTTGGAGAACTTGAGCCCAAAACTTATCCCCCAAGAACAAAGGGACTAGAAATACTCAACTAAGGTCCCATGGGGAGAAAGGAACTTGGAAGTCCTAACCAAGGTGGCCCAGGAAAAGGGGGTTGGAATGCCTTGGGGAAACTTGGTTTTCCATGAAGCGACAGGTTGGGTTGCCCTGTGAGACTTCGTTGGGCGGCAGGGAAGGGGACAAAGCCCCATGTGACCTAACAGTGGGTCACTGCACAATGGAGCTATGCTGATTCTGATCCTGATTTTTGCAACCTTCACTGGTTTGGCTGCGTATTACTTCTCATTACTGCAACAATGCATGGCGGCTGATCTAGGTTGATCATGGAGGCTCACCACACTTGAGGAAGACGGCATAGAATTATGGCAAGGGAGGTGCTGCAATTATGGTTTGAGGCGGTTGGAATGCATGGCGGCTAAGGAGCTGGCAATTCAAAGGCGAAGAGAAAACAAATTTGGAAGAGATTTTTTGAGGTTACAAGGAGGGAACTGCAGAGGAGGTCCGAGTTGAGAGAGTTTTTGCTGAGGCAGATTGTGCTAGGCGATTCAGGAAATGTGTAGTTAATGAGTAGATCTGTTTGCTTGAAGGAAACTTAGCTGGTTACAATTTTTTTCATTGCACCAATAGCCAGCAAAGCAGCTACAATTCGCATCAGTGACCATGTTTTGAGAGAATAATAGAGTAGGAGTAGAAACCAAAGACAGATCGAAGTCATTTGCACGAGAGCTAGGATTGGAGAGGAATTGTTTGGAAGTTGGCACTAAGCTGTCTGTGCATTTTCAGGTTCTTGCATATACACTCTCACCTTCAGTGTATGCAGTATTTCAATTCCAGGTCAGGAAGAGTGTGGTCTGATGTGTCCGTTGCATTGTGTTGAGGAAACTGGTCGGTGGTGATGTTGAACATTTGTGTGTCATGAGTCCCTGGTTGAAGGGACCAAGTTCAGTGTGCTGTCTAACTAGTGGCAGAACGGATAGGAATTGAAAGCGATTAGCCTCTGTACATCTTGTAAACGAAATGCAAGCTCTGAGCTTCCTGATCAAAGCAACGGATGTTTCAAGAATGAAGACTGTGTATGTTTGAGGATCCATGTGTGCGCATAACTTGAGTCTTGTATAGGGTCTAAGAGAGAGAAGATCAGGGGCTGCGAATCAATTTCGGGACCTCAACAGCTTGAGCTCTGTGAAGGATCGGTGTGTGGTCAGGGTGTTCGATCAGATTGTGCACCCCCTTCTTTTTTGGTTACACCCCAACCAAGTTGCCACTTAGAACAAGGGGCTACATTTCTTCATCATTTTGCCTGGTCCATGAAAAAAAAAGATAATTTGAGAAAAGGATCAAACCCTATACCTTTGGGTTGAATAGCAGCTTCTAAATATTGCATAATCTTTTTTCCATTTATTTTTTTTTATTATATTGCGCACAAGAAAGATAGTTAAGCTTGATGCTTCCCATGCTTTTGATTTCCAAGCTATAATAGTTGGCTTTACAAGTTGGGAATTGAATTTGGGAAACAATTAATTAACAATATTGGATGTGATAAACTTTGCTAAACACCCAAATGGCCCCCACTGTGGAGCTGCTCTTAGAAGCAAGGGAAATGCACAATTAGAGACCCTAATTTAGTGTAAGGGTTAGATATCTAGTGGGGGTGGGCTTTGAAAGGTGAAAATGCAAGCTTATCAATTAGAGCATGCACTTTGATGTTAAAACACATTATACGATATTTCCTGGTTTCAACAGATTTTTATGATAGCCTTACTGCTCACGGAACAAATTGCCAACTCAAGGTTTGAAGTTGTATAGGAGTTGGTCAACACTAAAGGCCATTCCAAGTGTAGGTAAAAATGACCAATGCTGTTAGAAAAAAAAAAATTCTCAGCCAATGGGCTGATGCAACACACACTTGGAAACCATGTCGTTCCAACTTCAAACTTTCAGGTTTTTAAAAAAATTATTTGGGATGGCCCCGCACAACTAATTAATAACTTACAATAGGTGTCCCAGAAGTTGTGGTTCCAATGAATGTTGGCAGCATATTGGTCATTCCTTTTTCACAATCAATCCCTATATTACGGGGTACACTAATTTCAGACAGACCACAAACCCTTTTTACAATGGACCCTGACATTTGGGGGCACACTATTTGAGACTCATTAGAAATCCTACAGCCTTTGAATATAGAAAACAATACAATTGGAGATCCCCTTTCACTCATTAAATGCAAAGCATTATGTGACAAATTACAAATTTACCACGCATCAATTTAATGGGGTATTACAAGGAAATTTTGCTACTTGCTGCCCGCTTATGAACATGCATACTGCACACAATTTATTTGATTGAACAAAAGCGAAAAAAAATGAACCCATACAATAAAATTAAGACCAAATTTACATATCTTTGATGTATACACAACTCTCCCAACACCATTCACACTCCATGAGGGAGTAATGTGTATACAGAACTTCAAAATCTTATGGCGTGTCTTTTAAGGGATCTTGCTAGAATCCTTACAGTAACCCCATAAAAGGGAAATTACTGGGTCTATACCAGCAAGGATGTGGGCAAACGGAGACCCCTGTTCTGTATCAATGATTTTAAAGAAAATTGGTGGTAAACTGCCAGGGCCCAGGAATGGGCAATGCTAGCTGTGTAGCCTTTGCCATTGACCGCCTTTCTCCTACAATATTAACTAATATTTTAGTTCCAGACAATCACTCACTGGCAAATATGAGTGTATTTTTTCAATCTATCAGATTTGATGAATTGTATCAGAAACAATGCAGGTGCATCCAAGCTATGTACCATGCACATTCAGGAAGTTGGTGAAGTGTGAGAGGCTAATCCAAGTGGTTTACCAGCATTTGGAAATGAGCCAATTTGGAGTCCTGTATGAAATCTACAAAACAATATTCTCTTCTAAAAACTTTTTTGCATGCAATTTTGGACCAGTTTGCCTGTGACAAAAAAATTGTGTCTGTGTTTCTCAGTGTGAACAAAGGCCAAATGAGTATCTGGATGATGAAATAACCTGGTGTATGAAGACCTGCGAGGATTTGGACTAGTGGAAAGTGTCAAGACAATGGACAATTGGTCATCGTGAAGCTTTGAGGGCGCCTGCATCTTTGTGTTGTTTGTTTTTGTTTTTTTTTTTGTAGTTTCTAGGTGATGAGCTTTGTTTTGGTTTTTTCATGGATTGGGTGGCACTCGGCGTTGATTAACTTGGAGTGTTGTGCTGTCTTTGAATGCCACGCATTATAAAGGATGGCGGATGGCAAGTACAAGGAAGAGATTCCAATTTTGAGTAGTTAAGTCTCTTCTAGGATGAATGTGTTGACTACTGTTGAAGCCTTTCAATAGAGGATTGTTTTTAATCTGATGTCCCATAGCCCTTTCTTGGAGGTTAGATAGGTTAAATAGACAATGTAGGGATCAAATGAAGAAAGTGATGAAGGTCTTAGGGGTTTCAAGAGCGATCTACATGGCAATTAGGTTTGTGGTGGAGAAGGTTGTCATTTAGTTTGTTTGGGATACAGGGAACTTTTGTGTTCCTAGAAAGTAGTATCCACAACTGTGGGAACTTTGAAGAGAATTAATGGGAGAGTAAATAGTTATTTATTATTATAGGTTGTTATTCGCCTAGGTTGTTGTTGTTCGTTGCTCACATGCATTGTTACTATTTAATGTTTTCCCATGTTATTATTTGTTGGGCACCTTGCAAACATCACTACACCCATAACTAGGTTTGAAGTCATAAATGTCATCAACTATTATATATATTAATTTCAATTTAATTCAACCATTTGGTAGGTAGGTAGGTAAGTAGAATCCTATTTATTTTTTGGTGACAAGCATTTTTTATTGGCTTGTCACAAGTATTATTTGCACTTTGAATATACATGGTGCATATATTGCATGTAGACCAAAAAAAATTCACCTACTAATATAGTTTCCAAATTTGAACTTGTTGACAAAGGATATGGGATAAATTTACAACATTATCTCACATCATCCTTTGTCACATACAAAAATATCCAACTTTGACTATTATTATCTTTTTCATACTTTGTCCAAATGAAAAGAATTAAATTTCATTTTCAAATATTTTTCCAAGATCTACACATCTTAAAAGAAATTTAACAAAAGTATCAAGTGATTTGACTGAAAATGAACTTCAATCTTCACTATTTCATACATTTGAACAAGAATGATATCTTGAAGAGTTTTTATTTACATGTGGCAAAGGACTTTTGAAATTTGAAATTTTTGTTTAATACATTTTTAACTGAAATGTTTTTCAAATTCCACAACTTGTGAGTGTTTTTTGAGTGTGGGCAATCAAATAATATCATTTTTTTTCTCATCAAAATTCATTTATAAAGAAATTTTTTACCTTGATAATTTACAAAATTGACTACTTTTGATGCAACAATTGTTCAAGTTCAAAAGTCCTTTATTAAAACCAAAACTCAAAATAAAATTATTTGAATTTTTATTTTGAATTCCTCAACATTCATATTAGTCATATAACACAACTTCCCATTATTAATATGGCATTAAAGTTGCACCAAAAATATATACCTAACAAAATTATAGTTTTGAAAAAGTTTTTGTGATCATCTAACATGGGTTTTGGTTATTTGATTGTGACTACCCTCAATAATTTCAATGACAATGAATTTTCATCAAAGATTGTTTAGTAGGATGGCAATAAGTTCCCATAATATTTCATCCTACCATATTTTTTCACATAATATGTTAAAATGAATTATTCTAACTCAAAATTTGTAATATAACTACGTAAAGTGACATCTTTACGTAATGACTTCTCTTATGGTTGTAATCTCTTGGATTTCTTATTTTTTGTATTCTTGTTGCATGCATCTTTTGAAATCTCTTTATTTCTTTTCTATTGGATGTTTGTTGTGGTTTTGTTTTACAACACACATGGCCATTTAAAAAAATTTGGACCATCATTTAAAACCCATTGGGTCCAAATTATGGATCTTAACAAAGAAGATTGTTCTACTTCATTAGACCATGAAATTTGGATCTTTATATGATTGATAATTCTTAAATAAAGTATGATTGATTGAAGAGTCCAATCCTTTGATTTGAAGATCTTTAAAGGTCAATTATAAAATCATCTTTTGAAAATCTAGAAAACATCAAATAACTAATCATATCAAATTTTAGAATATGAAAGTTGAAAATATTTCAAATTTAGAATATACATTAAATATTTCGTTTGAGATGTATAAATTTTTTTGTTAATCAAAATTGTTAAATTTTATTATATGAAATTATAATAACAAATTTTCATCAAAATTTAATTCTATATTATAAATCTATGTGTATTATATTTGTCTATGATGACTTTGGCCTTTGTTTAATTTTTAACCTCTAGCTCAAAAGTTGGTCCATGCCATTTGGAAAATAATGAGTAATATTAACTTGCAAGTCTTGCTCATAATATAAATTTTAACCTAAAAATTTATATTTTACAACTTCTTTGTTCTTCAATAAATTTTTACAGATATTTTGTCCTAAAACATTTCTTGCAATACACTTTCAAAATCTTGTAATAAATTACATAATTGAAGTATATTGAGTTGAATTGCAGTATACATATAATTAATATATTGACCTCAAAATAAAGATTTGGTTTGAAAATAAGAAACATGAAATTGACCATAGGATATATGAAATCCAAAATAATGTTATGCTTGTATATGGTTGAAGTTTTATATTCTATACATGTAAATAACATAATCACAATTCCAAATGCGTGTGTAATAGTGCGAAGCACAAGTTTATTAAAAGAACCTTATGAAGGGGAACATGCAAAGAAAAATCCTCATGTAAATGGAACCAAAAACTTTGAGTTTTTTGTTGCCAAAGAGTCTTGTAAAAAAAATGATGTGCAATAGAAGTAGTTTTTGAAAGATTTAGCTCTTTTAATTGTAAACAATCATTTGCCAATGCATTTTGTTGGATGCCAATGGTTAAATATCTAGTTTACATTTATGTCCAAGGGTTGTTTTGCTTTCTAAGAAATAGTTTTCAAGAGAAATTTTGCCAAAGTTGGTGGAAAAATCTAAACAATTATATGTCCTACTTACTTTGGTAGATGTGAAAAAAGGTTTATGACATTTTGTCCCTTGTTATTAAATTTTTGGGGGTTTATTGGCAACCAAAACATAGTGCTACTGGGTGCTTTCAAGCATTTGACACCTCTGGGCATGCATTACTTGACGACTTATTAACTAATTTGTTAAACAAATATGACTTGAGAAAAAATATCAATGCTCATGTTAAAAATGAAGGATCTAATTTAAATCCTATGACCATAGTCTTTAATTATGTTGTTAGTTGTAATGTTTTAAGCTTCATAGAAAGTTTTTAGGGTAGCTATTTTAACCATGCATTCTTTAAGGCTTGTCGTTATGTTTCAATTGAAGAAAAAGTTTATAAGGGTTTGAAACACGTTATCTCTCAAAATTGCCCAAATATAAATGCATAATTTGGCGAAAAAAGTTAAGGAAAGGTAGACAAGAATGGAAGAAAGCTTGTGGAGATTTGAATATTCCTCAAAGAAAATTGAACACTTTAGTTAAAATAAGGTTATTATCAAAACTTTAATATTTCCTTGTTTATTATTATTTTTCTTGAGAAATTTTGCTAAGACTTAGATCTTGATCATTTGTTGGTTTTTTCTTTGTAGGTTTGCCAACAAAATCATTCTTTTTCAAAAGGCTATATTGTTTAAGAATTCTATAATGTTTTGTTATAATTGGTAGAATTCAATGAAGATGACAACCAAAGTTCCACCCCTTTGACATGGCATATTTGTCAAATTGTTATTCATTGTGTTTCCCTTGTTGTAATTGCTTGTATTTAAAACCAATCTAGGGGACATTGGTTGTTAAATGATGCCTTTCATTCTGCCATTTCCATGAACTTCAAATTGAGAGAAGAACCAAAAAATGCACCATCTTTTCAGACCTTAATGGAAGAGGATTATGGTGTGGCATTTGAATTAATTTGTTTGGATTTCAACATTAGAAATGAGGTTTGGGTAGATGCAAGCTATAATGGCTAAGAAACGACAAAATTCCTAGTCGAAAAAGCCCATATAAATAGATAAATAAACACCAAAATGGAAAAAGACATTAAAAACCAATGTTGAATGGGCCCTACATGGTGATTAGTCAATTAATAAAATCCATATGAAATGATGCCCATCTAGAATATATGTTAGGGGAAAATAATATCAATCCAATAAAAAATGACAAAGATTGGGACTTTTGAAAATTAGGCCTAAATGTGGTCTTTCAAAAGTTGATAGTTATTTGTTAATGAAAATTTATGTTGTAATTTTTACAATCCATACATATTTTTTCCATCATGATCATATATTGAATCCCTATAAAAATATTGAAATGCATTTGAATGTTAATGCAAAACTTAGATTATAGTCCAAATGTCCATTTTAAAAATACATTATTACATGATAATTGTATGTTTATTGAATTTCACCATTTAGTAAATTTTCTTATTCAAGTTGGCAATTTTCATCCATAATGTTTTTTTCAAATTGATGGTTTTACAATGCATTTGTGGGTGTAATCATACTAACATGTACTAAAAGTAATCCTAACCACTACTTAATTTTTAAATTTTGGATTGTAATAAGTAATAAAAATAATAAAAATAATATCTTTTTATAAAATGTTATTGTGAATACATTATCTACATATGATAAAAATTTGGAATCAATTTAATGAGTGATAAATATGTATAAGGGACTTTTAACCTTTTGTAACCATTATTTAGAAGTTGCATAAAAGCAACTTAAAGTAGTTTTGACATTAAAAGCACAATTTGAAAAACGAATAATGACATATTTTTGGATATTTTTAAATATACACCTTAACATAATGGTATTAAATTTTTAAAAAGATTTTAATACTTTTTTGAAAGATGTATTAAGAAGATTCGAAGAATAAAATAGTGGTTTAAGGGGGCAAGTGCAGCTCTTAATAGAGTGGTTGGACCCGTGTGGCATTTGAATAGAATACACTTTACAAAAAGTTAATAAGGACACAAAAAGTGCACCACCATAATTTGCATCTACTTGTTTGTGGAGTTTTAAATGGTTTTCTTTCCTTGAAAAAATTTGATGAAAGAAAAGCACATAATATGTTAGCTCTAATGTTAGACCCAAGATTTAAAAGCATTTGCTTAATGTCTTCTTTCATTGGTCATGATAAGGAATAACGATTGTTGAACAATATGATACAATGTCATTATATCCTATGTTCATGAAATGTTATTATATTTGCAACCATCGATAGAATCTAATAATGGTTTTGTTGACCAAAAACTGGATGATGACAATAAATTGTATATTTTTCAAATGATAATAGGGAGTATTGAGCTAGCAAAAAAAACTTGTTAAAAGAAAACTATTGATTTTTCAGTATTATCAAGTGGATATGAAAGAGATTAAATGTTTTTTTTCGATGATGGGAAAAACATGAAACCATGTTTCCCATAGTTGGGTTTCTTGCTTGTGACATTTTAAGGATTGTTGGTTTGTAAATAAATATTCACATGATATTTTCCTTAGCCAGAATCCTCACTAATTTAAGCCACGTAAAACCAAGGTAGCTTAGGTAGCCAATGTTGTATGTGGGCGAACTTAAATTCCTCACCTCCATTTTAAGGAATCAAGTTTTTATCATTGGGATATCATTTCAAACATTGGGATATCATTTCAAAAGTTAAGATTTTTTGTCATCATATTGTAATAAATTTGATTGCACTTTTTGTTTTGATTTACATATTGTAGCATTCATCAATGAATTTCAATATTTTCGTATTACTTTTTAAAGTAGGAATTTATACCATGTCCCAAACATCTACCTAGATAACATGTAGGTACCTATGAGAATTAGGTTACTACGTGCTATTAATTCAATTAATAAATAATTAATAAAAATAAATAGCAATGATTGATTAATTACTATGAATTGTAAATAAATAAATAATATCAACGATTGATAATTGATTATTTCCTATCAATTATCAATTATTATATATTATATAATGATTATTCAATTCAATTGTTATTCAGCATTAAGTAGTTAGTTTAAGTATGTACATGTGTTTAAAGTTAACATGCAGGTAGCCTATTTTAAACTTTATAAATATTTACAAGGTGTAATATGCCTAACCTAAGGCCTATTAGTTACTAATTTAAGTTTGGTATGTACCCTAGGCCAAATAAACTTGTAAATTAAGTAGCCAAATTAATGTGGTTGATTTGATTAGATGTCAAATCAGAATAACCAATTTGAGTAATCTTAAATTAAGATGTTTGATTTTTCATGTTTTCATGTTTACAATGCCAATTGCACAAGTAAATTTTCTGTGCTTCAAAATGTGCCATAATTGTGTAAATATTTCATTTACCCACATTTACCCTTTATGTAAGCATTGTATGTGTATGGTAAATGATGAAACAATTACCTTACCCTTCTGTTATGATCATAGTAGGTGCTCATCACTTATCTTCACCTGTACTTGAACAAAATTACGCCTATATACCTTTACCCATATGATATTTTCAAAATGGCACCTGCTACCAAGTTGCTCTTAGGGTATGTTTCCAGGGCTTACACTTAAAAGAACTCAAACTAGTATTTTTCTTTCATTTTTCAATTTGACAAAAGTGGCTGATAAAAATGACTTTTAAAACACTTGTAACAATTGCTGTTATATTGTAAAAGGATTCACACTTTTTTATCTTTGGCTAATTTTAATATCTGCCTACTAATGATAATTTCTGATATAATAGTATAAAGATTTTTTTTTAAATTAAAGATTTTTTTAAACTTTTAAAAGATGTCAAAAATATTATAGGAAAAAAAAGTGGCCTATGAAAGGTGAGTTTGAAAATTTTGTGTGAAAAAATATCAATGTTTAGAAAGTTATGGTGAATTGCAAAATACTTTTAGAAGATGACAATTTTGAATTGAACTAGATAATGTTTTACACAAATATGATATGATATTTATATATTATTATTTTCCCTTTTTGAGGTGTGGGAGCAGTCAAAAACTTCTCAACCCAATGAAAACAACATTTTATCTATAAAAGTTTTCCTTCACACCAAAGGGCCCCGAAAACAAAAAAATTGTCACAAGAAAATTAAGTAGAGCACATACCCATAACCACCTCAAAAAATATTTATAGCATATTTGGATTATTGCGGTTTTGGCACTGTGTTTTCATTACTTTAGGGGAACTTTTAATGCATTGTGACAATGTCCAAGTTCCACACCCCATGTGATGAGTGCTTCTTGAATGAAAATGCCTTATGCAGCCAAAGTAGCTATCACCCATAGAAAGATTTTTGAAAAAAATGGAAGTCATCCCTAGCAAGATTTAACTAAATCTTGCTACAGGGAAGATATGAAATATAAACATTTAATCATCTTTCTAAAATTCTTGTTGCATTTTCAAAACTAAACATAGAAATCTAGCAATTTCAGATTTTTTTAATTCCAAAAAATTGAACCAAATTTCCAGATGATAATTTTTGATGCGAAAATAATTTAATTTTATAATTTTCAAAAATAATAAATATGTTTTTCAACATGAATGACCTTGGTATGTGGGTATGGGAATTAGAGGGGAATTGGGGATGGATGCCTTTCAAGTTCAAGTTTTTTTTTTTCTTTGTTTTTTTTTGGGGACTGAGCCATTATCATTGGCTGAACCCAAAAGAGAAAACCCCTCACACTTTAAAAGTTGCCCAATATAAAAATTTCTATCCTAGATGGGTTGTAGATTGTTTTTCAAATTCCTGTTTTGTATTGACAACTTTTATGAACCTAATATCTAAATATGACAACTTTTGACAATTATCCCTGAAAATATGGCAAAATTTGCAAAAAATCCTAAAACAGCCATTGTAGCAGTGCATGTGATTTGTTTTTTTCTTTTGTTGCCACAATGCAAAAGTTCACCCAAGAGAGACCATTGTCAACCATGACCCTGCCGAACTCTCAAGTACCCAACTTCACTTTTGGTACAACCAAAAATCCCTCCATGAAACAGGGTACACGTTTGTCATTTCACAATTTTTGAAGGAGAATTTTAAATTCACACCTTTTTTGATTAAATTTACACCCTTTCTTCGCGCGTTCGATTATATGTGGATTAAATTTGAGTGTGTCTTGCCCACCCCCTGTAAACATTACACGCAACGCAATAGGAGATGGAGTTCGTGACGCGGCTAGAGGTAATGGAAGATCTCAACAACAACTACGAACAGGAAGGAATGGTCCTCACCATCAAGACAAGCAAGGAGAAGCAGGTGGTCATGAAGTGTGATCGAGGCGGGGAGTACGTCAACATGTTGAACCTAATGAATGAAACCCGCCAAAGGGAGACGCACATGAGGCAAACTGACTGTGAGTTTGAGATCATTTACTTGTCGGTGAAGGGTGTCTGGGCAATCCGTAAGATCTCAGGTAGCCAGAACCACGAGCTTGGTGGCAACCTGGCAGGCCATGCGATGAAACGTCGCTTAACCGAATTAGAAAAGGCTCTTAGGCAACCACAACCACGAGCTTGGTGGCAACCTGGCAGGCCATGCGATGAAACGTTGCTTAAGCGAATTTAAAAAGGCTAAAGTGCGAGCGCACGGTGGGCAAGGTTTCGTGCCAAAGGACATTCTCTGCATCCTCCATAAGGAGTTTACAAACAACCGCTCGACAACTAGGGAGATCTACAACGAACTTGTTGGTACTCAAGCGGAGGAGTTGAAAGGCTGTGGACCCATCAAAGCTCTGGTGGAGTTGATCTCCTGCTCTAATTACTTCAGCAAGGTGTGGCTGGTGGAGTTGATCTCTTGCTTTGATTACTTCAGCAAGGTGCAGCTGGTGGAAGGTGCCGTTGACTGCGTGTTCTTTATGCATCAGTCATTAGTCAGCATAGTGCTAGACGTTCAGCACGTACGAGACCAACAAGTTTGGCATGCCTCTGCTGAACGTGGTCGGCATCACATCAACCTATGCGACATTCAACACTGGCTTCGCCTTCTTGCATGCGGAGAACGAGGAGGCGTATGCTTGGGTTTTGGAGTAGTTTTCCAAGGTCGTGACTCCAAAAGTCCTCTCCATGAACCGAAAGTTGGCCCTAATGAATGGGATTACACAAGTCTTCCCGAGCTGCCACAACATCCTCTGTTGCTAGCACATCAACAAGAACATTTTTGTTAATTGCAAGACACGTTTCTCCGATTTCAAGTGGCAATAGTTTCTGCAATGATGGAATATGCTTGTCTCCAGCATGTCAGTCGAACTGTTCGATGTGGCTCTTATTGTATTTGAAGACACCTATTCATGAACCCATCCAGCTGCCTGGTAGTACGTTAACAGGACGTGGATGCCTCACAAGGAGAAGTTTGTTGCCTATTACATTGACAAGTTTCCCCACTTTGGCAACGCCAGTACTTCGAAGGTGGAAGGAAACCACCACGTTATCAAGTTGTATCTCCGTGTTGGCACTTTTCACCTTTTGATGCTAACAAAATGATTGGGTCTCATGCTGGCTAATCAATGCGTGGAATTGAATGTTGCAATTGAGAAGTAGAGGGTGCATAAGGCACATCAGTTCGCCCATAGTTACTTCAAGGACATAATCTATTAGGCCTCTAATTTCGCTTTGGATAAGCTTCTGCAACAACTTAAGCACGTTGAAAAGGGGGGACATGAGGAGCAGCCATGCTCTGCACGGTTCACGAAATCGTGGGGGCTACCTTGTCATCATTACATTTGTGACTATCTAGAAATTGAGACTCCGATTCTTGTGCAGGACATTCATGAGCAGTGGCTGTTGGACTTAAACCCCCTAATCCTTCCAAGTTTCAATGTAGTTACACCACCACACGAACTGGCGTCACCACAAAGTTTATTCATGCAAACAATGATGGCTACCCTACAACAAATACTCAATAATGGGAATCCTCGAGCAAGCAGTTTGATTGCTCGCTTCAATCAGGTCGTGGATACCCTAGTGATGACATTCTTCATTTTGCACATTAAATTTTTAAAATTCTTCATTTAGCACCTTGTCATAACATTCTTCGGTGTGAATTTTGACAAATTTTAACGAATTTTATGGAGATCTTTGGGCTTCCATAACATTCCCGCACCAAGAATGTCATAACTATGGTGGATACGCCTAATGTTCAGGTTCAAGAGCCCTTGGTCGTGGTTAAGAAACGTAACAGACCTGCAAGTTCTAAGAACAAGACAAGCACAACTAAATACAAGTCTCACTTTGAATACGTGGAAGGATGCAGGTGTGGGGTCTGTGGTCAATCAAGGCACAACTCGAGAACTTTCTTGCAAAAAAAATTGAACTGATAAAAGAACATACTCTTAAAGTTTAATCTACATAAAATCGGACACGTGAATGGTGTGAATTTAACCAAAAAAGGTGTGATTTTAAATACTGCGTTATTTTATTGTATTTCCCTTTCCTTGTTTTATTTGTTTCCATTCCTTTTTTATAGTTTTTTTGTTTTTATTTATTTTTTGTTTATGTTTGTTTCATCTTTTAATTTTTTCTATTCTTATTTTTTCTATCTTCATTTATTTTTCTATTTTTTTGCGTTTATTTATTTATGATGTTTCTATTTTCTTTTTCAAAAAAAATCTAGTTTTTCTAATATGTTTTATAATAAAATTAATTTAAAAATAATTTTGTATTTTTGTTTGATTAGATGCAGGTTTGAAGTTTGGAAAAAGAGGACAAACCTCATTTTTTTTTTCAAGTATGATTTTTTTCTCTTTCTTTCGCTCTTTGTTTTAGTTTTTTTATTTTTTGTCATCTATTTTTTAAATTTTCTTTTAAGATTATTTTACTGTATTTCCCTTTTTTCATGTTTAAATATATTTATTTTATATGTTTTCATTTTTTTTCTATCTTTAAGTGTTTAAAAAAATTCTAATTGTTAAAGTGTTTTTCTGTTTTTTTTTTTCTAGTTTTTCCCCTTTTTAAAATATAACTTTGTTTTGGTTTTTTCTTTTTTGTTACAACTTTGTTTCATTTTATTTATTTATTAATAACTTGTCTTCTTCTTTTTTAATTTGAAATTTCTTGTGTTGTTTTAAAAAGATTTCTTCTCTTGTTTTTCAAGTTCTTTTTCAACAATTTTTAGTTTTTAAAATTAGTTTTTAGCTTTCGGCAAGACTACATGAGTTTTTCAGCCTTCACATTGTAGAGGATTATTATATGATGGATGGATGGATGGATGACGGGATGGACAGAGGAACGAATGGATGAAAAAAGCTTCATTTCATCACGACGTCCTTTAATATATAAGATTAGTGTAATAGCCTGTGCTGTTGGCCCAAGTGTGAACTGGTTATGCAACCAATTTCTCCTACCAAAATCTTTTTTTTTCCCAATTTCATTGAATTTTCAATGACAAAAACTTGTACTTAAAATTCAATATTGCCTAAACGTCCAATCTAAAATTTTCTAAATTGCCTTCATTAAATCCTACTCACTCAATGGGGGCTTTCCAACAATATCAAGAGCATGCCCAAATTTTTTTATAATTTTAGTTTTAATTTAAATGGATTTTCAGTGAAAAAGTCTTTGATTGTTCAATAACTTCTCCATTATAGATTGAAACATTATGAAACCAAATCAGTGCACCCCTACGCATTGAGGCCGCTCCAATGGTATCAATTGAGCATGGGAATAGGCACCATGGTCTGGATTATGTCAATGTGACAAACAAACTACCTCCCTTCCTAGATAGATTGAGGACAAGTTTGTCATGTTAAAAACTACTGGAGTACAAGATAGGTTAGTTGCCCGTGGTTGACATGTGGCATTTCTAGGAACTTGACACATCGCATTCTATCAACCAGGTACTTACTTAGTGACTGACGTCTACTATAAGGTTTATTTAGGGTTAAGGTTGCACAGCATATTCTTTGATGAATTTTAATGTTGATCTTGAGTACATGATTGAAACCGCAACGGATTATTTGTGCAGGGTAAAGCCCAAGGTTGTCCGTTTTACTGGAATGACATGTGCAAAGCAGAACACAACAAAGGTGTCCTGCACTGGGAGCAGGCAAAACTCCACAAAGGGTTGCTTTATCCCCAGAACTTTAATGGCGCGGGGGGTGGGGGGTAATAACATCCTGCTGGTTTAGCTAGGTGCCTTAATCTCTTCTCTAAGTTCTTTGGAGTACACCAAGAAGGCCAAACTATTCCCATCATGTGTAACCACTAAATTGAAGATATACCACCAGACATGTTGAGTGCATACAATCCTATGTACAAGCCTGATGCTTGTATGATACTTCTGATGTGTGTCACATTTTGATCAATATTCTAAATATGTTTCCTGTCACAAGTTACAACTCACAACCTGTTATCTGTTATTTTACAATCGCAGAGTAAATATACTCCATTTATGCATCCTTTGATCTTAAAACAGCCAATATACTCTGTAGAGAGGTCCTCCAGGTTGTACAAACCACAAGTAGGTTGTGCCTTGTAAGAGCAGCTGGGTCGGTGCTCAGTAAGTGAGCCTGCAGAAATATTTCTCACATTCAATTTTTGTTTTTTACTTTTTTTCCAACTCCACCCATAAAACTAAAACTGGGACTGCACATTGGTCGGAGAGTACTAATAGCAACCCACCTGGACCAATCAAACTATGTAGCCAATCAACAGTAGGTGTTACGCTTTGCTATGCCATGTACGAACCTCTGCACCCTGTTGCAAAGTTTGGGCCTAGTGTGCCATGTGCCAGCCTCTGAATCCTGTTTAAAATGCTGGGATTATGAAAATGAGGAGTTCATTTCTTTATACTTGTAATCATGTGCATGCGTAAAGGACTAGGGTAAGTACGTTAAACCGCAATAGATAAATATGTTAGGTTAAGTAGGTTAGTTTATGATTACCACCGACCCACCTACTTTTTTACAATTAAGGTAAAAAAACACAAGACTAAATGAATTTTTAAAAATAGCTAATTTTTTTTCTTTTTTTCTTTTATGTTTTGCCCTAAGAGTTAAGCTTTTTTGAGCTTATCCCAAAATGGAATATGTATTTGAATGTGAAAATATAAAAGAAAAAGCTTTCTTTATATAGTGTCCAACATAGGATTCAAGGACAAATTAGCATATGAATTTAATCTTTTAGTTGTTCCTTAGTTGTGAATTGAATTATAATTGAATTGCAATTCTAGAAAAAAATTTGCACATGTTTTATGCTTGTTTTTCATTATGTAAATTATACAATTAAATTAATGATTATACGATAATCTAATATTTAATTTTCATTATTTGAAATAGTGATTTTTTTTTGGTATTTAATTATCAATTTAATTAATTAGCTCATAATAATTAATTTAAGTAATTATTAATTATTAATTATTAATTATTGATTATTGTGTAATCATTTTTTGAAAAATAACTCAATACTAAATATTCAATATTAAATATGAATTTGGGTAGAAAATGTGAATCTATGAATATGCATATCTTGTAGATTGAATTTATTTTTAAAATAATGTACACACTTTTTTAATTGTTCATGTAAATGAATCATATGTATTTAACTAATTAATTAGTTAACGAAGTTAGATAATTATTGATGAATTAATAATTATTCTAAATAATCAATATAATTCATTTTGAAGTATCCCAAGTTTGGATAAATATATTTTGATTAATATATAATTTATAATTATTCTAGTATTTAATGTAAAATTAGTTATATGAATCACATTTATTTATTCATGTTAATAGTCATATTATTGAAACAATAATTACTTATAAAACATTACACATGGATATGTATTTTTATTGAATTATATGTAGTTGTATTATAGTCATAACATAATTGAATAATAGTACTTTAATAATGGTGCAAAAAATGGCAATACTAATTTTATCAATGGGAATCATAGTTGAAAAATAATTGTAAATGTATTTTATAATAGGTGGTGGAAATGTTGAAAGTGGCATGATCACATGTATGTACATTGTACATTAGTTTTAACATATTTGTTACTTTAACGATACATTTACAACAATTCTAAAATAGTTGCCATATGTGTCATAACCCTAGCCTTGGGCTCATGACCGAGGCAAAGGGGTTCCAAGGTTGCGAGCTAAGAGGAAGCTCGGGAGTTATTCTGCATGCTCCTGGGAGTGCAAGAGAGTGCGAAGGAACGAACCTTCACATTCCCAAAGGAGTTCAACTTTGGAAGTTGGAATTTTGGTGGACTCCCGAATTTTTAAAGGGTGATTTCAGAAGTCAAAACTCAATGGCTTAAAGATTACTTTATACCATTGGAAAGCCCTTAGAACATAGATATTTAAAATGGGCTCGCATTATTCATTTGGACATTTGAAACATATGTTATGGCCAAAAGAAAGGTCAGGAATCAAACTGTCAGTTTGACTCCCGACCACTAAAAGTCAAGAATCGATCCAATTTACTTAGCTGTAGATGTCACACAACATATTGTTGGAAAGCTCTTAATGAGAGCTACAACTTTACTTCAAACCTCATCTCAATCGAAGGTCTGCTCGCAAAGTTATGGCATTCCAAAGTCATGGGAGTCCCACTTTGGCAATTTGGGACAAAAAACCATTTAGATGTATGCCCCGTGGGCAGCCACAAAATATATTATAAGGGGGAAGGTGGTGGCTTCCCTGAAGTCCAGGTCGTGGTGAATCTTATGTGTCAATGTTGCTTGTGACTCATCTTAGCACTGAAGGTGCTCCAACTTTGCACTAATCATCTTGTGTTGGTTTTATGTGGTCCGTGTGAGTAATTGAAGCTTGTCAACTCTTCTTAGTCCCATCTCGGAGCTCTAGCACGCCCTTTTACCCCTCCAAAGTGCTGCGAACCAAGGAGCATGCCATAACTCCTTACTCTTCTGTTATTTTCGATTTGAGACTCACATTGGAGTCTCTCAAGGAGTTGGGAGCACGTCAATATGCAACTAAAATGCAACTCTTGAAAAAATCAAACATGGTTTACTACATATATACATACAATGTGTATAAATTATCGTATAGAAGACCCATTTCCAACTCACTTGCAAATATAGTACAACCAATTGATTTTTTAATGCGACAATTTATTTATTAATACATTGTATTTTTAAGGGGATAGTTAAACAATAGTTGTATATGATTATTATTTTTAGTTTTAGTTACAAGGTAGTGTGGTTTCGAGGGATGCAATTTCTCCTAATGAAAAACAATGGAAAAATGTTTCTTACATTAACATACCATCCACCTTACATGGTGCACAAGTGAGTGTTCATTCACTTTGGCCCTTCCTAGGCATGTCTTTACCTTCCCTTCCCTTTTTGGAATGTAATATGATTTACTAGTAAGTTCGAAAAAGGGCATTACTACAATTCATGGATTTTTCAACTGGGTTTTCTAGTTTAAAAATACCCAAAAGTGATAGGCATAAAAAGACCACTTGTTAATCAAAACAAATTGTGTTGGCCATGTCCTACGTGATTGGGCAGTCAAATTGGACCTTGCCATTTTGATCAGCAAAGTGATTTACAAAATGACTCACTATTCAATGATGGACCATTTCATTAGATCAATTTTTGGATTATTATTATTTTAATTAGGTTGGTAGGTAGTAAAAAGGTTTAGGTAGCTTGAAAGTAGGCATTTAGGTAGGGTGGTGCTACCTTAACTTAAGTTAACCTACTTAACTTAACTTCATTAAGCCACCTTAGTTTAACCTATACTTTAGCTTTATAAGCATGCAAATAGGTTATAGTTATAAGGAATTGAACCCCAAACCTTCCCAATGATAAACCAAATGCTTATGAATGCATTACACCACCAAAAATGTTCAACTTTTATTAAGTTTTTTATTTGACATGTTTATTTCACATCATTAAACATAATGGTTAAACCTAAATAGCAACTAATGACTAAACTCAATGACTTAAATTAATGGTTAAACCTAATGCCTAAACCTAATGGCTAAACCTAGTGGTTAAATTCATTGATTTAAGCTAATGGCTAAACCTACTAGATAAATTCACCGACTTAAAGTAATGGCTAAACCCAGTGGTTAAATTCACCGACTTAAACTAATGGCTAAACCCAGTGGTTAAATTCATTGATTTAAACTAATGGCTAAATCTACTCGATAAATTCACCGACTTAAACTAATGGTTAAACCTAATGGTTAAATTCATCGACTTAAACTAATGGCTAAACCTAATGGTTAAATTCATCGACTTAAACTAATGGCTAAACTTAATGGTCAAACTCAACAAATTAAACTAATGGTTAAACTTAATGACTAAATTTAGCGATTTAGACTAATGGTTAAATTTAATGCTTCAATTCATTAACTTAAATTAATGGCTAATCTTATTGGTTAAACTCAATAACTTAAATTATTGGGGTCCAAATTTTTTAAGGTGTACCACTAAGGTAAAAATTGATTTAGTCTTTAATGGAGTCCTTTTTTTGTCCTATATTTTGATCCCCATTAATAAATGAATCAAAATGTGTCATATTATTTATAAGTATCATATGTTAAACCATTAGAATTTAAATTCCATCAATCTCATCCATTTGTGTTTCTAAATGACGACATGACAATGTGACAATATTTTGTTGTTCTTTAAAGAATTAAAATTCGATGGCTAAAACTAGTGGCTAAATTCAACTTAAACTAATGGTTAAACATATTAGTTAAATTTTGATTAATTTTAATGATAATACCTAAGGTTAAACATAGTGGTTAAACCTAGTTGATAAACTTAATGGTTAAATTTCATAATTAAACATAATGGTTAAACTTAATGGCTAAACCTACGCTAAACCTTGTAGCAAAATCTAGCAGCTAAACATAATGACTAAACCTTGGTTAAACATAATATCTAAACTTACGCTAAACCTAATGGTTAAACATAATTATTAAACCTAAATTAAACCTAGTGGGTAACTTTAGTGGTTAAACATATTGGATAAACCTAGGCCATACCTAATGGCTGTACTTAATGGTTAAATTTAGATTATACCTATTGGCAAAACTTAATGGTTCAACTTAAGTTAAATTTAGTGCCAAATTTAATGACTAAACTTAATGGTTATAATTTGGTTAAAATTTGGACAACCTTATGGCTAAATCTAGTGGCTAAAAATTGGGTTAAATTTAATGGTAGGTGGGTAGGTAAGTAGGTAGGTAGTTAAATAAAAGATAGATGGGTGGGTGGGTAATAAGTAGGTAAATAACTAATTAAGTAAAAAGATGGATGAGTAGGTAGGAGGTAAATTCAGAAGGTAGTAGACCATGTTGCATTGACTAAAAATCATTAGCCATTTTCACTAAATGTTCAACTTGACTAAAGACCATTGGTCATTTTTATTAAAGATCATTGGTTGTTTTGACTAAAGTTATACAACTTGATTATGTGTGTTTAATCAAATGAACCACTATAATAAGTTGATTAGTCAACAAATACATGTGTCATTCAAGCCCTTGGCCTTTAGTCAAAATTTACACATCCAATAGTCAAAATGACAAATTAGTAAATTTGAACCTCTTAAAAAACCATGAATTGTAGTAATGGGTTTTTGTTGTGCATTTTGTTCAATTTGTGAATCATGGAGAAAGGTGTTAAATATTTCATATTGGATTATGTTCAATTGTGAATGTAACACCTTATGCAAAGCCATGTGATTTTATTGTAAGGTTTGATTAACTTTGGCTTAATTATAGGGAAAACATAATATGATCTTGTTTTTGTTTTCTATTCAAAAATAAGCTAGTGATAGATATCTTCATTATTTTTTTGAGAGGTTGTAGGTTTGAAATTAATGTGGGATATAAAGGGGGGAAATCCTATTTAACAAAACAAGGAAAACCTCATAGGGTGAAAAGAAAAAGATGTGAACAAAAACTCATTAGAGGTGTATTTAACATCTCCTTATGGAACTAACAACCTTTGCATAGGGCAATCTTAAACTTACCCTTAGATGGCTATGTCCTTTTACTTGCAATTGGTTTGGCATCTTTATTATTTAAAAACATTTAGTGTGATATATATTATCATTTGCTTACACCAATTTTGGTTTTGTAGATTCCAAGTGCAATGTCAATAAAAAATGGGGGAACACTAGTTGCACCTTGGAAGGGACCTTGGTTGAAATGTTACCATGTGATGGAACAATACCTTTCCTTACTGTACATGACATACTCCTAGGGGGATCAAGATTTATTAACCTTACTTTAATTTTTCACTATTGATATTAAAACTTAATTTTTAAAAAAATGATTTTAGATGTTTTTAGTCATTAAAAGTGAAGAAAACATTTCCAAATTCATATATGCAATTTTCACTATGTTGTTAAACATATAAAACAATGATAAAGGACTTATATTTTATTATGGTTTTTTGTTGGATTGAAAAACTCTCCTAGGGATGACAAATTTTTTACATCTTCCAATGAATGATTGCCATTTTAGCTACCCAAAAAATTCCTAAAAAAAATAGGCCTTAAGGTCAAAGCAAGATAAATTATAACCCAAATTTACCTTGTTTACTTGCAATGCAATCAATTGAAAATAGCATGAAAACCCATCATCAAAATAAATGTACATCGAATGTTTTGATTTGAATAACCAAAAACAAGATAGTTCTTCATTATTTTGCATTCAATTTAAATTTCCAACTTATTCTAATACATATTTTACCTACTTATTTCAAATGCAATTAGTTTTGTAGTGTGGGTTGATGTAAAATACATGTAAAGTAAGGAGAAAGTAGGTGCCAAAAATTTGAATTTGATTTTTAAATATCTTAAGATTAAAAATATAATGATCTTTACATCCTAACTTAATAAACACATTTTCAATTCAATATTATGTGTTTAAAGTACCCACAAATTTTTTTAAATCCTTTTTTAAAATGCATCTACTTTTGATGTACTTTTTTTTCAAAAACATTTTGTAAGTAGCATAAGTTCAATTGAAATCCATGATGATTTTAAAACTATATTTCCATTCATTTTGATTTTATATGCATAACACACATAAAGTGATAAACAAATATTTTTGTCTTCACTTTACCTTGCTTCCACCCTTCATTAGGCTAATTCCATAATACATGATGTACATAGACAAAGTCCAAATGTAGGTTTTTAACTAAAATCACTACCAAATGGTGTTGAAAAATAACCGGCCCCAATATTCTGAAGGAACAATAAAGACAAGAAGTCTAGAAAATGAAGGTCACAAAATAAGGATTCGTACAAAATACTTCACTTTTATTCCATCATGCCAACAAGGCCAGAAAATGAGGATTTGTACAAAGTACTACACTTTTATTGGACCATGCCTTTATGAAAGTCAAACAATAAGGAGTTGTACAAAGTACTACACCTTTATTCCACCATTCCTTTATGCAAAGGCAAAAAATTGAAGGGTCATAAAATAAGGATTTGTACAAAGTATTACACCTTTATTACATCACCCTTTATGCAAGGCTAAAAAATGAGGGTCACAAAATAAGGATTCGTACAAAATACTATAAGGCAAATTTATCCATGAGTGGTACCATTGGGAATGTCACACCCCAATTTTTTGAAACCCATCCAACTTCAGAATAACATAGGACTCACATAAATAAAGCTTTTTATTTCAAATTATTTATCAAAAGGTTACATAAGTCATGAAGAATTCAAAACTCTAATTAAATTTACAAAAAAATGTGTTTTGATGTGGAAAATGAATGCATAAGAAAAAAAATTTAAGAATGTCACACAAGGGACTGTTTTGATCTAGAACATAAAAGGAATCTATTTTTTAGGAATTTTTCTTGGATGTTAAATTTTAAGAATATTTCAAATGCCAACCTATTTTATGTCTTTTATAGATAATTGATTGAATCAATTGTCCTTTAGTTATGAATTTTAAAAGTCAAGATTGTGAAGTCCTAAAGGGCCATTGATGTCAAGAACACAAATGATAACCATATTCATCTTTTGTTATTTTAATGACTAGTTTGGATCATTCCTTGTGCATGTACTAAATAAACAAGACAAAATATCTAATGTGTAAATGTAAAAACACCTTAAAAAAATAATCTTGAATGGGTTAGAAATGGTTCATGAATCAATATGTTAATGCATATTATAGGTTTTTGGGTGCTCATTATTTTTCATGAGTGTGTGCACAGGTGGGGAAAACAAAGTTCACATAGTCCAATCAAATAAACCAATGTATAAGTAAATGAAAGTTCATTTTTTAAATTGGGTTCAATTTTCCTATGATTTTGGCAAGGTGGTTCCTAGTGGTACCACCCAAGGATAAGTTTGTTTTACACTTTTATTCCATCATGCCTTATGCAAGGCTAAAAATGAGGGTCACAAATGAGGGTCAAAGTATTACACCTTTATTCCACCATGTTTTTCAATGACTTAAAATTTACTTGGGTCTAATGTGTTTTTAAAGGAGTCTCGAAAATCGCCTAAATGGAAATTATGTGTTTTGACAAACAAGTTTTTTTGTTCCAAAGGAACAATGAAAATTGAAATGCTAGAAAATGCAAGTCACAAAATAAAGATTTGTACAAAATATTACACTTTTATTCCACCATGCCTCTTGGCAAGGAGTATGTGATTACTAAGATCCAATGTTTTTTTTAAGGAATTTTCATGAAAGTGGCGTAAGTGGCAATTGTGTGCTTTAACTAGCAACCAAGCTTTTTTGAAGGATTTTATGATGTAGCAAAATTAATGTGATCATGCACAAAATAATTTAGCCAAATTTGCTACATATTAGATATGAAAGTAGGAAAAAAAAATCATTCTATATTCTTGGCTACCTATTGGAACTTATCATAAAAATCTAGCAATTAACAAAAAAATCTTGAAAAT
This sequence comes from Sphagnum tenellum, assembly GCA_963921925.1. Lineage (NCBI taxonomy): Eukaryota > Viridiplantae > Streptophyta > Sphagnopsida > Sphagnales > Sphagnaceae > Sphagnum > Sphagnum tenellum. Next base: position 14,723,305 of record OY998158.1, on the reverse strand, counting down.
TTGGTGAAATTGGGCCTTTTTTGCATGGAAAATCCTATGTGTACGTTGAAATCATATTTTTCAAGTCAAAATTTGGTGAAATTTCACCAATAAAAAAAACCTACTAGTATCAACTTAAGTGGATACAACCACATGCCAACCATGTTTTGACTAGTTATATAGAAAAAAATAGAAATAACACATAATTATTTTCCACCTTGGGGTTGTGTTGTATTTGGCTATTACAAGTTGCATTATTTGTGTGAATAGTGGTTATTCAATTTTGACAAAATCTGAATTTAGATTTTAAAAACAAAATTTGGAACCTTTTAGTGAATGTTGGAGAATTGGAATGACAAGACTTGGTGAAAAAACTTTTGACTAGTAGTTCAAACTGCTTGAATTACAAGTTAAAACTTAGATTCCATATAACTTTCAATTACAAACATGTTTTTTAGTCGATAAAGCTTGACAAAAATTGGAATTAAAAAAAATTTTAACAATCATGTGAAAAAATTGAACCCTTATTTTAGCTTAGACATTACACCCAATGACAACACATGACCTTATTTTAAAAACCACACATTTGTTTTATAGATACAATGAAAATCAAATGGGAAGGAACCATAAATTTATTGAAAGTTCAAACTAGTTGAGATTATGGAAATTATAAATTGTTTGCCAAAAAATACTAGCTAAACATGAGTTGTCAAATGTGAATTGTCAAATCACTTATTGTCAACCTTGAACGTGAGTTTTAATCACATATTGTCAACCTTAACATTCATGAAGACAAGATTGTAAAATCATATTTGTGAGCATTTGGATTTGGTGATTCCTATTCATGGATGATATAATCCATCAATTATTGGTTGGAAATTTCTCTTGCCCAATGACTTGGGTAATTTATCATTGATAATTTCTTTCCAAGTTTTTTTATTACAAGATATTTGTACACATTTTTCAAAGTATAGATGGTGCTAGGTCCTTTTACATCTTCCTTCCGATTTTTGTGTCGACAATTACAAATCCATCACTAAGTGCATTTGAACATGCGACCCACATTGAGCTCAAAATTGAACAGAATTGCATGGATTTGAACTCACCTTTGGGGTATTTTTGTTTACATTTGTAGAAGTTCAATGACATTGACTAGGCAAACATTTCAAGTTGTAACTTGTTGAGATTGTGCATAACATCTTATTGTAGTAGTTAGGAAAACACAACACCTCTTTGTACAAATTGACATGTGACGACTATGTTTGGGCTTTTAAAGAGTCCACATTATACCCATAATACTTGCAAGGTGATCCATTTGGTCACAGTCTTGACATAAATTGAAGAAGGCCCACATGTTGGGGGATCTTATAAAACTTATGGTAGCTATTGCAAATTATGTTTATAGGTGCTTGTTCATGACCACTAAAAGAAAAATTCAAATTTATGATTGGGATTTTTTTTTAGTCATAAGCAACATTTTACAACAAAAATTCCTTAAGTTGCTTAAAATTAACTAGAAGTGCAAATCAGTCACAAATTTGATGAGATCATCAATGTTTGGATGGAGGTGAAAAATAGGTATACAATTTCATTCACCATATGAAATACCACATGTGTATGGGCATTTGCAACTAAGGTGCAACTATTTTGGTGGCATCCAAAATCACACCACTTGTTGGAATTTAATATTGACATGTGGCAACATTTAGTTAATTAACCCATTATAATTTTGGAATAATGTACGATGTTCAATTCATGTGCTTGGTTGGCCTTAGATTGTGCCATGTGGCACAATTAAAAAAATTGCCACATGGCATATTACCATAAGTCAAACCAAACAAGTAGGTTGGTAGGCCTAGGTAGGTTTTTATGTACTTTCAACCTAATACCTAGGCTACATACCTAGGTATGTAGGTCCTTCTTAAACTGGATACCTACCTAAATAGGTAGGTAACGCTACCTACTTACCTAAACTAAATACTTACCTACCTACCTACATAAATAGGTAAGTAGGTAGGTAGGTTAAGGACTTATGTAAATGGGTACAAAACATAAATATTTTCATTTTATTTCGGATTTTTCCTTTGTGTTAAGCCTTTTTGATTGGTTCATCACAAAGCCTCATTGTTTCAATATGAAATTGTTATACAAAACACCTTGTTTATATAATGTTCAAACTGAAAATGTATGCCAAAAAATATGCGATAAAATTTAAGGTTGCAAGTAAATAATTAAATAAGCAAGTGATCTTATTGACTAGCTTAATAAGTAAGTAAACTAAATTAGTGATTACCTAACTAATTAGTTAACTACCCACTTACCCATTTATCAACATACCTATTACTTATTGCTCCACTATCTATAATAGTTCAAAATAATAATAATAACTATTATCTTATAGTTATAATCAACTAATGAATTAGTTCATGAATGTGATAATAAATCATCAATAATTTTAAAATTATATATGTATATAATGAATGATTATCAACTAATTAATGAATTAAACAATCACTATTAATTAATCACTACCATTCTTTAATTATTGAACTTATAATTATCAATAGTTATTACCTATTAAGATAGACCATGTTAAAGCATGTAACCTAAAGGCTACAACTTTACATACCCTTAATATACACTTATTGAAAGCATAACATCAAAGCTAACTTTAATAATGTAAACCTTGGATACATTAAATTTTCACATCAAGTGGGGTCATTGATGGTATGTTGACCATATGTACTGTACATAGTTAAACTACTTAACCTAGGTGCCTACCCAGGTGGCCTACCTAGCTACCTTAATTAGGTTTTTAACTTAACTTAAATAATGACACATGTCAACAACTCATAGGTTGAAAATTTATGAAATTATCAATAATATGAATTATTATATTGCATTATATATAAATAATGTACTTAATAAATGTATTTGAAAATATATTAAATGTTTTATTATTTAAAAAATGTTGCCCAATATTTTATTTAATTGAAGTTATAATGATCACATAACCCTATGACCAATCAATGGATGAAAAATCCTTGCAATCACAAATGTATGTGACTACATGTATTACTATACAGCCACATCGAGTTTTTTGCGATTGGTTATATTTTGCCACTTGTCCAAAGCAACTACAATGTTTGTAGTCGCACATGTTCAGTACAACTAAAATTTTATCTTTTACAAATTGTAGTCATTTATTTCCAAAAAAATTTAGTGTGTTTCATCAAAATATCCCATTTAGGAGTAATCAAACAAGGTTTCCTATCAATTGTGCTACAAAGCTTGCATCTCATATTATGAAGCACCCCATTAGTAACAAAGACACCTTCAACCCAGGGGAGCTTTGTAGCTCGTTCAAGTTGAAATTTCCTTGTGCGATCATATGACTTCTTCAACTTTTGTGGTGGACGCACAAGTAACAAATCATGGTATGACTTCGTATCAAATTAATCATTCAAAGATGATCACAATTTCAAAGGAGGTAGCTAGATAGTCAACATTGATACTACCACTTGATCTAGGTTGCACGGATGATCAAAACAAAAGGATTGTTGCATCAAGGGAGCATCAACTTGAAGATTTAGAGCTAGAGAAATAGAAGCAAGAAAAGGCCCACCAGGTTCTAGGGCAAATAGGAGATGGCAAATGTGAAGTAACATCAATTGCAATTGGAGAAGGAGATGCAGCATTTGACATCGGAGAAGGAGATGTAGCATTTGACAGTGTAGGAAATTGTAACCCACCAAAACTTGAATCCAAAAATTTTAATGAACCATCGCCTTCAAAAGGCAAGGCATTAAATCACATACTAGCTAGAGTGGTTCTGCATTCGCAATACTACTTGCAATTTTGGTGATAAACTGATTTTCATCGTGTCTAATTATAAAAAATCTAGAACTGACTAGTAGATTGTTAAATAACCGGATTGATAAGCAAGTCAAAACTCAATAACTAACTCTAGGCTGATTATTTCTTTTTAATTAAATAACCACCAAGTAGGAAATTTTATAAAACTCTTTTTGGGTACCAAAAAAGTTATCCATATCAATATATAAAAAATTGGTTACCAAGCTGGTTATTAGAAAAAACTAGGTAATGACCATAAGGTTATGCATCAAAACAATTAACCACCTCTTACATATCCTATCAATTATTAGCCAGTTATATGTGTTTTTAGAACTAAAATTATTATTATTATTATTATTATTTTCTGTTTTAAAAAAATTGTGTATTAATAAGTGGTTAAAGATTGAATAACCAGCTTGTAACTGGAATGATGACCAGGTCATCCAGGTAGCTAGGTTAATAGATTTTTTGAAAGCTCCATACCAGGCAGGTAACAATTTTTTTCTAATGGAAAAAAAAACAGTAACCGTCCAGTGGATGGCATATAAACCGGATTGATAAACCGCGATGATTCCCGGGTCGATAACCGTAGTGATAACCGGATGAAAAGCCCCAAGAACTGGCCAATACTGTGTGTGGGTCTGCAAAAAAAAATCCATGTTTTCACGTGACAGATCCCCTTTGCACAATTCCACCAAGATCTCGGTGTCTGGCCCATCTTCTGCAGCTCGCAGCTAAGGATCATCGCAATATTGCAGCAGGATTTGATCATCGCAATGAGCAGGAGTCGATGATGGCAACAAGAGCTGCTCATATGAGTCTTGAATATTGGGGAGGCCAGAGCAGCAGCCATGAGCTTGTTAGAACTACAGCACAAACAGTGCTGGTCGCTGTTGCTGCTTTGATGATGGTCCATTATCTGGTGGAACCATGGTTTCGCCAAAAAAGCTTGAGGACAGCACCGGGTCCATTCCCAATATGGCCTGTGCTTGGAAGCCTTCCCAGCATCGGCAAACTCCCGCACCGCACGTTCTACCATTTGTCGAAGAAGTATGGGGATGTGATGGAGTTGAAGCTAGGATCGACTCGCGCGGTAGTCATCTCTTCTCCTAACTTCGCCGAAGAAATTCTCAAGACCCATGATGAGGTATGCGCTTCCCGCCCAGACGCAGTTTTCGCCCATGTCGTCGTGTACGGTAGGAAGGATGTCGCATTCGCGCCTTACGGAAATCACTGGCGACATATGCGAAAGTTGTGCGTCTTGAGCTTCTGTCTCCAAAGAGATTGGGGTCCACTAAGAATTTGCGTTCTGAAGAAGTCTCTTTCATGGTGAAGGATGTGTACGAACTTTGCAAGGTTGGTCTGTTCATCACCCATCTTCGACCAACTTTCCAAAGAAGTTCACAAGTTTCAGTGTACGTCTTTGTCTCAATAATGTTGTGAGCTTGACCTTCATTACAACATTTGCAAATTGATTCATGCAGGGAGAGGGATATAATTAATAGAAATTTTTTTTCAGGAAGGGAAAGCGGTGAACATGCGATCCAGGTTATACGAGACGTCCATGAATGTGGTGACGCGCATGGTTTTCAAGCGAAGGTATTTTGACAACACGAAGCAATCCACGGCGGAAGCTGAGGAGTTCAAGGAGCTCGTTATGAAGCATTTGAATCTAGCAGGTGTATTCAACCTAAGTGACTACATTCCATATCTAAAACCATTTGATCTCCAAGGATATTTACCTATTATGAAAGAGGCTGCTTCCAGGATGGATCGATTCCTCAGCAAAATTGTCGAGGAGCATGTGAAAGATTCGAAGAGTACTAGTACTGCTGCAGACCACCGCGATGAAGAAGAAGAAGAAGAAGAAGAGGTCAAGGACTTTGTGGATGTAATGCTGTCTCTTCCTGCAGCAGAAACTGGCTCTGGCAGGCTTGAGATAAACACGATCAAGGCAGTGATCGATGTAAGTCCTCGGACCTTATAGCTTACTCCAACTGCAGATTGCTGCCTAACCCACGTTCGAGATTTTCAGCTGCAACCCTCTGACGCTCAAAGAGTTTTGATACAAGTCCCGCCTGTGTGCTTGAACGTGGGAAAAAGTTCTCAGTTGGAAAACTCCTTGTTACTTGAGTTTTTTGGTCCCTTCTTGGAGGTTAAAAGTTAGACAATTTTCCGCACAAGGGGGGAATCAATCGTCCATCCAAGAGCTCCTTGTACGAGTGGATTTCAGTTTGATTTCCAGTTGCATGCAAACCCTTTTGACGGTAATAATATAATGTTTTTTATTGGCAACTCCTTCCTTTGGTATATGCAGGACATGATATGTGCAGGGACTGATACTTCGGCCACCACTGTAGAATGGGCGCTAGTGGAGCTTCTGAGGCATCCAGAAGCCATGAAGAAAGCACAAGCGGAACTGGATGATGTGATCGGCAGTGAGCGAGTGGTAGACGAAGGCGACATACATGAATTGAAATACCTCCAAGATATTGTCAAAGAGACTTTCCGTCTGCATCCACCACTTCCTCTGCTTCTGGCACACGAGAGCATAGGAGATTGCACTGTAGGCGGTTACTTCATACCTGCCAAAACACGCATTTTCGTGAATGCATGGGCAGTTCACCGGCATCCATCTGCGTACCAAAAGCCTCTGCAGTTCAATCCTTCCAGGTTTGTTGGAAGCCAAATCGATGTGCAAGGATTGGATTTCCAGCTGCTTCCATTCGGCTCCGGTAGACGGATGTGCCCAGGCTTGCGTTTGGGTCTCATCATGGTGCAATTGGAACTAGCCCGACTACTTCACAGCTTCACATGGAAGCTGCCTGCAGGCCAAGATCCAGAAGACATCGATATGGACGAGATCTTGGGCGTTACTGCTCCCAAAGCGATTCCACTGCACGTCGTCGCTACTGCTCGCCTTCCCCTCCACTTGTACACCGCTCCTGGTACCACCCATTAGCCAGATGGAATCAACTAAGAATGTATGTGGCAGCAAGCAAGCAAAGAAACAAAGCCCTCTATCAATGGCTTTCCATTAGGTTGTTGCTGTCTGTCATCATCACAGCACACTTTCTGTGTGTAAGTGTGATCACAGCAGCCTATTTTCAAACATGTTCATACCAAAGTTTACAACCTTCCAACAATGTTCACGCACCAGCATATAGTTCCTAAGGTTTTATAATTATAAAATATTTATAGGTTTGGTTTGTCCCCGCTGTTTTTAACACTTGTGCCCACCAAAGGGAAAAATATGGCAACTTCCTTGCAAAATAAACATAAGAGTATTGGGGAGTTGTAAAAGACTAGTTGGTACCAACGTCTCTCGAAAATATGAATTTTTTTAGATATGAATCAAAAAAGTACCCAGATATTTGGAATTTGAATTTTAAAATATTCATCTTATACATATTCAACAAATGAATTCATATAATAAATTCATGGCGTTCTTGCATATCTGGGCGCAATGTGTGACTAGCAATGTGCACATTCAGGCATTCATGTGTGGATCTGCCCAAATATGCATACTACAAATATGCATATTCATAAAAGACACAAATTATTTTGGATTGAAACATTTGATTAAAGTGACATTTTTGACCATGCGACAAACCAAACATCTAGTCAAAAAGGTCAAAGGTTCATCAAGATGACTAAGGCTTAGTCAAATTAACAATACTTAATGCCCATTGTATTTTACAATTAGTTAAATTAACCATTTCAATTTGAAATTTAGTCAAATCAACCATACTAATTTGATTATTTCACCTATAAGTTTATTTTGCATAGAGTACATATCAAACCTAAGTTCATAGCTAGTAGGCCATAGGTTAAGTATATTACACCTACTAGTTATTTATAAAGTTTAATAGGTTACATAATGCTACCTTTATGCACATGTAGGTACTTAAACTTAATACATTAATTAAATTAATGTTTTATATTTTATGACTAATATTTTATATAATTAATTAATTTCCAAATAAATGTCAATTAATAACCAATAATTAATTTATCCATCAACTTGTTAATTGATCAATTATTATTAACGAATTGTTAATTTTATCTATTTTTTTGGCCAATACTTGATAGTAATTTATAATAATTAATAATAGTCGAAATATAATTGTAAATAATTAATGATAAGTGATTATCTAAAACTAATTTGATAGTTAATATTTTTAATATATTAATTGATAATTAATAATTCATGGTAAATAATCAGTAATTAGTAATAAATAGTAGATAATAAATTATCAATAATAAATAGCAAATAACTAATAACTAATCAATAAACCAATAATTAAGATTTCAAAATCAGTAATTAATAGTAAATTATTATTATTTAATGTTTAATGTTTAACCGAAGCTTAAACCTACCTAATGCGTCAACCTACCTACATAGTATGCTTAGGCTAGGTCTATTAGTATGTTAGTAGGTATTTATATCACCTATTAAATAACATAAGCATAAATAGCTTACTAAGTAGCTATAAACATAAACCTAATAGGTACTTATAAGGCCTAGTAGACTATAACGTACATGTTACCTCGGTACATGCATTTGTTAATAAGTACCTCCTACCTACTTATGTTACCCTACCTATAACCTACTTATTTTGTAACTTGTGTAGAATGGCATTTTGGTCAAGTTGGACATGAAGGCAAAAAAACCATATGGGGTTCTGTTTTACCGAAATTCCCAATCAAAAAAATCGTGATTTCTTGTAATGTTTTGTTGTAAACAATTGATAGGAAGACATTATAAAAATCTAAGTCAATTGAAGTTTTGATCTCAAAATGATAAAAATATTGAATTTTCAAAGAGTGTGTTGGAATTAGTTGAAACTCTATTCATGTTTATATTATTAATTTAATAATTAAGTAGGATAGAATTTTCTTAACCAATCTTCATGTGATATGGAATTCTTTTATTAAGAAACTAATTAAACTTTCACCATTAAATATTGATGATTCTGTCTTTGTGGAGGACTCTTGCATAATGAAAAGAACTTGATGAAATTTACAATGTGGAAACAATATTCACAACTGAATGGGGAAAAAAAGAACAAACCATCATTCTCACCTCCAACTCCAACTACATGATAAAGGATGTACCATAGGGTGAAAAAGCAAACATCTACACATGATCGCAAAACACACATTTGATGTTAAATAACAAAAAAAATCTAAAAGTGGATGGTCACATATAAAATAAAATATATTACTTCATGCCCATAAGCTTGAGCTCCTCTACATTTGTGTCAACAAACATCAACTATAACGATTTTTTATGTTAATTTATATCAAATTTTGTCTTCAAGTTTTGTGAAGGTAAATAGGTTTCGATCAAACCAATGTGTCTTGAAAAAATATAGTTATCAAGACACACACATGAATGGTTTGCTATCACACATGTCAAGGAAGCTAATAATGGTTTTTTTGAAGGTGTTAGGATGATAGATGTTGATTGGGAGGTGAAAAATGCATTTGGAAAGTCATTTATAGTAGTGAAGTAGAATATATCTTATGAAACTTATAGATTTACATGTCATGATGTAGTCCTTTTTCATGAGCTAATGGACAATAGCACACTAACTAGACCCATAATATATACAAAAGTTTTCATGAATCATGTGAACTCCATTCTTAATAGTAAATCAAATGTCGGGCATATATAAAATTAGTTAATTTTATGTGTGTATCATTTGCATAGTTGCAATGGAGTGAATTTGTTCTCTAGCTCTCTATTGAGTAATATAACCTCATGTAGGATAATAGGTCTTGAGATATTATATAATATCATGTTTCATTGCCTTGAGTCTAGTCTTGGTCCCATCATATGTATTAATTTGGCCATGAAGTAATCCTAGAACATCACATTTTGAAAATGTTTTGTTAGATTTCCCAAGTTCTTTTATTTTCCATGGCATATACGAGATCATGCAGCTTGAATATGTTACTTAATCAAAGTTTTACTTGAATTCATGATGTGCTTCCCCTTGCAAATATATTGAAATACATATATAAATCATAGAAAAAGCTATGAAGTTAAATTGGTTTTTCACACCTTTTTAGACATCACCGCTTGTGTGGCTATGCCATAGTATTTCCAATCTCCAACACCAACAAACCAAGATCACTAATACAAATGAAATTACCACTAAAAACTAAAATTGCCCACCAAGATTGTAAAGATAAATAATGTACTCATATAAAAACTCTACAGTTCAAACTTGTAAAAACAAAAACAATATCATAACACTTGAAACTTGTATTAAAGGCATAATAAAAACCATGCATTTCATAGATTACATAGTTACATTTGCATTGTAGAGTATTTACAGTCACACATACACATTCATAGTCCAGCCTTTTGTTTTGTACATCCAAAACCTTGACATTCTAAGAACTAAAAAACTCCATATGCCAAGAAAAAACAACCAACCTCAACAACTAACCTCATATAGTTATTACAACAATAACAAACTTCATATGATTACTATAATAAATTCCTACATTCCCTCTTGGGATGAAGTTGGAGTTCATAGAATATTTTCAGTAAGCCCAAGCAAAATTTTCATGTGGCCAAACTTTGTTTCAAAATAAAGCTTTCACCAAAACATCTACAATTTGATTCATATTGACATAAGTGATCAAAATATCTCTAATAAGCTAAGTTTTGTAGATTTTGTGGTATTTGACATCAACTTTTTAATTCGTCAATGGAACTTAAGGTTTTTGACTAGTTGTATGACCGTTTGGTTATCAATGTAAAGCATTATGGGGCCAGTTTATGCATATCTCAGGTTTTGTAATAGGTGACACATTCAAATGACCTCTTGTGAAGCAAAATGAACAACAATGTACTTAACCTCTATGGTGCTTATGGTTGTACATGTTTATTGTGACTACCCCAAGCTATTGGCCCCCCATTTAACACTAACACATATCTAGACCACGATTGTAATCATCCATGTCAACAACACAATTCACATCACAATAAATAATCAACTGATTATTGAAAGGTTGAGCATTATAGGTTTATGCACAAAGTCATAGATCGAACAATTCTTTCAAGTATTTCATGATGCACTTGACAATGGCAACATGAATGACCTTTGCTTTTTCAAAAAAAATTGTTGAATGATTCATAGATTATGTAATGTCCATTCTAGTCCCTTGATTAACAAATTAAAGGTTGTTAATGTGATTACAATATGGGATACGTGTATCATATGGTTCAACTTGAATAGGAAAACAATTCGGTGAACTATGTGGGTTAACAAAAACCATCATTAGTGTTGAATCCTAAAAGCTAAATTTTACAAAAAAATCTTTTTGATGTATCATTGATGATGAATATGAATTGTTTTGGTGAATATGTCCCTTATGATGTGCAAACCAACATATATCTCAAGGTGTCACTTATTGATGTTAAACACCCCTTTCATTTGATTAAAAATGTGGGCAATCTTGTCTATCTTAACATGCAATTGCGTCATGGTTTTAAACCCATGCAGATTACCTAAGTTTGTAAAACGCTTTGACCAATCAATAAACATTAGTGGGATGTTCTTCATCAATAAAATTGAGCGACTCATCTAAAAAATCTTCATCACTTTCACTATATAAAAATGTAGTGCATGCATCAAACTACTTGTGAAATCCATGTTTTCCACTACAACAATGGAAAGGATGGTTTTGATGTAATCAAATTTCACAATTGGATTAAAAGGGATTTTATGATCCAATCCCTCCTTCTATGTGAAACCCTTTGCCACAAGTTGTGCTTTAAAATGAACAACACTTTCATTTGCAACAAGTTTGATTTTGTAAACCCAATTGGAATGTATAATTTTCTCTTCCCTTTGGTAGGTCCTAGAGTATCCATGTGTTGTTTTCAATCAAAAAGTCATACTCTTCTTGCATGGCTTGAATTCACTCCTTGTGTCTAACCAATTTGATGGTTTCATCAATGGTGTGATGTTCATCAAGCATGTAATATTTAATTATTGCCATGTACATCATGTGTGACTTCATTTTCCAACTAAAAAGACCCACTTTCCAAAACAAACAAATGGTTGTTGAATCCTTACTCCATGTCCCTCCTGAATGTGACCTTGCATATTAATTTGCATGGCTTGCAATGGCAACATTAATGGCTAGATCATCATCAACTTCAAGAACATAATCGTTTCTAATCATGGAAGGATGTCATTAGATGACTATCCAAAGTTAGTGGTGTTAAGTGGAGTGATTTGTTCCATGCTATCAGGTCATCATTCCCACTACTCTAACCAACAATTGCACATCTCCCACTATGTGTGCACCTTCCCCTTCCATTGGTGTTGCACTCCTAGAACTGGAATGCATCAAGTTAATGCCACTTAAATGCATGTTGGTACTATCCAAAGGTGTTTCACATCTATCACCACCTTCCATGTCAAACTTGTAAAAAAAACACATCTTTGCTCTCAATGATTTTCCTTGACTAATTATCCCAAGGGAAAAATGTCTTATTCATCTAATTGTAACCCATGAAGCTGCAATATTTTTTCATTTAATTTCAACTTCTTTTTAAGTTTCTCAAGGATATAGACATAGGCACTTGAGCCATAAATGCACAAATGAACGATTCAAGGTTTCACCTTGTATATTTGATATGGGGTCATTGAGTTTGCAAATGTCCAACTTCCAATGGTTTGGGCAAGTACACTATAATGTGGGTTGTTCTACCAAAACTTGAAATGGACAATTGTAATGATCCTCCATAAAGAGATAAGGAACAAGTTGGGGAATGTGATGGGAACACAAGTGAACATGTAATGGTGAGACCTAGAAGGTGTAAATTGTAAATTTTGCATAGAATTAGAATGTTGTTAATATTATACCAAAGAAGCATGCAGGAGAATGTGAGGAGGGTAAGAATCAAGAATGAGAAGAAAGGGCATCACTTTTTGGATTTTCTAGAAAAAGATAAAAAACTTATGAATTTTTGATGAAATAAGTAGCAAAAAAAAAAACCCTCCCACACTCACAATTGGGTGGAAAATTTGTGCCCTTGAATGTATCCATTTTTTATTTTGTAAGTTAAAAAAAAGGTGAAGGTTGAGGGCGAACTTTGGTTTGTGCTTACCAAATTTTTTTAGGTATGATATCCTTATTAATTAGGTTGAATGGGACTGATCTTGCAAGTGAAAGCACACTAAGGTGTAGTACTTTTCGGCATATGTGAAATCCATACTAATGTCAAAATAAAAGTCCACATATACACTATAATGTGAACACATTATGTTACACAAGTCATATGACAAGGCTAAACAATTGTTTTTTTACTTTTAAACTTTATCAATGATAAATTTTTTTAAAAATTACGTTTATAAAATAAGAAGTTGAATTATTAATTCAAAAAAATAAAGGATTTTATAAAAAATCCATATTTCACTGCAAATCTCAAATTATGGTTTTCAAAATCTTTCAAAATTGTCTTCCTTTATATCAATAGCATCAAACTACTTTCCATGTTAAAAAGATCACTCAATTAAACATTTTAATAGATATAATGTGTCCATGATCATATGCTATGGATTGTGATGTAGGTTTTTAGCACTTCAAAAGTCCAATATGTTACGGTAATTCAAAATCCATTCTTGAAATTCATATGATGTGATCATTTCATATATTTTTGAATCATTTTCACGTCTTATTCATTTAATTTTTGTTCCATGACCAATAATCAAATTGTGATAGAATTATATAGTCACCCATAGTATGTTTTCACCTTTGCAAAATGAACTTTGACTTGAAAAAGGCATGATGGAAGTCCTAATATTAATAAATTAAAAAATTAAAAATAAGGACAAGTTTTACAAAGGGAGAAGATAGTCCACTAAATAGTGGAATTTGTGGCGACAAGCCACTTAATTGGTCTTTTTACCTTTTTACCAAAAGGGACCAAAGGTTCAAATAAGGTGTAATAAGGGTAGGATTTTATTTTTTTCTCTTGACTTTTGGGACCAAAAATTGTTCTATTTTTTTTAAAGGATTGTGATAACATTGCTTATGTGTTTTTTTTTTGTAAATTCAAGAATCATACGATTGTCATTTTTAATTATTTTGTATGTTTGGGAATGTAAGCACAAATTAGTTGTGCTTAATATTCATCTCATCCAAGAAATGTTGGAACTTTTCATTGCAAAACTCAGTCCATTACTACAAAATGTGAGTGTAATTCATTAGTCTTTGTTCACTAGACCAGTGAATTCATTGCTTTTTCACTAATCCCCATTCATTACAACCAATGAATTCATTCAAAATCTAGTGAAATCACTTGGCATACAAGGACACCTCTTGTTGTAGTGGTTCCTTTGTTAGATTTAAGAATCTTGATAGTTTTTTTCATCTCCTATAACTATTAACATTTGCCACAAAAACCTTCATAGGCACTGTGGACTAATTAATTTCTCCTTAATACTATAAATGACTTTGAAACCATAATGGTCATCCTTGAACAAATAATAATAATTTGTTCCAATAATGGGTGTGTTGATGGGTCCATAAAGGTCATAATGAACCAAATCACTTATTTTTTAAACCTTTTTCAATGTTCCTTCCATGAAAAAAACATTCTATGATTTTTTCCATAAACACAGCCTACACCAAAGGTGGATCCTCCTTACTCCCACCAATTACTAACCCATCAACCATGTTCTTGGCTTCCATTTGCTTGATCATGTTGAGATGCACATGACTGAATTTCTTGTGTTGAGCATCAAGACTTTGGGTGTTTTCCTTCTTGCTTTGAATTCCAATAACACTAGTAGATATTGCATTTTAGCTATTATATAGTATGATGGTGGTTTTATGGTCATAGGCAATCAATATATGCCACATTCTTTTATATTCATTGTTAGGGTATCAAAAAGGATATTTTAACAAAAAAAAGATTTCAATGGATTATTTTGGATTTTCATTACATTATGATTCTAATGGATTGGTGTATGACTATAATTAAAATGATGTCATGTTAATCTAATAAAAAAATACAAAAATACAAAAATAGATTGGATACAAGATGGATGTCCTTTTAAATCCTTATCTTAATAAATAATTTTTATTTTAAAGGAATCAAAAGGAAGTATTAAATAATGCAATTTTTTAATTTTCTTTCATGGATAAGTAATACATACATTTATGTTTGGCAATGTTAATATAATGCATGTTTGATTAAATAATATATGATACAATAATTTTGAAGGTTACACAGTCCATTTCAAAAGGGCTACAAGGAAAATGATTCCTTTTTTTCCATTTGGTTGATTTTTTGTATTCACTAAGTTTAGAACTTGAGGCCCCAAGTGTCAGCAACATGTGCAAAAAAATTTGATGCAAGAAAACATTTTAAAGTTGTTTACAAATACTTATGTATTCAATTTTTTCATTTTTATTTTTTACCAAAATATTTATGCATAATTACGTGTGCATGTGAAAAATCACCACCACCATGCAAATTATCATAATTTGAATTATCCAATATTTTTCACTTAAGTTTATTCCATGTAGATTTTATATTTGGAAAATAACAAAAACAAAGTCTTTGAATCCTATGTCCAAAAAGTGGTACCCTAATCATGAATGTACCCAACACCTTTAACAAAATTACCTTGCTTCTAGTTAGTGGTCAACACCCTCTTCTAGTATGGAGAATATTTATTCCTTTTTGAACTCCTTGAGATGTTGAAAACAAATTTCTATCGAACTTAAAAACATGAATGACATCCAAGTGAAAATCCTTTAAGGTGTAACACACATGACGAAAAGGGCCTAATCTTTACTATAATCTTTTTTTACCCTATATTTTGATTCCATAAAAAATAATGAATCAAGAGTTGTCAAAATTTTCAAAATGACTATATTTTAGACCATTATAATTCTAGATTCCATCATAATCATCCATCAATGTGTTTTTAAGTGGTAAGAAAAAATAGAAAAAGGTGATGTTATATCAAGATTTCGGTACACCTTAAAAAATTTATCCTTGAGAATTCATGTATTTTTCTTGCCATTAATCCATGTTTTGAAGATTATGTCCATTATGCCTTAGGCATACAATATCATTCTTCCAATCTTTTCTACCAATTGCTTCTTTTTAGATACGTTTTGGTAAGTTGAAAACCATTTTTTGTGCTAACTCACATGTGTTGTGAACAACAATTGTCCATGTACCAATTATTTCGACAATTGCCAAAGGTTGGCACCATGAAAACTTGATGGGTCTTTCCCCCAATCGTAGATGTGGCTTCTTCGTTTTTTCAAGTGTTTTTTCCTTCTTAATGCACTCTCTTGTTTAATGTCCTATCTTTGCACAATTCCAATAGGGCATGCGTTTCTTTCACTCAACAATTTCCTTCTTCCATTACTCATGTTACTCCTTAGTAAACATTGATTTTTTAGATGGTGTACCACTTTTGGATCTAAAATTGGCAATATATGTAGTGGTTCCTCCAACCCTATTAGTTATTTGACTCTCAAAATCTTTCATCCTAGCTTTTTTTTTTATCAATCACCCTACCATGCTGTTGCTAAACGTTTGCTCAATAGAAAGAACATTCCCCCAAGACAATTGAAACGGTCCATAACATGCTAACAATTAACTCAAGACCTTGGCCATGACAATGTCATCAATGAAAGTATTATCTCCAAGATTGGTGAGCTCATTTTTGGCTTCTTCAATCTTTACCTAGAAATTAGTTATGTTTTTGCCCTCCTCCATGGTGATGCCAAAACATTGTTGTTGAACATGGTGTATGCTTTCATATGGCCATTGATCATGTTTTTTTTCACCTTATTCCAAATTGCCTTTAAGGTCTTGCAACTCATGATGTATTTCAAGATTTTCTTTTCAATGGTTTGACACAAAAGATGCACTACTTGACTATCTTAGTTGATCCATGCAACAAGACCTACCATATTTGATGACGGAGGCTTTGGAGTTGTGCCATCTACCATGTCCATCAACTCCTTTCAAAAAAATAAGGCCTTCATTTGAAACTACCATATGTGAAAATTTTGCTTGGAAAATCTCCTAATATTTTTTAAAACATCCTTGACATGAACCATGGTTAGCAAAAAAAACACACAAGCACAACAACTTGGTGTAACACAACACCCCAAAAAGGGCGTACTCAAGTATAATAACTTGACTTCTTACAAGCACAACTACTTGATTTACAAAGATACTATACACACTATACCTTGGAACAATGGACCAATGAAAAGATTACGAAACAACTTGCTAGGTGCAACTTGCATTAGAAACAAGTTGTGGGCCCAAATCCTATAAAGATAAAACAATCTATTCACACAAAAACTCTATGATTCAAACATGCAAAAAACAAAACCAATTTCATAACACTTGAGACTTGCATCAAGGGCACAATAAAAAATCATACATTTCGTACATCAAAGAGTTACATTTGCATTATAAAATGCTTCTGATCACACACACACACACACACACACACTCAGAGTCCAGCCCTTTGTCTTATACATCCAAAACCTTTGACACTCCAATAACCAAAAGAACCCCATATGCCAAGAAAAAACAACCAACCTCAACAACTAACTTCATGTAGTTACTACAGCAATAGCCAACCTTGTACCATTACTGTAGTAAATTCCTACAAAGACTTAATGGCAAATTTGGTTACACATGTGGCTGGCTCCAAGACCTGAATAGAAAATGAACCTGCTGTGCTTAAACCTTAGGAACTTATGTCTAAATATGATAATTTGAAATCATTTTTATGATCATTTGAAATCTTTTTTCCTCCAAATATAGTGACTTTGTGCAACTTCTTTTTTTTTTGGCAAAAACATTCCTTCAGCCTTCCCATTGTGTTTTTTCAATTTTGTGGTTTCGAAATGTTGGTGAATGTTTTCCAAAATGTTTAGCAATTTTTTTTCAAATTTCCGCTTTTTTATCCCAATTTCTTTCTGTCACCAGTGGAAATAAAACAAATCACTGGGCCCAGCCATTTTGTTTGTCAATTTTATTTTATTTTGAAATTTCGTCAAAATGAGAATATAGACATTATAAAAGCAATATTTTGTCACAATAATCCTTTTTCCTGAAAAAGAAATCCCAAATTTACGCCCAAAATAAGGAAATTGTTTCGTGACATGTGGACTCTGATTTTAGTTTAGCCACATTTTTAAAACTAGTTTCTAAAATATTTAGAAAGGTTCAAAAAATAATTTAGAGGGATTTAGCTTTCTTTGTTCCTATGGTCATCTAAAAATGATTTTCACTCCTGTTGTCATTTAAAGCTAAATCCTCTTGTGATACTAGCCAATTGACACAACATCAGAAAATTGCAAAAACAATTAGTGTTGCGACAAACGGTGAAATTGTGTCACCAAAAAGCACATTCCAGAAACTTGGTATTCAAATGGAAACATATGAATTTTGCAAAAAACAATCTCTAGTGATGTATATGAATTATGGACAAGACATGAATAATTATGGTTTCTTTTTGGCAAGAATTCACACTACGGTGACAAAACAAAGTCCAGTGTGAAGTGTAAAAAGGGTTTTCCCTGGAAAAAATGTGGGTAGGTTGCCATATTTTGAGGAAAAAAAGGTGCAAGTCGCCATATTTAGACAATGAGTTCCTAGCAGTGTTTTCTTTACTGTGCAAATTTTTGCAAGAATGTGAAAAAAAAATTGGTGCTGCAACCCTTGCAAAGCATCTTTTGTGGAAACTTTTTAAAACATTTGCCAGAAATAGAGTGCCGGTTCGTGCAGGTCGCCAGAAACCAGTAGGATTACAAACAAAAATAAAATGACTGTCCTACCTGTCCTGTAACCAAATCTGGCTACATCTATATACGAATTGTTGCTATTGTGGCTATACCACAAAAGTGGGGGAAAAAACACCTGGTTCCTAAACATGTTGCCAGAATAAAGCAGGATTCTAAAACTTTTTCTGCTTTCCTGTCTAACCTGTAGCCAAATTTGGCTCATTAGTCTCGAGCAGATGATCCCCAGTACACCTACTCAACAAAATTGAAAAAGAAAACCCTGGACATGAAGTTAGGGATGTTTTACTCTATTGAAAATTGAATACAAAAATATTTCCTTGGGTTTTTTTTTTGTCGATTCAAAAATATTTTTTTTAGTCATACCACAAACTTTCATAACCCAAAACAAACCAGAAGATATATCATTCTTTCTCTTTTTCTTTTTCTTTTTTGTGAAAGGAAATACCATGATCTTCTTGCCTTGGCAATTAAAAGTATCTTTTGAAAAAAAAAAAAACAGCCATCATAAAACTTGCAACTAATTTTTCAGTTGTCTTATTTAAAATTATATTTCTAGTATCAAAATCTGAATTTCAAACTAATTTTTTCAAATTTCTGTTGGCGATCTACTGCTGTTTGGCGATCTGCAGTAGCAGCCGTTCTAAATCTGGCGAACCCAGTCCACAAACCCTCCTTTTTTGGAGAATGATTTCCAAAAATTCCAAAAAAGAAAGCATTTATAGATCCCAGCCCAAAAACAAAATTCGCATTTTGCCGAAATTTCGCACAAGAATACACCACTGGGTAAAGGTTTTTGTGGAATTAGGGTTGGGGTTAGGGTTCAAGGGTTTTCTGGGCTTCGTGTTCTTTCTTTCAGGTTGTTGTGTTTTGCGCTCTGAGAATCCGTTGCTGTTGTGCTGCGCGGGTGTCGTGGCGATGGTGGCGAACAAGAAGCGCATCCTGGCTGAGACCAAAAGGCTAGGGACGGAGCTCTTGCAGTCTAGAGCTTACGTAAACAATGCGCCGTTGTTGCTGTCTATGTTGGCTGCGTCATGCAGCAGCTCTGCATCCGCTCCTACTTCGGCAATAGCGGTAGCATCGCTCACAGAAGCGCTTCATTGCTTGCAGGCTTTCTTTGTCCCCCTCATTCGTTCAGGGGAGTTCTCTGCCTCTGCCAGGAAGAAAGCCGCTGAGAACCTGCTCAAGGGAGGTCGAGTTGGAGGAGAAAAGGGCACGGAAGACGGAGAGAATGATAGGGCGGAAGCAATCTACAGGAGCTGGGTGTGGGATAGATACCTTGAATTCTCCTCTACTTTGGTGCGGATTGTGGCTGGCCATGCCATCGTCCCTTCTTTCCGGGTACTATCACGAACTTGCAATCAAGCTGCAGACTGAATTTCTGGGTTTTTCGAAATAAGTGACTGGTACTGCTTCCTTCATTCTTACTGAGCTTGGCTTTGCCTTCGCAGATAGCTGCTCTGCATTCGGTGATGGAGCTAGTTAAGAACGAAGTCCCGGGCAAGTTCAACAATAAGCTTTACTTCAAGCTATGTTCCACTCTTGTCAGTTCTCCACCCTCTCACTTCTGCTAACCAAATTGACCTTGGAAGCACCCAGAAAGCAAGATGAGTAGAATGCCTTCTGTGGGAAGAAAGAGAGGGAAATGTAGCAAAAATTTAGGTCTTATTCCTTCAGTTTTAGCTCTCAGTGTTGTAATTCTTTCTATCTCTTCCATGTTTCGTTCCTTCCAACCAGAGTAAGCTTGGAGGACAAGAAGCAAGATGAGAACATCCTCTGCTCCTTCAATTCAAAACCGATGAGATAGAATCCTCTGCCCTGGGTTCAGGATATGTAAATTGTGGAAGTTTGTTGTTTTCCAGATATGCTCTAAAGGATTCAGCGGCAATATTCTTGGGGTCTTTGTGTCTGATTACTTCAAGTATCCAGATGTTGTGTAAGAGTCTTTCAGCTGAGCACTTTCAGTATCTATTGCTCTTATTTGTCAATTGCTTTCATCCCTCTGTTGCTTCAACATTAAGAATCTACATTTGCAGGATTTTTTTTTCCGTAAATTGTGATTGTTTGGTTGTGATTGCAGGTATTTCACTTATTCCAGTATTGAGCAGATGTCTATCAAGGTCAATGCTAAGAAACTCACAGGTGCTCAAACCAACTGTCAAAGCTTCGCTCGCAATCTGATTTATGTTTATTGTGCGTTCATCAAGTGTGCTGATCCAGAGTTTTAAGTTCGCATAAAGGAACTAGTGTTGGACTGTGTCTTTCTAACTAAATGAAGAACTGCTCACCAGTATTCCATTGGAATTGCAGCATCTGACAATATTTCTAGTGATGATGAGGGTACCGACATTTCTACCGATACTAGGTAATTTTGATGTTTTGTCTTCTCTGACATCTGATCCTTCCTAATTCCTGATGATGAAGATAAGATGAAGACTTGTGAACCAATGTGGATTTACTTTAACTTGCACCTGCTGCCAAAAATAGGAATGTATGACAATTGAAATGCTTTATTTGCATTAGTTTGGTGAAGGCCGCACCACAGTTCTTGCAAGGTCTGAAATTATGGGTGTTAAGTGTAGTGTGCACGACAAAATTCGAAACATGTTTGATGTTTTGGTGAACCTACCGACATCAGCTTCTCAGGAGGATCAGAAAACCACAGACGAGCTTTTGTGGGGTATGACTTTCTTTCAGTAAGCTTCCTGTTGTCCTTTGTGTGTGTGTGTGTTTTTTTTGGTATGAGGTTAAGGTTATGAATTCTTTGTCAGCTTAGGAAGTCATTTCCATTGAATCTCAGGCACCACTCTTAATTCCTTCCCATATGGATCTTCTATCCTTGCTGAGGAAGCATTTTATAGGTTTCACACGTGGTTACATCATTATAGCTATAACCTCTTCAAAACCTAACTTTTAGCAAAATTGGTGGCTGTGCAGCACAGGAAGACACTGCCAAGATGAAAAATGGTGCTGATTCTCTGAAGGTGTGCATGGAAACTCCTGGATGGGTGGCATGTAGGAGGCATTGTAGAGATGAAAGTTGTGGAAGGGAGAACATCATCTTCAGCTATAATAGCAATTTTGTAGCGCTTGAAGTGTGGCTGCTAACCACTCCTAATTTTATTCATGCAGTTTTGTAAAGACAGCAAAAGACAGAGATCACGGCTCAGCAAAGCATGGCTCTCATTCCTTAAACTTCCTCTTCCTCTTGATATCTACAAGAAGGTATCTTCTTTGCAGTTTCTATGCATCTGCTTTGTACTGACTATGCCAGGGTTTAAACTACAACTGATCTCAGGTCTTAGAAGTTGTTTAAGGCACTTGCCAGGGACCATCCTTGGAATTGGGACATGGAAGCGGATCCATCCAGATGCTTTGGATGCTATTGCCCTTCTTTGTACTGAAAATCTGGTGGATTGCAAACCCAGCATTTGTGGACACAGATTTCATTTTCATATTTACTTTTGTACAGGTTCTGGCGCAGCTACACAAGCGTGTCATTCCCTTTCTCAGCAACCCAATTCTACTTAGGTATCCATCAGACCCTTTTGCAAGTCAAGTTGCCTTCACTTGACTGTTTAATGTGTTATGTGCCATTTGAGTCATATTTCTGATAATGATGTGTTTTCAATTGCAGTGACTTTTTGACCAGTTCTTACAATGTTGGGGGGCTCATTAGTGTGATGGCCCTCAATGGTCTTTTCATTCTCATAACTAGCCATGGTCTTGAGTACCCAGACTTCTACAACAAGCTGTATGCACTACTGGAGCCATCAATATTTGTTTCCAAGCACCGTGCCCGGTTCTTTGAGGTGGCCTTCCTTGTTGCCTCTTCTTGCATAAGACCAAACGATGGTCTAATTTTTCTTAAGCATCAGCTATTAATTAAGCATTATTCCTGTATCAAGTAATAATTTGTGCAATGCCAATTGGTGCTATTGATGTGGGACAGCTGATGGATTCAAGCCTGAAGTCATCTCATCTTCCTGCATATCTGGCAGCAGCATTTGCTAAGAAACTTGCACGCCTCTCATTGTCTGCCCCACCAGCTGGTTGTCTTCTGGTCATAGCCATGGTTCACAATCTATTGCGTAGACATCCTGCTATCAACTGTCTTGTGCATAGGGTGAGTCTCTTGCCAGCCCTGACTCTCTACTATGTGCTCCTTCAGAAAGGGAAGCAGCTGAAGGGGATGGAATGAAGGGTTGACTAAGTGGCACATAGAAGAGGTTTTGTAGGAAGACCTGCTCAAAAATGTAAGCTGCTGGTGCCTATGGTTCTATGCATTAAAACCTTCACCATCAAAAGTGGGACAATTCTCCACTCTGACCTCCATAGCCTTCTTAATCTTTACACCCACCTGCTGAGGATGGCATCTTACTGCCCGGCAATCTCAGTTAGTACAGGGTCATATGATTGCCTTGCAAGCACACACCATCAAACATGAACTTGAGTTGCAATAGTGTTGCTGTAATGAAAGGGCAACCTTCAATTGTGCATGTTAGCTGATTTGATGGGAAAAGCATCCAAAATTCTGCACTATTTTGCTGAAATCTATTATCTTGCAGGATACCCGTAATACCAACACATCAGGAAAGGAAACAAACACTATCAAAGTTGCGGATGGCAGGCTTGGGAGAGATCCATTTCTTGCCTCTGAGCCTGACACTGCCAAGTGCAATGCACTGGGTACACTCTATATCTCCTGGACCCAGGACCTTCATTCTCTTCTTTGGGTTCTGTGTAAAGGAGGGAGATCTCTTGTATTTGTAAGTTTTGCCATAGGGTGTCCGATGAAGTTGGTATTTTGTGTATAAACCTACTCAGGCATTGTACTGATGTTATATGTGTTGGACAGAAAGTTCATTGTGGGAGATAGAGACCCTACGAAGCCACTATTGCCCAGCAGTCTCCAGGTGCCACTTGATCTCCTTCATTTTCTTCAATTTTCAGGTGAGGGACAGAGATGGGGTGAAATGACTAGGAGGAGAGGTTTTGCAGGTTTGTGGCATCCCTGGAGACAGACTTGACAGTGAGACGGAAGACAACAGAGGTGGCCGTTTCAGACTTCAGCTCTGGATCTTATTCTACCATTTTTGCAGAAGAGGTCAACAGTCTCTTTTTCCTCTTTATGTGCTGTCTGAATTGCAGATGCTGTCTCCATTTCATATGAGTAATCTGACTTATATCAGTCCATGGCAAAGGATTCATCACTCACACAAATCATGACTTATTTGTTACTGTGTTTCTGGCAAGCTTAACACTGTTGATTGCATGTTCTTGTGTATGCAGGTCTCAAAGAGACTCAAGGCAGTACCATTGGCATTCTACCAGACAGTTCCCACAACACTCTTTCCTGAAAACCCAACTGATGACTTCCTTGGGTGGAGATTTGGAGACAATGCTGTAAAAGAGCATAATGCAGAGGATGGAGCTGTCAGTCACAAGCACAAAAATGATCACATTGCAAGTCCAGTTAAGCCAATTAGAAGTGATGGTGAGTCTGAGCAAGAGCACAGAAATGGTCATGTTGCAAGTACATGTACATTAAGCAATAGTAAGAATGAGTCTGAGCAAGAAACAGTTCCTCCCCCATCCAAAAAAAGGAAGTGAAACTGCATGTTCAGATTTTTGAAAGTTTTAGGGAGTCAGAAGTTGATTAAAAGAGTCTCAGTTATAGTCGTTCACTGGATATTGCATAGTCAGTGTGCTGATTCACAAGTTTTGTATACCAACAGAATACTTGTCATTTCTTCTTCCTCTAGACTATGTAGCACAATCCTGTAAGTATTTGATTTAATGGATGTGCCTACCTGCCTTTCAATTTCTGGTGAAGGAGAACATGCATTCAGCACTCAGAAAAAGATGTGAAGGAATCATCCGGATATTTTCAAAATAGTGAGGAACTGAAATCAAAGCTTGTTGAGATTGGAGTACTCAAACATTTCAGAGAAGAGCTGTAAACGTCTTGCATTTTTGTAATAATTGCAACAAAAAGCTGGAACCTGTTGGGCACTTGCAATCTTTTGTTCATGAGAAATATGAATGAAGGCAACCTATGGAATATGCCCTTGAATCATCGGAGGGCATGTTGTTAAATGGCAGACCTATTTTAGTAATGATGGCTAATTTCAACTAAAGTGTTGGAAATAGGTGTTAGAAAATGTTTCTATATCCTCATTTTTTTCACTTCTATTTTCTTAAAGATAAGTGTCAATTCAAAGTACTGAAAATGTCAAATTACCCACTTTCAATACTTTATTGATTGTAGTAGCTAAAGCTATCACCCCATCTATTATTAATTTACTCTTCAATATTTACTAACCCATTGAACACTTGATCAGCCAAATTGTCCAACAACGTTTCTGTCACTTAGGTGGTAGTACACTTGTTGATCTCACAAAAGGTGGAAGAGAGTCTG
The DNA here is from genome assembly GCA_963921925.1 of Sphagnum tenellum. Lineage (NCBI taxonomy): Eukaryota > Viridiplantae > Streptophyta > Sphagnopsida > Sphagnales > Sphagnaceae > Sphagnum > Sphagnum tenellum. Next base: position 14,698,227 of record OY998158.1, on the reverse strand, counting down.
AGAGCAGTCTCCGTAACACAATAAAAGCAGGGGATACCTATTCAGGTAGCATGTTCTTTAGTACGGAAACTAGTATCACTGAATCTTATGTACATAACTTACAAAGTACTATGTTTGGACCTGCATCCAACCTAGGAAGCATGACTTAGAAAACAAAAATTGAATGAAAACAAAATGGGGATCCTCTGTGGATCCTATCAAGATCCCACCACACTCAAACTTTTGCAATGACGACAAAATGGCATTTAACTCAACACTATGCTCAGTATTGTAGTTGGTAAGAGCCTGTACTCTTTGATCACAAGACATGTATATAAGCCACCGTCCAAAAACTGACAACTCTGTACTGTCAGTGTGCACTTATTTACTTTCACACTTGAATCATAGACATAAAGACACCACCATCAATCTCCTAAAGCAAAGGTTTCTGTATGTAATAAGTAGTACCTCCACATTATTGCTTGTTCACTACAAGTGACTATCAGGTTCTTCAAGCAAAGCACAGAGATAAACTACGTGTATCCTAGCAAATTTTCCAATCCACTTACTGAGTGCTAACTATAACATAAATTGTCAGAGAAGAGTTCATATCAAGGGTGCTACACGTCCATGAAGTTGTCAGTCAATGTGTGATCAGTTCCGGATGTATAATAACATTAAGGATTTTCAACATTTTCATAGCATGTAGCACAACTTGAATGATAATATATTCATAATAATAACAATAATACTTATTATTATTATTATTATTCGAGGTGATTGGTTGGGTGTAACTTAAGTGGTAGGCAAGTTGGTTGGTGGGAGTCTCTTCAGATGTTAGTTTTAAAACATCATTGGGATAGGCAGTTATTGGTCTTACCTACCCACAGACGGGGATTTCAGATTTCCCCTTTCAACCTTGATTAAAAATTTTCAATTCTAGATTAAACTATTAGGGCTGAAGCTCTTTTGGTATATGGTCAATGAAGTAGGTTGTCCTCATATAATGCATGATGAGACACTGTCTTATGTAATGTGCTTCTCCATTTCAGGATGAAAACTGTTCTTAATGAGAACCAGGTGTTCATATATATGGATGAAAACATAAGATGAAAAATTATCCATGAGTCCATTGTGACCCTAAACCAAAAACCCCCTCCCCTTCTAAGCCTTCCTAGAGCTTGTCCATTCTGTTCTCATTTTTAGTGGCTTAATATCTAGTTTGAACCTATGTCTACCTATTGATTTTCTCTAGTCTTTTCTGGAGCTGTAGCACCATCAATTTACTCACCACTGAACTCACAAAGGGAACCCCCGAATTTTTGTTTCCAGCTTTCTTGCATTCTGGGGACTTAGGCTATCCTATCTGGCATTGTGTTGGTGAGCCCCAAATGACCCTAGTGCCCTAAATTTTGTGATCTGTGAAAAGAGAAAGTTTGATGTCAAACGCTGAAAGTCTTTTACTCATTGCATATTATTTCTCGAAATCTTGAATTAAATCATAGTAGTACTAGTAGGGTATTTAGCATTTAGTTAGTGGCTACAGTGAAGGTGTAGCTATTTTTCAATGCTGATGACTGGGTGATTAACCTTCTCATATTCCGGTTTGATATTGACAAAATTCTGCTACTTTAGTTGATGCCATTTCTTCCTCCTGTTCCATTTCAATTTTTGATCCTTTTACAAAGTTGGTTCTCGTCCCCCCATCCCGTACGCCATTCTTTCGTGATTGAATAATGAGTTTGTGTCTACTTTTACTGTTCATAGAGTTAGTCTGCACAAAAAAATTTGTTAATGCTGGTTTACTCTTGGTATTTGAAATTATAAACTTTGCTTTCAGTGTAGATATACAAATTGAATTTTCTATGGCATTTGACAAACTATTTCCGTCATAACTGGGCTAAATCATCATACTTAAGGATGCATTTTTCTGAAAGGAGATTTTCCCCCGCTCTTCTTGCCACCCTGCATGTTTGTGGCACGTTGTTGGAATTTGTTGTGACAACTCATACAATTTTCAACCATGAAAAAATGATCAGTCGGTGTTTTTCTCCAATTTAAACTTGAAAAGAAACCACATTAATAGTTCCGAAGCGATCGTCTCTTCAGACAGATTCTCTCTTCAGACATTCTCAACGCGTACAACTTCCGACTTTTCTCATTGAAAGAGAAGCTCTAGAGCTCATATTGTTAGCTGTGAAGCGGGTACCTCTGTTCAACAATCCAAGCTTCTACAGCGCTTGGAGTACGAATAGCAAAAGCTTCCTTGCTATGCATCTAGCTGTTAGAAGGCGGGTGCAAATATATTTTGTACGCCACTGCCTTGTTCATTCACGGATCCTAAAAAAGAATTTTTTGTGCCAGCAACAATGCCTTGGATACAGATCTACATCACTAGATCCAAACTAACTGCAAATGTCTTTGATCTAACAGCTTGCAATGTCGTCACGGCTGATTCTGCGGGCTGTCTACAAATGACTCGCCTCTGCTACAAGAGTGGAATTTAATCTACTGCTGCATGTAATTTTATCTAACAATCCAAGATGCGGATACCCAAATCGGTGTTTTGAAGCTTTGGTTAATGCTGGATCACACTTGCAGCTCACAAGGATGGAATTGCTCATACCAGAGACAGCCAGAGAGTACTAGGGTTCGTAAAGAGAGCACTAGGGTTTGTTAAAACTGAGCCCCTTCGAAAGTTTGGCCGAACTCCCAACTAGAAGGAGCAACGTCTTGTGAGACAAGAGTTCTTCCGTCGCTAGTTGTGATCATGAAGGAAAGCGCCTGACCATCCATGGCATTCCCGCTGTACTGCCAGACTTGACCCCAGTTCCTTTGCATTGGATACCAGCCAGTTTTCGTCCCCTTGCACGAGAGAGAGTGCACATCTCCTGCACCACCCACATTGGTGACGAGCACCAAGAGGAAGTAGGGGTTGCCATTGATGGTGAAGTGCACGCCTCCCGCCTTCGCACATGCCACTCTGCCAAAACCAAGAGTAGTGCAATTTCAGAACTACATGTATGCTCCGGAACTAGAATCTCCCGCTGTAGATAGCCTTACTATGCAACAAACAGAAGCTTTGTTCTTTCCACAAAACGACAAGGAAAGTCTGGACTTACCTCTGGTACAGCACAGGCACAATGCCGGCTTGATAAATAGCAATTTGCTGGAACGCAGGAACAGCCATGTCGAAGTGCTGGAGAGGCAAGTTACACCATCCTCCATTGTCGTTGGGGAGTGCCAGATTTTGTGGACAGAAGTTGGTCGCTGTCACCGTGACCACTGCATTTGGCACACACCACCTGGGCTCATTACATTTGATCTGGTAGCAAGCGCCGCAACTGAGGCCATTCTCGAAAAGCGCACTGCTCAAAGCGACAGTGTTCGTGCCATAGCCCGCACTGTAGAGATTCCCGTACCCACACGCCCCTCCCTCGGTCCCGGATGCGTCACTCCCTCCATAGAACGTTGCATGCGCATTGCTCCATGCAGCATCTCCGACATATTTGCTACCGACTGAACTGGGAAGCACCTTTGACACGTCCCCACGAACGAAATGAGCAGAACGCATAGAATGAGGATCTCCTAACGCTTCATGCGTTGCACAGCCCAGCATCACCAATACTACGACAGCTGCTGCTGTCCTCCAGTAGTACCCATTGCCTGCAGCCGCCATTGAAACTGTTTTCCAGGCAACAAACCCCCGAAAACTCAGTTAGACTCTGACTTATATCCGACTTGAGACATATACAGTAATGGCATGTAAAGTAGATCGGTAAAAAGGGAAGCAAAGACCATGAACAAGAAGAAAACGCTCAGGGCCGCAGCTCACATACCAGGGTAATGGAACCGCAAGCAACAATGACCAAAACTTCCAGAAAGTGTGCTGAGATCTTGTGGTGAAAATTAGGCGGGGGAGGTGACACAAGCTGGTTCAGCTCACTTTCAAGAAGGAACAAAGGAGCTGCTCTGAGGAAAGCAGAGCTTGGTGTGCGGCAGCTGCTACAATGAGAGGAAGCTGTAGGAGGTGCAGCGGCGGGAAGTTCAAAGAGAGAGAGATGCAAGGGAATGGCGGCGACTGCAGAAGCTGAAGGGACGGAAGAGATATATACCAACGGGGTGCGGTCGGAATCCAGCCGCGAGAGGCTTTACCTAGTCGACGGACAATCACTGTATCCGAAGGGTCCAAAGTCCTGGTCCCACAAGGGAATACAAGAGCTTGAGAGCGGATTGGGCTTTAGTCCGCCGGTCGACGACCGTCTAGCAACTAGGAAGCTTCGGAGGGTCCGACGGTCCCCCACCCACTTTCAAAGTCCCGCCAAATCACTCGCAGTGTGACCCTAGTCTCGTGCGGTCATGAAGTCTGGTTGGTTTGCCCGGACCGAGCAATTGCATTGTCAGTGATTTTGTTTGTTTCCTCTCCAGCTCCGTTTTTTTTTTTTTTTCCTCCTTTTTTGCTTTCTCTTTTTTCTAGGGTTCAGTGGGTGATAGAAGAGACAACAGACAACAACTGCTGCTGCTGCTGGGGAGCAGCTGCACCTGTTGCAGCTCTGAGTTTGGAACTCTGTCAGTAAGTAGGTACATAGTTCCCACCAGCTCCTCCACCAAGCAACAGATCTGCTCTGCTGCTGCTGCTGCTGCTGCTGCCTGGACTCCTTGAACTGCCAATGCTGCAGAAATCAGTGCAGAATGTGGCAGAAGTTCAACCAGCTTTTTCATTTGAACTGGCGAATCTTCGCTAAAAAGAAATTTTAAATACACTCTTTTTTGTAAAATGAAGCGACTTTTGAGACTTTCAGTCGCCAGAATCTGGACATAGTGTAAGAAAGATTTCCAGATTTCTATAAACGGTTCAAGTACGTAGCCAAAAATTATAAAAGTATGTTTCACCTAAGCAACAGGTCTGCTCGGTTCAACAAGCCTTTCATTTGAACTAGCGAAATTTTTCGCTAGAAAGAAAAATCTAAAATAACTTTTTTTCAAATGAAGTGTTTTTTGAGACTTTCCATCGCCAGAATCTGGACATAGTGTAAGAAAGATTTCCAGATTTCTGTACACAGTTCAAGTACATGGCCAAAAATTATAAAAGGATGTTTCAGCCAGCAACAGCTCTGCTCTGCTGTGGCCTCAAACTCCTTCATCCTGTCATTGCTGCAGAAGTGCAGAATGTGCCAGAAGAAGTTCCAGCCTTTTTTTCTAACTGACGAAATCTCGCCAAAAAAGAATAATCAGTAATGGTGAAATGAAGAGATTATTTAGATTTTCAATCGTCAGAATTCAGAAATAACGGAAGAAAAATTTTCCAGATTTCTGTACATGGTTCAAGTAGATAGCCAAAAATTCTGAAAGGGTGTTTCAGCAATTAACAGGGCTGCTCTGCTGCCGCTGCCTCAAACTGCTTTGTGCCAAAAATTATAGCCCAAAATTCTAAGAGCTGGTATGCTTCAGCTAGCAAGGGGTGTGCTGCTGTGCTGCTGTCTGGAACTGCTTGATCTGCCAAGGGTGCAGAATTATTAGTGCAGAATGTGCCAGAAGTTGAACCAGCCTTTTCCTTTAACTAACTAATAAAAAGAGAAAGTAAAAATGCTGAACCAATAGAATGAACTTTATTTTCAGATTTTTTCAATTGCAAAAATTCAAAAATTAATGTAAGAAAAAATTCCAGATTTCGATACAGGGTTCAAGTAGAGAGATCCGACAATTGGTTAAAAAGGATGTTTCAGCAAGCAAAGTAACAGTCTGTTCTGCTGCTGTTGCCTCAACTGCTTGATCTGCCAATTCTGCAGTTGTGCATAATGGATAGGGCCATCAGTATCTCGGGGAGCAAGGGCGGAGCCCATCTTAAAGGACAAGATATTCTGGTGTGAATTTTTTTTCCAGATTTCTATATATGGTTCAAGCGGGTAGATAGCCAAAAATTATAAAACGATGTTTCAGCAAGCAACAGTCTGCTCTGCTGCTGCCTCAAGCTCTCAACTACTTGATCTGCAGAATGCGTAGATCATTCTAGCCTTTTCTTTCAGTGATGAAATCTCATTAAAAAGATTAAGTAAAAAATGCTAGAATGAAGTGGTTTCTGTGATTTTCAATCGCCAGAATTCAAAAAAAATGTAAATAATTTCCATGTAACTGTTTCAAGTATATTTTATAATGCCCAAAAAAAAACAGACTTTCATACAAAATTTGGCTAGATCTTCCTATGCATGATCCATCCTTTGGCTAGATCACACAGGCAACAACCAGTGGACCCCAGCTCCTTTCCTCTCATGGATTTTTTTTCTTGTAATATTCCAGGTACCTATCCACTATCAATGTGAGGACTACGGAGAGAACAAGCGTGCCCAGATGAATCTTGACCCTCTCTTCAGCTCTAGAGGATTGCAAGAAATTGATGGCCGCCCAAAAACCTGAGCTGAAAATTTACTAAACTGCATGAGTACTCCTTCCAAGCACATTCATTCTTAAGTGAAGTAGAAGGAAAGACATGAATAAACAATTTGTTGGCTGGATCATTTCCAAGACCCAAAACCAACTACTACCAACCTCCCACCTCAGCAAGCTTGAAATTCTAGTTTTAGGCTACTACAAACGCACAGACAGTCCAATTCCCCATTGGGAAAATTAATTTGGATTCAAGATTTTACATGCCTGCAATTTTTTTCTTCAGGCAAAGATTGAAATCAACTACTTGGATTGATCTCTCTTGTGCCTATTTTCTGTTTTGTGCAGCATTCCAACTCTTCACCCATTTGAAAATACTTTAGTTCCATGTTCAACTCCATTTTTGACCATTTGCAATATAGTCAATGAAGCTTCTGGGAGGTTCAATTTTCCACCTTAAAGAATGTCTTTTAAGAAAAATCTCACAACCCAAGAAGCAGTTGGGTGGGTGGGTGTGGGTGGGGAAGGGAGACAACCCAACAAAAAAGAGAGAGTCATTTACTGGAAGATTCTTCAGTGCACAAAAGCAGAGGCTGCAAGCAAGTAAGCAGATCAGATACTAAGTGGGGGGCATCTAAACATAAGCCAAAAACAAAAGAGGAATCCAATGTTACTAACTTCTTAGTCTGCTCTTAACCGAAAGCAGGAGCAATCAGATGGCCCTTCTGCTCTGACAATGAGGAGCTGTAAGTTAAGTCATTTGCTGCCATGTGCCAGCATTGATTGCTGCAGAGTCTCATTGAGTCCATTTTTTTGTGCCAAAAATATTTTGGAAAAGCATTATTCTGTCATAAATTCCCTGTTTTTTAGAAAAGAATTCTCTGGAAAAGCGATTTTTTTTTTTTTTGGTTGATTCCCCACAACTGCCTGCAACATTCTTGTGAATGATGGCCACTCAACATCACAAAATTGAAAACAAAAACACTCCTGCAGACAGATCAGTTCACACAGACTTGAGATTGGGGATCAGGGACACTGTTGTATATCCAACAATTTCCACTCTAGTCCCCCCCACTCCGCACTCAGTTTCTGGCATTCATAATGTGTAACAACCAAACCCATTTCAGACTATCAGACAACAAATGAGGTGGAATTAAGCTTGAGCTTTTACATATATTCCACTCTTCATCATAGGTCATTTATTATAGTCTTTGGACAAAAGTAGTGTGTTTTATGGTATTTTTTGTCCATGCCAACAAGTGTGACAAATATTTCTGAAATTCTTTTTTGCCTGAATAGAACAACAGTGTCCTTGAAGGAAGAAAAGCCCTGCAAATGACTGCGAATTATTACTGCATTATTACTGCAAACTGCAAGTAATTTGCAACAAGATTTCAGCTACAGAACTGAGTGCAAGGATGGCCTCAGGGTAGTTTGAATTAAGTAATGTACTATGAACATAATGGGTTGCTCATGAGAAACTCATCCATTCAAGCACCAGAACTTATACAGCTCCTGCCTGCAACCACCATACTGTCAACTTTTTTCACACTTATTTCCCTTGCTAATTATACAGTACACCATTGTTGGCAGGTTTTGGGTACTAGACGGAGATTCATGTCCAGGTTAGGTTCTTGGGTATCTGGACCAGAGGTTCAAGTTTTTTCTGAGATGAAATATATTGTGATATCACCCATGCTAAATTAGTGTCTGCATTTGCCCCCAGCTAACTGAATCGGACAATATAGTGTAAAAGCACAATTTCTTTGAGTTGAACTAAGTCCCAGATTATGAGTACGAAGGGGAAGTTTCTTTCAGTGCATTTAGTACATTGCCCTTCACATAACTCATGACATTGCCATGAACAATGGACCATATAACTTATACCTCAAATTGATAAATTTCGTGGACACGCTTAATCAGATGTCTAAAGAAGACAACCCTAGGCCCCCCCCCCAAGAGAAAATTTTGTTAAAATATACGGAAAAAGTGTGTTGTTTCATCCCACAATAACATAGAGGGGAAAAAGGCTTGTTGTAACCACATAAGTATTGACTCTAAACAATATGCCTTGCGAATGTAATATGATGAATGGTATGCCAAGAAGTCGTTCGTGGCCCATGGCTAATGGTCTAATTACCCACAGGTGGTTCACTATCTAATCGCAAAAGTCTTAAGTTGCACCCTACACCTTTGTTTTAGAGACTTGTGAATTCAGCAACACAGGTGAAGTTTTACATGATTATGGCTGTGCTCAGAAGCTAGCTTACAACTTCCATTTTGCTGTGCATTTTGCTCCTCACCCACCGCATTATTCCACATGTCCGCGGGTGTGCAACTGATAAAGAGGAGAAGTAAGTTAGAAACTAATAAGTATGGTCACATAAAATGATCAGGTCTGATCTGATACAACCATGAGTGAGAGCCCACTAACTAGTCAGATCACATGCAGACCTGACTGGTTAGTGGCCAAAAGACTGGGGGAACATGGGTGCCAGCAAGGCAAGGAAAGTAGGCTGTCCCAGGATTTTCCAAGCATTACGACAAAAGGGTAACATGCATTTGTCATCACATTAATCCCAGATTCACTAGCAAATGTGTGACGATTTGATGACATGTAGACTGGCTGATTTGTTGATGCGGACTTGGCATAGTGGAGATGGGAAAATGGTAGAGAGGATATGGGCTTAGCCTTTTGCTACATTGGATTCGGCAAGATCAACTGGACAAAGACAAAAATAGCAATATAAGAGACGTCAATTTAGCAAAGTAGTCATAATCTAACACTCAGTTTTCAATGTAACCCCGTCTTTATGATATATAGGGTAGAGAAGCTGGTCATAGTACACTTAAGGTAAGGTTTCTGGCTGTTTTCTTCAGGAGGGGCCCATTGGTGTTCAAACAGTAGATGGAGCCCTCCTCTTTGCACATCTATCACACTAAAAATTGTCAAAAATGGACTAGAGGCGAGAAAGTTACAGCCCCTTGAAGTAGGAGAGGTCATTTTTTACAAAAAAAAATTCAATTGAACAGCTCATAGCCTATTCTTTAACCCCTCAAAAACATCCTTAAATATTACTCTCTTGCCTTTAGAGTTACAAGATGATTTGTAGGGCTTAAGATGGCGATTTCAGAACAGTTTAAATCATTGAATTTGAACCCAAAAAATGAGAAAGTTATGTGCTGATGAAGTAGGAGGTGACATGAAGAAAAATGAGAAAAAAAGTGTTTTTCAATTTGTAAAAATATATTTCCTTAACTGCTCTTTTTTGGCTGCTCCTTTGGCTTTCCATTTTGAAGATGATTTGTAAAGCTAAAGAAGGCATTCCTATAACATTTTAAATCACTCAAAATGATGAAGAATTGAGAAAGATCTGTCAAAATGTTCGGTGATAGACTAGTGTTCAATGATGGGCCAGTTTATCCTAGTTAAATTTTTTGAATAAATATTGGCCTATCAAATTCATTAAGGACTATCCAGGTCATTGCATCACCTCCTTTAATGTTAACTGCCAAAATGCCTTGTTAGTATTTGTTAAACTTGATTATATTTCATTGGCATGTGTGTTCTTACTATTTCATCTTTATTTTATTTGTTTCATGCTCAATCAATGTTTCTACTTACCCTTCCATTTGGCCATTCTATTAGGTTTCTTATTTTTGGGTGCACAATCAACATGATTAATTGCAATTGCATTTGTTCTTACTAATTTGTCTCTTTTCTTTTCTGTGTCTTTTGATGCTTAATCTAAGTTTTTACTTATCCTGTGCGGAAGAATCATTTATCAAGGCATTTCAAAAGTTTGAGGGAGTTAGTTGACAATTTGTGCATTCCTGATAGGATCATACTATTAAGTTGTGTAGCCATAAGGTATATTTATGCTATTGTAGATGTCGTAACCTTTTGATATTGTACTCTTTTAACAAGTTTTAATGAAAATTTTACTGTTGCACATGATCAATTTTTGACTTATTTAAGCTATGATTAACCAAAGGCTTCATCCTTAAAGCACTCGTAAACTCACCATGAATGCACTAAATTTTCCGTAATGATAGTCAACCATTCAGTTATTTGAAAATGCACTGATGCAGCCTGAACAAAGAAATTTTCATACAGTTTTAAATTTGTGGCATTCAAATGCTGCTGTTGTCAGATTCAAAATGTGAAACAAGTCAGAACTCAAGCTAGACCAAAAACAAATCAAAACAAGAAGCAGAATCCCGTATATCAATATACGGCCTTCAAGTCACATGTAAAGTTGATTTCATCAGGGATTTCATTTCATCAGGGGCAGTGGTTCAAACCCAATTGCAGCTCAACAAGTCATCACTCCAGCTTTGAAGGCATGCATTGTATATAATTCATTCATGGACCAGCAAGTTTTCCCAAGGACAAATAGGGTTGCAAGTTGCAACCACGTAGGGGTTGTTCATTGACTCTCTCACTTATTGGAATTAGTCGAGAGTCCAGACAATTAAATCCAATTTGGATTTAAGCACTAAATAGAGTTATCCCTAGAGTTGCTGCCCACCTAGAGTTGATGCTACAGAAGCTAAATTGGGATTAAGCAAGGCCTAAGGAGGCGATGAGGCTCATGGACTGGACATTAGGGCGCTATGAGCTAGGGGGCTAATTGGCTATATGAATAATATGGCTACCTAGGTGATATGGTTATATTGGTTATATGGCTTATGGGGTATATGGTGTCTGAGCTAATGAAGGTTATAGGCTATGAGTTTAGAGGTTTTAGTTTTTGGTTTTAGAGTTTAGTTTTCAGGGCTTACGTTTTAAGGTTTAGCTTTTTGAGGTTTCAAACTTGAAATTTTAGTTTCAGGGTTTTAGGGTTTTATTTTTGAGGTTTTTAATTTGAAATTTTAAAGTTTAGTTTTTAGGGTTTGTGTTTGGTCTTTCTCGGGTTTATACTTTAGGTTTAAATTTTAGAGCTTATGATTTCAGATTTTAATGTCTAGTTTTTGGGGTTTATGTTTGGTATTTTTTACATTTAAACTATAGTGTTTAAATTCTTGAAATCTTGGACTTCAAATTTTTTAATGTTTGTATTGGCTGTTTTAGGGTTTTATTTTTTGAGTTTAACTTGATTAGTTTTGGAATTAGTTTTTTACAGTTTAATTTAAGGCTTGTGTTTGGATTTTTATAGGGTTTAACTTTTAGGGTTTTATTTTGGGCTTTAGAACTTGAAATTTTAGGGTTTAAGGTTTGTGTTGGGCTTTTTGGGTTATAAATTTGTAACTTTAACTTTTGGAGTTTTGGGGTTGGGTTTTAAGGTTTAGTTTCTAAATTGCTAATATTTACAAATTAAAATTAGGGGTTAGGGTTATGGTTATAAGGTATGTTTTGTGTTCATGTAAAAAGTTGAAGGTATGAACCACATTTTAACACTATGCTTGGGGACCATGGATTAAAACTAGTGGTGGGTTAGGTGTTTTAGGGTATTGGGTTTTATGGTCTATTTTTTCAAGTTTAGGGTAGGGTGTAATGTTTAGAATATGGATTTAAGGGTAGGGTATAAGGTTTTTAACTCAAGTCTTTTAATGTTTGAATTGATAGTATTGGGTTTGAAATTTAGGGTTAGAACTTGAAATTTAAGGTTTAAGGTTTGAAATTATGGTTTATAACCTAAACTTCAAGGTTAGGCTTTAGGGTTTAAATTTTCAGGTTTTATGGATGTGGATTCAAAAGAGTTTGAATTTAAAGATTCAAATTTGAAATTCAATTTTTATGGTCCAATTTAGGGTTTAAGGTTGTAAGGGTTAAATTTAAGGTTTGAATTTAAATTTAAGGTTTAGGGTCTGAAATTTCATGTTTAAGGTATGTGGATTCAAAAGAAAATGGAGATTTCTAAAAGAGGTTGGATTGCACAAAACCAATGTTTTCACATCAAACAATTAGTATAGTTCTAGAATTGCCCTCACTTTATTATAAATTCCTCTAATATCATTATTGAATCTTTAGCCATCTTCATTATTTAAATTTTTATCTTACTTTTCCTTTCATTGTTGATATCCATTTTGTTTAACATGAAGGCGTTGTGGACATTAAATGTGAAAAAAAACCAACTTTGCCATGGTTGCCATGTTCTTGAAGTTTTAAACCATTATTTCCCCCTTGTTGGGCTTTGCATTTTGGTGAAAGTGGTCATACAGTTAGGGTCCAAATAGGTCACACCAAGGGATGGTCCATATGAATCATTAAAAGGAGAACTAAAATTAGCTAAAAGATGGGGACAGGGTTATGGGTGTGCAATTAATGAAGTTTTGTCACCTTTTTAATGCATTTTAGTTTGCATGTTCATTCATAACTTTTAATTGTTCCAAAACCTCATCACATTATAGTGTCATTCATTCCTCTTTCAAAGTCTCTTGTAGATAATTTTTCAAGGTCTCCTTAGCAATGGGGCATCAATGTAAGCCTCTAAATAATCTTGGTAAATGAAATTTCATGTTGCATTTGGGACTAATTGAATCACCTATTTTTGTTAGTGTTATACATAGTAAAATGAATATTATACGCCACCACAATTGTATGGATTCCACAATTTGCCAAGGCACCTTATCCCAATGGGGTTTTTTATTATGTAAGGTAACGGTTTCAAACTATTAAATTTTTATTATGAACTCATCTACTTCTAAAAAAATTCACCATTCCCTAAAAAGAATCCACACACATAATATTCACATTTTGACCTAAACAAACAACCAAACTATGCCATTATTTCTAGATTTCCAAAACAACATTCATTAGATTTTTAAATACAAAACCACTTTATGCATTTTTAGGTTAATTCAACACCCATAGACCCTAATGCGATCAATTTGGATTGTCCAAGGGAGCTACAAAGTCACTTGAAGCACTTCAACTGAATTTCAGCCCACAAACCCTAATATGATTCCAAGGGCTCTTCAATTGAACTACAAATCAAATGGTCAAATTTGAAGGACAATAACACCCACAAAGCTTAAACATGCAACCATGGATTGTCCAAGATTAAACTTATGGAACCATTTTTAGCAATTGAATGTCAACTTCATGCCAATAAATTTTAATTTAATGACTATGGGCTTTCCAATTCACCTATAAACCAAATGGTCAATTTTGTAGGTCAATAACACACCCATAAAACTTAAACCTCACCATGGATTATTTAACAAAATTGTAGAACCACTTTATTGAATGTCGATTTCATACCCACAAACCTTAAAATCATTTATCAAAGATTCTTCATATGAATTGTAGGCCAAATAGCTAATTTTGTAGGTCACAAGCACAACTAAAATTGATTGCCATGGACTATCCAATTGAATTGTGAAATGAATAAAAACATTTGAATGTGAATTTCGTACTCGCAGAAAATGATACCATCACAAACAATTGACTAATTGACCTACGTCCCAAATGCAAAATTTTGAAAACATAATCCATACCCATTTACCCAAAATACAATCTTAAAAGATTTTCCAATTTTGGAGATTAAATCCATACTTATAAAGCTCAAACACCTTTTGGAAGGACTTCCTATTTGAATTGAGTTTTTAAAATTATCAAACCATGAATCTTATAATTATCCCATGTGCTTTGAATCATAAATATTAATAAACCAACTTATGAATATCCCTAAACATGTGATTGATAAAAAATATATATATGCAACATATTAAATTTTTTGATGTGAAATGGACTTTCAAGAATAAAAATTTACAACAATCACATTGTTTTTTTTTTTTAAATTAAATATATATATATGGAAAGTTTCAATGCACTTCACTAATATTTCTTTTGATGATTCCCATTAAAGGCTAAAACAACATCAATAATTAAAAAATTGACAATGTTAATTTTGAATATGGCTTTAAATTTTATGTTTCTATGTAATCTAGAAAAAATACAAGTGTGATAGTAATTATCTTCATCCCACAAATTTGAAAGCAACAAAATTTTATCCTTAATGTTGGCTCGATAAACTAACCCATTTGCAACACATCATAAATGTGATTCACCATTTTCACAAAAGTTTTAAAAAATAAGGGATCCATGCTTGGTGACATGATCACAAAATAACCAAAAGATGTCACCCTAATAGGTTTGGTAGTAGACACAATCATAGATGAAAATGTCTTAGCTTTGTGCAGATTTGTAGAGATTTCATACATATTCAAGGAGAAGTAGTGTGCATGTGAGGCCTAGGAAGAGTTCAATGTCAAGTAGGAATTCCAAATTAGCTTTTACATGGGAACTTGTTACTTGCTTTTCAAACATACCCACCACCAAACTTCTATATTTTGAAACCATCCAATTGCTTGATGACAACATCAAAATCCATTGAGTATTAACATTTTTCAAAATCTATTTGGTTTTGTGTTCAAGAAGTCCCCCCATACAATGAACTCTGAACAAGAGAAGAACATGTTTTATCCTTTAGTTATTTAGTCACCTTTGATTTGGTCCCCTAGACCATAATAACACCATTGGCCCCAAAGGACACAAGCTTGGAGGGCACATTAAATTTAGATAAACCACCATATTGCATGAATGCATCAACAAACACTTTATTAAGTTGTTAATAGTGGAACCATCAACAACCCTTTATATGGTTGTTGTTCTAATGTTTTCATGGGTTGTTGAGGACTTTTAGGAATTTTAACAAGTTTTTCATCTCTTCATAATCAATCATGAGACATTCAAATTGTCAACAAATGAAAAATTGTAGCAAATTACACACATTTGTGCTTTTTTTAGTAACAAAATCTTTGGCAAATTGCTTCATCACGTTCTCACACCCATTCATTATAACAAAAAAATTCTCATTTTTTACATCTTGGTTGTTTGTGTTGTCATAAAATCACCTACAACACCTGGACAAGGACATTTTTCTTTTTGATGCCATCCATGCTTTTGCAAGCTATCAAACTTCAACACTATCTTTTGTCATTTTTCAACATTAATATAAATTCTATAATGAACTTGGGTAAATTCCCATTAGACCCCATAATTGTTTTGGCCTAGCCCAAAGCTTGGCTACTGGGTGTATGTACTCTAAGGTGGCTCATTTTTTATGGATGTTCCACTCTATAAAAGTCCATACAATAATGTTAAAATGATTGTCTATTTTGATATCATTAATTTAGTGGGGAATTACATGGTGGTTAATGAACTAAAAAACCCATATGAAAATAAGCCATTATAATTATTTTTTAATGTACATGTTAAAAAATAAAAATTGAAATCCACCCAAAAATGATTACGATATGGATATATAGAAAAACAACTCATTTTAAGCCATTCAAAAGTTCATAACATGTTTTTGGTTTAAAAACTTTCTAACAAATGTTTTGCGCATATGTTCTTTTTGTTTTAACATATCATATATTGAGTCCCTATAATATATCCCAAATAAAATTCATACAAAAAAATTCATGTATATAGATGCACAAACAACAAACCGATCCATATTTTTCAACTTCAGAAGTCCATTATTATATATTTTGTGTATACATGTTGCATTTTTTAAAATATATATTTCCTTTTTCAAGTTGAAAATTTAAAATTAATCAAAAATTTGAAAAAATTTATTTTTATGCCATGTTAATAGCATATAAATGCGCGCCACTTTATAATAAATTGGATTACAACATAAAAAATGAACCACCTTACTTGCAATTTGGGTACCCAATAATCCTTAAAAATTTAAATAATTTCGATTTTTTTTCTTTTATTTTTTTGGTCTAGGGGCAAGATTAAAATTTCATGGGGACATAAAACTAAATGTAAAAATTGAACAAATTGCCCTTTTATCGCGACCCTAACCTTGGGCTCGTGACTAAAGTTAGGGCTTGCGAAGGTGCGAGCCAATAATGAAGCCGGGAGTCACATTTTATGTTCCAAGGATTGTGAGAGGCTGTGAGGGAATGAACCCCCACACTCCCAAGTGAACTCCCATTTGGGGAATTGGATTTTGGATGGACTTTTAAATCTTCAGAAAGCGATTGTAGGGCTGAAAGCCCATTAGATCGAAAAATTCTTTATATCATTGAAAAAATCTTAATGTAAATGTTTAAAATGGGCTTGTATGACCCATTTGGGTTCTTGAAACATAAGTTATGGCCAAAAAAAAGGTTTATAATCAAATTAACAATTTGACTCCCGACCATTAAAAATCAAGAATCATCCTGATTTTTTTACGTGCAAGTGACATGCCACATATTATTAAAAAGCTATCAACAAGGGTTACAACTTTTCTTCAGACTTCACTTCAATCGGAGGTCTACACACAAAGTTATGAACGTCCAAAGTTGGAGGAGTCTTATTTTTTGAAATTTCGAGATTCTCATTTGGGAGTCTTGGGACAAAATGACATTTGGGTGTTGGACTTGTGGCCAAACACAAAATATATCATAAGGGGGAAGGTGGTGACTTCCCCCAAATCCAGGCCGTGATGAGTCTTGTGATATGTGTTTACCCGTGGTTCGTCCATGCACCAAAATGCTACAACTACACACTAACCAACTTGTTGTTTGGTTTGTGCAGGTCTGTGTGAGTAATTGAATTGCTTGTCAATCTTCCTAATCCCCATCCCAAAACTCCAACATGCCCCTCTACCCTTGAAGTGCTACGAGTCAGGGAGTGCACCCCAACTCCTTTTCCTTTTGTTGTCTTTACCTTTGGACTCATAGTTGAATCTATCAAGAAGCTTAGGGGTGCGTCACCTTTCATCTATAATGAATCTTTTGTAGCTTGCAACAAGGTTAAGCTTACTTTGGTTCCCATTTATAGATCAACAACCTTTGGTGAACGAAATGAATTAATAAGAAAATTGATGAAGAATAAATAACAACAATAAAAGAAATTTGTCAAGAACTTCAATGGAAGCATAATGAATTTCGGAAAAGGATTAAAAAACCTAATGTAAACATTTATTTAAGCCCAAGAGTTAATCTGTGGCTTCATTCATAAAAACGTGTCAAAGATTGGATGTATTCAAGACTTTAAAATCAAGATGATAAATAAAACAACTTTTTAAAAAAAAGGACAATAATGGGTGTAATAACAATACAATGACAAAGCTTGCAATGCACACCAACAATCCACAAATCAAAATCAAAATTGGTGTTTTTTAAAAATGAACACATAAAGTAAAAGACATGAGAACATGAACACAAAACTAAATGCATGTGAAGAATATGCACTTGGTTGAAATTCTTGTCAACTTTTGAAAAAAAATCCTCAAAGATTGAACAATTTTTTTTACAATTTCAACAAATTAAAAACCAAGATTCTCATAGCCTCACTTTCAAAGCTTGGTAAGCTCACAATCTTGCCTTTAAAGCTTCAAGTACAAAAAGATCTCAACAAAAATTTTAGCAATAAAGTTGGCAATTCGACCTTAGAAGGTGATGGAATAGAAGCATTAATAAGACATATCTCCTCATGAATGTGTGTGATGACATCCATGGATGTTACAAGATGAGTTTAGGGCATATGGAAAATGAAAGAAGGTGAAATTGTGTAATGCCTTTTGATTGTGGCATGACTTTTGACATCTTAAGGCATGGGAATGTTGTGTTTGGATGCAACTATTCTTCATCATCAATTGTGTAGGTCACCATCATCTAATGGATTCTTTGGAAACATATGGCAAAAAATGCATTTTTCCCAATTTTTTAATTATCCTTTGGGTGTTGTAGAACCATTTTTGAGGTCAAAATTATGCCAAATTTCGTACCAATTTTGTTTTTGATTTCAACCCAAATATATTATCATGGGTGCACACCTAATAAAATACATATATGTGACATATCTAATTTACAAGATGTTTTGACTAGAATAAATATTATGCCTAGTTAATATATGGACACCATATGGTTTACAATTTCAGGCCCAATCTTATTTAGCCTCAAGGAAACATTTATTTTTAAAACACCCCATTCAAAGGCCATAACCTACACTAAAATACATTTTATTTTATAATGTTAAATTACTTCCTTTAGTTATGGTTGAAAACATCAATAGGTGGTAAAATATTAACGAAAGAGTTTCAAAGTTTAGTCTTGTTTTTTCTTTCCTTTTTCTTTCTAGAGATTTTCCAAAGGTAAGGTAACCAAACCAAAAACAAACATTACATTTTTTCAAGCATTGAGTTTTGTGCATAAATTTGGTGTTCATTAAGCTGTAAATGTGGGTTTGTATTAAAACTAACCAAATAAGGGTGAATCCCAAGTGTTTGATTTCATTGCATGGGCCCATTTTTCAAACGAATTAAGTCCATAAAAGGTTTGATTAAAAGATGCATCCAAGCCTATTTTGGCATCTTAAAGGATGGAATTGTGATAATTTAATGCTACCTTCCTTGTTATAGTATGGAACATCATATATTACCATTAAATTTATTAGCATACATTAAAGTGCTTGATATTACATTTTATTTGATGTGTAAACACAAATGTGAAGGTCAATGATCAAATATACTTAGCAAATGATATTCATAAAATTACAAATTCACCATTTTATGTGCATTTTTGTTAATGTGAATGATACAAGACATAATTATGAATAACAATGCGAATTGTAATAACAAGCTAAGCCATATTTTTTGATTATTGCCTGACACAAAATGACAAGGATTAATAAGCCTGAAACTTCTAAGGATTAAAGGTGTAATTCATTAGAATACTTAGGTGAGTAATATGGATGTGCACAACTTGTGGATTCAAATCCACTAATTGACTTCCAACATTATTATCTTCTATTTGTTGTATCACCTAGGTTTATCATGTTCAACAATCAAATTGGTTAAACAAGCAAATTACCAACACATCAAACTATTGCAACAACTATTCACATGAGTGTCGTGGTTTCCATTATTGGTATTCAATTAAGATGTTATCAAGACATTGACAATGGCCATCATGTGTAAGATAAAAATAATAATTTAACCAATATCACCCAAATGAGATCAAACCAACCAAGTAGGGATGGACCACATTACAAACATCTTGACAATTCAATGATGGGTTCAATCTCAGTGTTCAAAGTTGCATGTTCCAAGACAAGACAATCGGGCATCTAATCACACTCACACAACTAATGTTAAAATTGGTAAAGATTATGCAAGAAACAGTCACCCTTTCAAAAATGGGATTATAGGTTAAGGGTGGATGAGATGGTCCAAAAGGTTTAATTTAAATCTATCACTAAGGGTTGAACAAGGTTTGGAGGTCAAATGCACCAAAGGTTTGTGCTTAGCAAATGTCAAAATGTTTTACACAAACTTAGTTGAAGCTTATGATCTACACAAATACTAACCAAGTCAAATATGGAATTGCAACAAATCAAGTACACAAGTTAATTGAGGGGCCTTGGTTTTAGCAAAGATCGGCTCAATATCAATGCATTCTATTACACTATATGAACAAGAATGGTTATCTTTATTTTCAATTCAACATGGGAGTACTTGCCAAATTTCTACATATTCAAAGGTAAACAATTCCATTGGAATTACATTGAATGTTGTGAATATAAGGCTACAATGGCTATGTAGTCAAAAACTTGGATAACAACCATCCTTTTTGACAAATGGATTTCACATTTTATTCATTACATTCATTACATACAATCATGAATGAAACCTTTGTTTAATTAATTGGCACTTACTTGTTTTGGATGGCCATAACTCCCATGTGACCATAGATGTTGTGCACAAAGCCATGAAGGTGGGGGTTGACCTAATCACTTTGCCGTCACACACATGTCAATTACAACCTTTAGATGTTACATGTTTTAAACCTTTCAAAACAACATTTAGGGCTTACAAAGATGTGTGGATGTTGGTTAACAAAAAATATGGTGCTACAAAAAAATATTTAATGTTGTGAATAAGTTTAGTTCTAAAAATAACATTGACTCCACAAAACATATACAAGGGGTTCAAAACTATTGGAATATGATTGCTTGATCTTAATGTCATGGCAAGCAAAATGTAGCCCAATGAATAGTTTGTGGAAACAAACATGATTTCCACATATATAGTTGACTAATAGGTTGAAACGATGTTGAGTGATGCCTTCTTACCACTAGACCCAATGCTTGCCATTATTATGTTGATGTTGAAACGCAATATGATGACATGTAGGAAGTTAACTACATTCAAATGCCCAGTGATGAATGATTAACAAAGAACAATGATGCGACATGAACATCAATGACAATCAATGATACATGCATGGCACTCGCACCAAAAAGCCTATTGCCCCCTTGCAACGACATTATTCAATTCCTAATTTTGCTCAAAGTTGTGATGTAAACCATGTGATGAACCATAACAGAATAATCGTTCATTGATTATAACAAGAACATCATGATGACCTTTAATGATTATGTGACTAGATTTGAACATAAATTGATATGTAAGGAGATCACGATTAAGGAAAAAGAACATTAAAAGGAGTTGACGCTTGCATCGGAAAAAATGCATGTAGTTGAAAATATTGGAAGAAAAAGTGTTAAACCAACATAGTTGGTTTGATGAAAGGGCCATGAAAAAGGAATTTTATGAAGCTTGGTCTACAAAGCTTTATGTTGAGGTCAACGAGGTGTTACATGTTACAATTCAAGTTAATGTGCTTTTATTACCATATATTTATCGAACTCCAATTTGTAACTCCACATTTGTAATTTGTAAAACATGCTTGCAACAATTGAGAAAAGAAGAGTTAAAAAAGAAGGTCAAGATGTTTCACACATGGTGCATGCACAAATGGGTGGACCAATTTGGGTGTCATGTAAGTTAATTCAACGTTGTGGTTACCATTGCAATGCCCATGTTGCTTTATAAATCTTGAAATCTATTAAAATGAACTTGGTTCAAAGATCTTAACTTGAATATTTACATGATGCACACAATCATTTTATAATTTAAATAAATCCTAAAACCTATGCAGTTTTGAACTCAAAACTCATGGACTGTATCTCTAACTACTATTTCTATATGGACTATGATACGGTTCATTGATTGATGGGGTGTGTGTTAGGGATTTGAAATTAATAAAATATCATAATAAGGAAGCTAATAGTAAAAAAAAAAGATTAATTGAATTATATAATTGTACTTAAGGACTTTTGAATGGGCTAATCAATTAGGAACATTTTTTAATAAGTCCATATCATATTGGAGGAAGAGGTGTTTTATGGTATTTTTGTTTACATGCTTAAAGAATTAAAAAATGTAGATGAAACATTGATGACATAGAAATTTTTTTGGAGGAAACCAATGTAAACTAATTGTAATTTCCAAAATCTGATAAGGATTTTGAGCAAGTAGGGACTTTGGATTTGTGACAAATTAGTCCACCCATTTGTGCACCTACCCCACATCATTTTGGTTGAACCTACAAAAGACCATCAACCAAATCCTCATTATGTTCCTCTAGAGTGATTAATTTTTTGTTGTTGAAATTGTAATTTGTAAGTAGAATGGTAGGATGGTGATCGTTGTGACAATGGCACAAAGATTTTTACAAGGTCTAATGTGGTAGTTTATTTACACAAAGCAAAACTTCATTTTAACGACAATTGCTACTATATTTCAACGTGATGAAGTGATGCACCTCAATATACCATTATCATCGCTTTCATGAGTAGGATGCACTTGTTTGGATTACACACAATGATGAATTTTTTAACACTTTCATTGCTTTGTATCCAAGAAGCACATGTTTTGGGTTACATACAATGATGAATTTTAAAACACCATCATTACTATTACAACCACGAAACATTTGTTTCAAGTTAGCCACAAATTTCAATTAAAAAAAACCACCATTTCTTTTGTGATTAGGAAACATTTGTTTTGAGGCACCTCAGCAATAGATAATATGAGACAACCTATGCCTTCATGATTTCTCTTGGGTATAGTATCAAGGGATTTTTATGAGTTAATATGGGAAGAGCATGCTTAAAAGTAGGAACTCACGTGAAAATATATTGAGCCCCTAGCTACCCATAATAGGCGTCTATATGTCATAACTTTAGAAATTCTTATTTAATTGAAGGATTAAAAGAAAATTGTGATTAAGTTCTATTTGAGTACACACATTCATTTGTTAATCATTGTGTTTTTTTTCCATCCTGAACCCATGTGGCTTACTATGCATTGTTTTCAAACTGTCCATTTAGGGTTTAGGTACCTTACCAAGCGTACAGATCTCCCATCAAGTTGATGAATTGGTTTTTGGGAGGCACACGGCGGGCGCGAACCAATAGCCACCCATGTAACATCAAGGATGGAAGGTGGATGGACAGGAAACACTTTTCCATTGGTTTTGGTTCTCTAGCTAACCATGGCTCAGTTTCTGTATTAAACTACCAAGGTGAAACCTGATGTCAACTTAGTTGGGGTTCATCCACAACTGGGTTCAAACTTTTTCTTGAGTTGCTTTTAAAGACTAAAAGCAAGGTCTCTGAGCCCAAATTTAAACATTTCTCAAATTTTGAATATAGCTGTGGTAGCCCAGTAAAAGCACTTGGAGCAACTTCCCAATGTATTTGGTTTTGTGAGTTTCTAATTTTTTTTTTTCCCATAATTGATTTTGTGAGAACCAGCTCAGGTCACCAACTATTCTCAAATTTATGAGAATTGGGACATAGAGAACTGGCAAACTAATAAAAAAGAAAACTTTGATACCCTACACCAATTCCTAAAGTTTTTGTTTTTAGTTAAAAAAAAACTAGGCAAGTTTTTCAAACCCTTGTTTACAACTGGACTTGACGATGGTTCTCAAAATAAGTGAGAACCACCCAACATTGAGAAGAATCAATGTTCAATGGTATAATGATTTTGCTTATCTCCAAGGTATTGTATATATCATTTCTTAAGAATAGTACCCATGGTTGGTGAACTATATACGATTATTGTTAAAAACTACCATGCTCGAGTAATAAGTGTTAGGTGTGGATTTTTTTGTTGAAATGCTACCCTTAGGTTAAAGGTATTGGGTTCTCATTATACCATGAGATGGTAAGGAGAAAATAGGAGTAAATATATCGTGATTTTACATCATGAACACTCTAGAGGCCAAGTTAAATGTAAAAGGTAGGGTATATTGATATAAAGCTTGAAAATTGAACATATTTTGAAGTGTGCAACAAGATTTTGTGTTATTCGGCCAAAAGCAAGGTAATAGGAACCGATAGTACGTACACATTTCAATAATCTTGAGAACGTACTAACAAGTTGAGGTGGCAAACTAAGATTGGTTGTTCACTAATTTTTCATTGGTTATACTTCATAATGTTTTAAGTTGTGGTTCAAAGCACTGGATATAGGAGCTCTTTAATTAGGGCTGTGACCACGCAAATTAAAATTGGATGAAGAAAAGTTAGCACATGACGGTTTGGCTCAGCAAAATGGATTTCACCCAGTATTTGCCACAGAGGCTGGTAAAAGGCACAGCAAGATGTCCACTTGACATAAAAAAGAACGCAATAAATATGATCTGACTACTGTTCCCTATTTATGACTGGCCATTCATAATGATTGGTCCAGGTCTTTTGCTATTAGTAGTCTTCCACCTATTTGCAGTTCCAGTTTTAAATTTATGGGCGCGGTTGCCAAAAGTTGGATGTGAGAATTTTGTTTTGTAAGGTTACATACTGAACACTGCTGGGGATGCTCTTATACTCATTAAATTCATAAATATCTCGCACACTTTGAACACTTAAAACTCAGCGCCACTTTACACCTCCAGTTAGGGCCGAAAAAACTTGGGGCCAACTTTGAGCATTTTTGGCTTGTTGTTTGGCTCCAAGTTACTAATAAATGCTAGAACATTGACGTCAGGATATTAATAAATGCTGGAACATTGGCCCTTAGGATTGCAAATTGGGTTCCCAAATTTGATAGTATCCTTTTTTTAAAGCTTTGGGGCCCATACAAGGGCCTAGAGTTCAGCATTTATTAGTAACTTGGGGCAGATTGAAAAGATTTTTTCTATTTCAGCCTTGACTCCTAGTGTAATTTAGCCCTTGGGGCTGATTTCAACTTTTGCAGCAATAGGAATGCATTTGAGTTGAACATTGGCCTTAACTCCTTGTGTAAAGTGAGCCTTAGTTTACCGGTGAAAACCATTTGAATTAAGCATCGATTATAGTTTTTGTGATGCATTTTTTTAATGAATGTACCTAACTTTTCAAAAATTACATTGCATTTGTACATATGTCATTGTCTTTGTATCCTCATTGTCACATAAACAAGATGTTTCTATCCTTGATATGAAGGGCATAGTTGTATTGAGTGTATGCACAAAATGACTCACGTTCTGTGCATCAACATTAATTGCAACCTCAACTCAACCATAGGCACCTTGACAATGAAAATAATAGGAATAACAATAAACAGATGACTCAAGAAGGAAACAAAATTGTTTTCCCCCACCCCTCTCTTTAGAGCTTCTGAAAGCTTGAGTTGAAAACTTTTAAAGCTTACTCACAACCTTTTTAGGAGTGGAGAATTTGGTAGGAAAAGCAACAAAGTAATGATGTATATAGAAAGGGGGAAAACTTTTAATTTGCGGATGCTTGTCTTGACCACTTCTTTAACTCAATCACAACCCCTTCAGCAATAAAGATGGTAGGAATGGCAACAAATGAAACACAAAGGGGAAAAATTTGTCAATGTCCATGGAAGTTTGAGTTGAACACGTCTTCAACCTTTGTTCCTTTTGTGGTTAAAATACTGCAAATTGCAACAAATGAATGATGGAGGCTGAAAAATGCCAAGGAAACATGTTAGAGTTCTTAAAGCTTGTTCCAAAGTCTAAATCCTGCAATTAAGCACAACTCCTTCTCAAGAATGGAGCTTGAAAGACCTTCATCACCTAATCAAAACTCAACACCCTTGATCAAATTGAATAAGGGTATAACTAAAAACATTTACTTTTGATACGATAAGTTACCCTTGCGGTTAGAAGATGAAGTAATGAAATGGATTTTGTTGAGTCAAGTAGGTGGCCAAAGATACTACAAATATTTGTAAGAATTCTCATGACAATGTCCATATATTTCATAAAATAGAAACATGCAACAACATGATTTCTATTCTAACAAATATTAGCAACATGTTGAAAGATGTCCACATTGTTCCTAACTTGAATAATAATGATTACCTTATTACAAATTCATTCAAATTTTAAATACTCTAGGTCCATCAAAACTACAAAAGAGTCACATATTCAAACAATATCTTGATATATAAGGATCTGGCCGTATTCAAGTACAAAAGGGCAAGCCATTATCATATTGCATACATGATTTTAGGTGATTTAGAGAACAGTTTGATAGATACAGTATCAGAAAGTCCTGCCTCAGACATTGTACCCGTGTTTCAACCTTATTAGTGACTATTTGGCTGGAACTTGGAGGCAAGGAATAATTTCCATAAAACATGTTTTCTATCATTTAATTATTCATTTCAGATTGAGAGTCTTCAATGTTTACAATACCGCAGGGATATTATAACTGGATTGATCAACTATGAGAAGGTAACATGTTGCATTCACCTTCTCAAGAAGCATTGACAGATCCAATTGTGCCCATTCTTGGGGTTCTCTTGTTTCTCCACAATGAATACCTGTGCCCATCCTCAGAAAGAATCTATCTTAGTGAAGGTTCAAGAAGCATCACAAGGAAACACTCTTTCCTTGCACCACTCCGTCCTTGACATCTTGACACCAGACTACACAATTCTAATTACCCCATAGAAGAAACACTCTTTCATTTCACCACCCCCTGCTGAATATCTTGACTCCAGACTACCCAATTTCAATTTCCCCATACCAGGAACACCCTGAATTTGCACTATCATCAACCATGGAGAGAAAAATAGAGAACAGGAAGCTCTCTGTTCTCTCCATGTCCATACCCCAGTTATGGCCACATGATTTGCAAGCAGACCCAAGGTTTCTCTGAAAATTCCATATTCATTGTGGGACCTTACATCATGAAACCCTGTAATACCGTGCTGCTCTGCAATCAAGGATGAATTAGACCCAGACAGTTGGTCATTGATGTCAACTACAAGGTCAAGTCCTAATGGACAATTAGTACAGGTAGGAAATTCTGAATTCTAATGCTATCAATCAATTGGCAGACAAATTTGCTGCACCCTGCTGGCTGTTTAGTACAGAGAGGTAGGTTTGAAACCTAAGGAAACTGTCCAATTAGCAGATAATCTGATGCACAAATGTGATGCTTGAATCCAAGAATGGTTGGGGAAATTGCTGGCTCAAACTTGTGATGTGTTGCAGAGTCCATTCTGCAAGTGTTTGAGTACAAATGTGTGGCCATTTAGGCCCTCCAAAAGCCTGCGCACTTCTTTTGCAAGCTCACTTAGGTCCTCATCCACACAACCTGTATCATCATCACTTCCAGTGTGAGATTTGCATCGAGATTTGACCATACTACAGTATCTAAATTGCCAGTCACTCTTGAAACATGCCACTTATATTCTTGGCTCAGGATGACCTTGGTGCGCCCTCCTTCATCAAGACTTATTGGAAAGCCCTAAAAACAAAAGCTTGAAGTGAATCTCAGAACTTTGAAGAGGGATGGAGAAAGAGAATAGACCTAATTAGCTGGCCAGACAACTTACCAATTTCACCAAGAGCTTCTTCTAGCCGAAAGAGGTACTCATAGTTTGGCCCAGCAGGACCTACTGCCTTAGCAATTTGGCTGCAGCATCCAAAGAGACATACTATCAGTACCTAAGATAATTCATGTGTGACGATGAGATGATATACATGGGTAGCTAATGACTAACTGAATCTTTGCAGAAATAATGCAGGAAATACTCAAGCATTCTATGGAACATGATCCCTGCCCAGCGCACTTTTAGAGTTTACAACCTGGGCTACACAGAGGAAAAGCAACTATCATGCTCTACAAACAAAGATCATGATCACAACCTTGCCATGTCCTCCAAAGGTGCTGGTCCCAGATAAAATCTGTTCATCACTCTGTTTTGAGATCCAATGTACCTGCAGTGAGATTTCACATTTACTCAGGCTAAAGCAAGTAATCACTTACACGACATTGTTGAGGTCACCAACCGACATGATACTCATTATATGGGATACTTCTCTTCCCAAGGTGATATCTAGTCTCCAGTATATAAGACTGCACTATGCCAGACCAGATTGCACACTGACCAAGCAGACATCAAGTCCCCATGCAGAGCCACAGTGTAATGGAACTCACACAAGAACATTTGATATGGCTGGTGTAATTGAACACTCCATCTGTGTCAAAGAAGATCAAGGATGCCATTAGAGAAAATTTCCCCAAATAACATTTACTTAAGAACCATGAGGATGCAAAGTGTCATGTAAGGCAATATGATTCAGAAATTTAGGGGTGACTGAAAAAGCAAAGATGCCAAAGACACTGAAACAGTACTGAAGCACACTATAGAGGTGGTTATTACCAAACCCAGAATGCAATGACTCATTTTGCTCAAGTCTGAAGTACAGTGTCCAGTAAATATACTGGCGCTGCTCATTTCATCAACTGGAGATGATGATCCAGTGCACTTCTAGTAGGTTTTGCAGATGTCTAATCCCACAAATTAGCCAATGAGGGGAAGAAGTGGTTGCCCATACTGGGGAGGATGGAATAGGGTGGCTCTGCCCACTTACTGTGAAGAAGTCAAGGTAGGTTCTTATGTCATATTCCCTTTCCCTGAGATCAAGATACTGTCCTTCCAAGCAGCACATAAAAAGCATATTAAAACAATTAGAAGACTATGACTTCTATTGGATAGGAAGGTCACCCACATGGCTCAGAGAAGTGACAATAGTCAATGTGAGAAGTAGGCACAAAGTAGATCTCC
Source organism: Sphagnum tenellum (assembly GCA_963921925.1). Lineage (NCBI taxonomy): Eukaryota > Viridiplantae > Streptophyta > Sphagnopsida > Sphagnales > Sphagnaceae > Sphagnum > Sphagnum tenellum. The sequence continues at coordinate 14,669,971 of OY998158.1, read as the reverse complement.
ATTTTATCTCCATGAAGCAGGCACCAATTCAAAAAACAAGAAAAGTTGGAGTCTTACAGACAAAACAAGACTCTCTTCATCATGTCCAGATATACGGTACACAGCACCCCACTGTCATCCAGCAGTTAAGGAACACATCTGTCAGTGAAGTCTTTCAATCAATTGCAGCTACTGCTTAAGTGAGAGTATTGGCAGGATGGTCCAGACCAAACTAGATTCCACAATCAACTTGAGCAGAGATGTTTCTACCTATATGTTCAACAGCAGAATCCCTCTCATGGTATTGAAATCAAATCTCCAATGTTACCCTTTTCAACAAAGCATAATGTAAAACCTGAAGTACAACGATGTCCATGGAGCCCTAAAACTTGAAAGGCCATTGCAAGGATAAGAACTTACTGTGATTGCTCCTTCCTTGGGCTCAAGAGTGACAGTCCGTCCAGGGTATTCCTTTGTCCCTCGATGGTCTGTGCTAGCTGTGCCATACCCCATACCATAAGATGCAAATGTGAGCCTGTGGTGGCTCCAAATAACTTGCATACATTGTAACTAGACAGTCTCACTCTATGGATGCTCAGAAGAATCCCATTCAGGCATTCTTGCCATCATCTAGTCCTGTGGGGTGTGATCATGGCCATCTGGTGTATCTTGCTCTCTTGAGGCCATCTAGTAGAAAGACATCTGGATCATAATCAGCAGTAAGCCACACACTGGAACAGGACAAGCTAGTGGAGTTCTAGGGCTCATCCAACATTAACTACAGGTCAGACATTTGCACAAATGACCTGGACTGCACTTTGTTCACTTGACATTAGGGGGTTTCAAGGTTCAATTATCTTGTTCAAAGAAATGATGATAATGCCCCAATATGTGATCATCAAGGGTGAAGCTTTTAACACCCCATGATAGCTTTTTCTCTTATCTAATGCTTTTTAATTGAGTATTACAATCACTTGCCTGGAGGGTGAGAAAGAGAGACCTTTCAATCATCAATGATTCAATAATCAATCAAATTGTACTGAACCACATGAAGATTTCAGGCAATTGCTAAATAATTGATTACTGCATGAGGACAATTGAACCTTGAATCCCCCTATCAATCATGGCCCTTGCAAGGTAAAGTAAGATGGCAGGAGTCTGGACTTCTAAAACCTATATTCAGGATCTATGCATGTTATTGAAAGGCAGAACAAGGCGTGCTAGTTTGCAAGCTCATGCAAATGGATGGATCTAAATCGCTACCAACAAACTTTTATACAGCTCTTCAAGCAGTTCCACTTTAATTTCTGTGCTTGAATTTTCAGTACTGACTTATTTTGCATGTTGACTCTAGACTTACTTTTCCAACCTCAATGAGTAAGAACGGATTTGGATTGAATCACATATCCTTCATGACTAAACATGCTGTTGGCCTCCATGAGTAAAGAAACCAAGCACCAAAATATAAAATGCTTGCTGTTCGGATGAGCAATTTCAGAGTTCATAGATTTACACTTTGTGCCAAGCCCTTGGATAGCCAACAGGATGCAGCAAACTCAACAAGATCCATCAAGATTTTAGAACCTAAACGGTTCCTATGATGGTTGTGCCACTTGACTTTCACTCCTGAATGAATTGTCTCCTTCTGCAAGAAAAGTGAGAGGTTTGAATAGCACCTTGGTGGAAAACACGTCGATAGCCCTTGATGTAGCCTATTATTCTCTTGTCATACTCAAAGCCTGCTTTCCACACAAGAGAACCATATCCAAACACCCAGAGCACCATAGTCCTTGTCTACAAACTCTTGAGTGCCCAAAAACAAAGTTCAGGGTGCAACGTGATGTCAATCTGCTTCTTCTTCTCAATGCAAAAGGTTAAATAAGAGAGATTTCTTCAGAACATTCTTGAATGCTGCCACCTTGGTAGAAGGCATGAGACACGTGCATGGCATCACCTGCCACACCAAACATCTTTCAAAAATGAGGTTCTCCAAAGAGTAGTCACTTGCAACATTTCACAACAGAAACATCAAGGCTAGGGTTTTGACTCATCATTTCCAAGTACAGGTTGCAATTCTGAGAGCCCTGGTTCAGCAGTGAACATGGCCACTGTGTTTGTAGTTCTTAGTAAGCAATGTCATGAAACAGAGAAACAGAGAAATTCTGCATGTAGACTAGTTACTTAAGGGAATGCACACATCTCAGCTCTGGGATGTGATCATACAGAAAATTTCTGAATGAATCAAAGTATGGAAATAAACAAAAGAGGCAGAGTTAACATACACAAATGGGTCCTCTATTCTGAAGCCTCAGTAGCATTCATCTGCAAGGCAAAATTCCTCTGTTCTCCTCCACACCAACAACTTCAGAAATCACAGGCAGTAATTTGGGCTGATCTTGTGGCCTTTCAAATCTGAATGGAACTACTGCACTTTTATTCTTCAGGCCTGAACTCCTGCTGAAGCAAGCACTCATCAGCGTGTTTGGCATGCAATGCAAACAATATCAAAGCTTCTCACTCATTTTCTGAATCCTCTTCTCTTAAAATAGAGGCTCATTTTATTCCATGCAAAAAGAACTACAAACGTTCCATCGCAGATGGCACCAGCTGCTCTGGTTTCTCCCTCAGATTCCTAAGAGACAAAACGGTCGATTCCATCACTGCATATACCTATACGATAGAAACATCGCAAGAACTGCCTTAATTTGCCTTGATTATATCCTAATGTCAAATAGCCCGATCTCCACCAAACCAAAATATTAAGTCGAACTTCATCCTCAAAATTGACGGCAAAGAATTGCAACAGACAAGTTTCCTGAAAAGAAGACGCACAAGGCTATCCAAAGAATTGTGGAATTCCCGGACTTTTAAGAAAAAAATCAACAACGACAATATATGCCGACCTAGAAGCGCAACGCTGAAACACAGTTCAAATACACTGGATGCAGAAGGAAGGAAGAAATACCAAGACAAAAAGATTTAAGAGGGAGATTGCCGTCAGAAATCATATTCTACGATGAGAAGAAAATTCAGTGGCGCGAGCGATAAAGGAAAAACTCACATGCTCCATAGAGAATTGCAAACAATTCTCCGGTTTCTTGAAAACTTTTCGTCAAACAATAGCTGTTGGAGTCGTCATATCGCCGCTAGAACAAGCGCAAAAGAAACGCAACGACAACGACGACGAGATTTCCGTGATCGATGCCATGGCGGAGATGGAAAGGTCCGAGACGCCGCGTGAAATTGGGATTCACATTCGCGAGAAACAGAAGGAAAAAAGAATACAGCAAGAAGCACAAGAGTGTTGTCGTTGGCCCCACAAAACACTACCGCACACCCCGCGCTCCACCGCCACACGCACACCGCAAAATGCAAACGAAGACCCTCGCCGCCCGCGGGGCCAATGGGCTTGTTTGGGACATCCCCTGGCATTCGGGACGTGCTTTTGGCACTTGGGACATGCTTTGACACTTGGGATTTTATTCCAATTTAAAATGTAAACATTATTTTTTGAATTTGTCTCTATATAAAATGATAAAATTTTAAAATGTAATCTGAAATTTGACTGTTTCTGTTTTTGGTGAAATTTTGCATCCTGGCTACACAAATAAAAAAGCCCTTATGATAACCACAATGGATTTTCCGGGGAAAAAATGGCACATTCTAACCACATTATGAAGAATTTGTTTATAAGTACATTGGAATTAGTTTAAGGGGGATGACTATAGGATCCTATATTATTTCATGTTATCAAAATAAATTTAAATTTGAATTGGATGGAAATGTGTCTTTTCTTTAAATGTGTACTCTCAAAACGTTTTTTTATTCAACATCGTAATCACAATTTATGAAAATGACGAACAAATTTTAAACAACTTTTACATCAATTTGCATCCAATTTTTTTAAAAATTGAATTTGGATTCCATTCCATTCAATCTAAACTCAATTGAATTTGGATTGAAATTGATTAAATTAAATCCAAATTGCCTACAATTTCATTAAATATTCTCATTCAAATGGAACTTAATTTTCAAAAAAATTATCATAATTTTATTGTTGCTTGTAATGCATAGTAACATGGAACCTAAGCTTAAATAGTAGGTTTTAGCATATCACCAACATTTAACATGAATTCATGTCTACTTGGTTATCATTTTGATAATTCTTTACAGAAGTAATAAGATTGTTTTATATAAATATATGTTTTGGGATGTTTGCTATTATGATTACATCATAATAGTTGTAAAAAATCATTGCCTACAACCGTCTCCATTAATTCAAAACTATAAAAATATAAATTAAACTATAGTAAACTTGAAGTATTATTTATTTTGTCCTCATATGAAACTAATAAATGTACATTCATATTAATATCAAAATTCATAATAGAATTCGAGAATTGATTTTTTTTCATTTAAAACATCCTACCATAAAATAAAATTGAAAGGTTCCAAACTCAACCAAAAACATAAAATTATTCCTTGTAATTGTAGAGAGAGTTTAAAAAGGAAAAATAGATTTGAAAGTTCACTTATTTGAAATGTGCCCCATTAACTAAATACACTCACATAACCTTAACTTCACATTACAAAGGGGCAAAGGTTGATTATCTTTCAATAATTCTTGTGCAATAATTAATTATTTTAATAACAAATATCTCAAATATCAATTTTGTCCTATATGATTGGATTGATTATTTGAATCATTGATAATTCAAAGGTCACTTTTATAAACACTTTCTCACCCCAAGGGTGAAGGTACTTTTTAGTAAGTGAAATTAAGATTTAATTTATGCTAATGGACTTTTACTTTTCATCATGTTAGGTGCACAAAAGCATAACTTCTCACAGTGGAAGCATTTGAATTATAGTAATTGACAAAATAATCATGAGATAAGCAACAAAATGAAATGGGGGGTGTTTGGAAATTTGCCTTTGATGATCACAAAATCAAAGCCATAAATGGATTTCAATTTGCTAATCATATGAATAACTTTTTTTTTGAACCCTATTGGCTTCATCCAATGTTGGAAAAATGATATCATTTATGACAATGGGCACATATCAACATGTGCTAGTATTCAATTTATTTTTACTACAATTATTTTTTTTGTTAGCTCTCCCCATAGGGAAGAGACTACAGATTGGTGTTGGATTTGGGTAAATTGTTTTGGCTCAAGCTTGACCCCATGTGTGAGTGACATTTGGAATTCTATATGTGCATTTGATAGATTGACATGTTCCATAAAAGTGCATGCATATAGATAAGATTTGGGGTAGAGGCATTCCCAATAAGATTTAGGAAGCTATTGTAGTTGAGTCTAGCCCAACATTTTGGGAATGTCCATGGGCCTTGCCCATTCAAAATCATGATGTGAACCTTAACATAAGACTAAACATACATAAATCACAAGGTGATGAAGTGAGAGGCACCTTACACCTACAAGAAACGACTTACACCCGTTAATAGGTGCATAAATTGTAGGTGTATGAGGTGTAAGGAGCCTCTTGTAAATGTAAGGAGTTTTTTATTTTTTGAGGAGGCATTACTTAATGTGTGTAGGGTGCCTTCTAACTATAGTAGAAGTTTTTTTGAATGTTTTATGAACCCATGTGGTTTTGATTATATGCATTTAGAAATAAAATGATCTAAATGCATATAAATGCAAATATGCCATATTTTAAATATGGAATATAATAAGGTTGTGCATGATTTCAAAGAAAATAAAATTAGCAATTAGGTAATAAGTTAAACCCTAAAAACCTTTTTAAGGCCATTCATGGTTTGTTAAAGAATTTAAATGAGTCTAGATATAACATATTTAAGTGTTTTTCATTTTTATATTTTTGGTTGCATGCACAATAAGAAAATATTTTCAATAGGTGTGTTGATTGAACACATCCATGTAGATTTAAGATGGGTTTTGTAAAAAAAATCCCATGCAACCATTTTTCCACATGTGAACAATGTTATCCAAAGGCCAAACCCCACATGATCAACCTTCCTAGCTTAATCCCCTCAAATGGAGTGTAATAAATGGTGTTTAATCCATTCCTTTTGTTATGTAATAATGGGATAGGTGTTGTTAGTTTGTTAGTTTTTACCCATCATGACATTATGTTTTTCAAACACCAAGTTATATGAATGTTCATTCATTGGAAATGTTGGATCTAACTCATTTTAACCCCAATATGCGAATTGAAATTTAAGCATGGGTAACTTAGATGTAATAATTTTTTTGTGAAACTCAATTGCATAGGTAATGTTTCAATGTTTTCTTATGGGCACCCAAAGTTTGCCATAACTCCAAGCAAAAGTTACCCTCCTTTAGATTGGTGTATTCTAGATGCCCATGTTGCTCATATGTTTATCAAACACTATAATTAAAGCTTGTTCTTTACATTATGTTTTTAAAATCCAACAATGCATTTTTTCTATGTCTTAAAATGTGCATAGATGCATGAAAAAATATGTTTGGCGCTTTTCAAACATATTTTGCCAATATTTTTCATGGAAAAAAAAAAGATGCATGAAATTTTATCTCTTTAGGATTTAGGTTTTTTGGGGTTAATGACTACAAAATAATTTACAATTTATCCATTTTGAATATACCAATCAAACAAAAAATATGCAAGAAAATTGTAAACTTCAGCAAGTATTACTAAATGAAAATGTATGTACCAATAGGTAATCACCAAAGAATAAATGTTGATCATGTTTTAAAAATATGACATACAACTCACGTAACATATGTTTATTAGTACATATAAATACCAATAAAGTGCCACCAAAAAAGAAAAGGGAAAAGGATTTGATTTCTTTAACCACCTATTCTTTCACATATCTCAAAAACAACAATCATGGCTGAACATGTGATGAACAAACTAAAAATAAAATATACATCACAAAATTTTGCTTCAATTTGACTACTTGAATTTAAAGAATTCCTATGCATATTAATTAATGGATAAAATCATTCCAAATTTGCTTTCACGAATTATTGAGTTTTTTTCATGGAATTGTTGAGTCACAAAACCAAAGACTTTTAATTTCTATTAACACAATCCTTCCCAACAATAGACATTGATATAATATACCAAATTTCCCAACAAATTCCCCCCTTAAAAAATACTCATAATCCCAAAAGATTTGACATGTGATAAATGTTATCTCTTAGGTATGTGCATCCTGCATAACTTTTTATAATTGTCCCAATAACCCACTCATAATTCTTGTAAAGTAGATAGAAACCCCATTCAAAACATCCATTCATAAATGCACTTATTTCCATTATCCACAATCCCATTATTACTTTAAAAACTCAAGATCTTTAATAAGATCTCAAGCATATTAAACTTTAAATGACAATGCCATCACAAATCAGCTCCAAAATCCCCTATGGATCTTCATCATCTCCATAACATGCCTTTAGTGTAATCATATTATTAAATGTTTATACCCTTTTAACCTAAACCTCTTGACACAATTTTTTTTCTCAAAATTCAATGATAGAAATGACAAAAAACATTCATGTTATGAACATTCTTTCTTCTAGAATCACACCTTTAACTAATAAACACAAAGCAAAAGCACATGGATACTTAGTTCTTTCAATGTATGTTTTTCCAATTCTCCTTTGAATTTATTTTCAGTGCATCAACAACCTCATCATTTTCATCAATAGCAAAAGGCAAGTGACAACCCAACAACAAATTAATGATCTTCATCATCAAACACCATGAAAAGTTCCATAACAAAATCAACAAACCATTTATTGTTTAAAAAAATGCACACCTCGCCTTCATGAACAAAACACTGAAAACACCTAAAAAAACACCAACACATTGTGATCACAAATTCATTTGGAAACAAATAACACAAACCTTGATACCATTGAGTGTTTTGTGGAAAATGTCATAGTTCTTTACCACTAAGCTCAAATTGAGTTATTGGGATTTCAAACACATCAAAAACTAGTTTGGTTATTAGATTGTTGGAATCTACACAAAAATCAAGAATTCTTGGAGTGGATAAAAGAAAAACATCCAAATATCTTGGTTGTTTTTGTTCCAGCAAATTATACTATCGTTCTCCAACCAACTAATGTCATTTTACAATGCCACTAAAACATACATTCAAGATGGAGTTCAACATTTGGGGTCATCAAACAGTATATTAAGAATGACAATAATCTCAAGGTATATTAAGAATCTCAATATTCTCAATGAGCAACTTGAAATCACTAACATGTGAGTGGTTATAGAATGCATGGAACATGTTAAGAAGTAAACAAACATCGATTTTGAAAGGGTGGGAGAAAATAGGGCTTACAAGAACTTGGAACAATTTTAACTTGTGCCATGGAGGCAAACACCACTTCTCTATTTATACTAACACATGACATTGAAGAAAACATGGAGATTGACGAATCATGCACTAATCAACTGGAAACAACATTAGTTGTCATGGAATGTTGTCTAAATGAAATATCAACACCACCATCAATTCCAACAATCTTGCCTTCTTCAAATGTAGGTGTTTGTGGTCTAAGACTACAAATGTTAATTAGAAAGCCAAAATCATAAGTAATCAAGTTTTTCCATTTTGTAGTATTAGAAGAAGCTAAGTACCTAAACAATTGCTATCAATAATGTTAAGATGCAACACCAAAATGTGGCATTTACTACTATGAAAATCTAGTTGTATATTCCATCTATGATTAGAGATGATTGTTAGTCCATAAGACCACAACATAAATGACACTAGTTGCATTAATTTAAACCATATTAACGATATGGCTCATCATGTCTATAACCACAAAAGACATAGTCTTAGATCTAGTGAGACACATGACAACCTCACAAAATGCCACGTGTTACAATTTGGAAAAAACTATTTTTTTCTTTCCAATCAAATATTGCCAAGTGTTAGCTTTTTAACTTAGGGGACCTAGCTTAGAAAGCCTCTCCTATGCAACCTAATCTAAGCATTGAAAAAGCTTCATAAGCTAGGCAAGCCACCAAGGTATTTAGGCACCTAAGTGTTTAGGTGTCTAGGTTTGCAAATAGGAGTACTTAAACTTCCCACCTCTGCTTTGGGTAACAAGTCTTTAACCATTGCACCACATCATTTATTTATGATAATTATTACTTAAACTATAAACAATAATTTTTTGCTCAAGTTAACTTAGCTCACTTTAGGTTGACCTAGGGTGACTTAAACTAATTTAGGCTACTTAGTACCTTAGCATGTTGGCTAACAAAGGTTAATCTAAACTAATTTAAACATTGCTAACTTAAATGTAAGCCTATTTACCATAAATTAACATAGATATAGCTTAAGCTAAAGTAAGTTAAATTTGATTAAACTAGCATAAATTAGACTAAACACAATTGTTTAAGCTAAACTTGGTTAAACTTGGCAAAAATTGACAAAATTAATATTAATTATGTTAAATTAGATAATTTAAAATAAATTTAACTAGACTTGGAAAAATTTATATGAATTAGGCTAAATTAGGGTATTGAAGCAAAATTTAACAAAATTTGGCAAAACATGGTTATTTAGGTTAAAGTTGGCAAAACTTGGCAAAATTTGATTAAACATGGTTATTTAGGTTAAATTTGACAAAACTTGGCAAAACTTAGTTAAATTTAGCAAAAGTTTAACTAAGTTTTGCCAAGTTTTGTCAAATTTAACTAAGTTTTAAACATGGTTATTTGGTTAAACATGGCCATTTAATTTTAAATTGGTTAAATTTGGCAAAACTTGGAAATATTAAATTAAACTAAAATATTGATGTTATATATGGTTAAACATGATTATTTAAAAATTTAAACTTGGTTAGACTTTAATGAATTAAATTAAAATAAAATATTGATGCTAAACTTGGTTAAAATTAGTTAAATAGGGCTACTTAAGCTAAACTTGAATACACTTGGCAAAACATGGCTAACTTGGGTTAACTTTGGTTAAATTTGTTTCAACTTGGTTAATTTGATTTTTTTCAAAACCAGCTAAAATTGGTTAAACCAAGTTAAATTATGTTATTTATATTTTGATAGGTTAATTAAAAGTAAAAAAATAAGTTTAAATGATTTAAAATTATATTAAATTATGTTAAATTAAACTACATTAGGCTAGATTAAATTAAACTATGTTATTTGGGCTAACTTCAATTAAATAAGCTAAATTGTGTTAAAGTAGGTCAATCTAGGTTATGGTAAAGTAAACTAGACTACTCATGCATTTGTTTATCCATTTTGAAGTAAATTAAATTTTGTTATTTTATTTCAAATTCATATATTGTTTCAATATGAATACATTGGTTGTGTAGTCATACTTTTAATCATAGTTAGTTTTAATCCTCATTATAGTTGTATGTATAGTCATGTAATCATAATTTTGACCATAGTCATTAAGATGGTAACGATTGAAGGCGACATATGACTACATGACTATGTTTGCACATTAGTTGCAAGATGTCATAATCATAACAACCACATTTTGGCGTTGTGAAAGTAGTAATAACAACCCTTTACTTTTGCATCTTTTGCCATAAGAATAGTTGAACTTTAATCACCTCATGTTGCTCCTACACTTGGGGAATTACCTTGCACAATGTCATAACAACATCAATGAATTTCTCCTTGTTTATTGTTGGGATGGAATTTTGTCTTTTTTCCTCCTCCTCTTCCTCCATCATTGATTACAATATTAAAAAAAAGAAAGAAAAAAAAGGGTAAAGTTCCACCCATCATCACCCTTGTATCATTTGTTGCAACAACTAACTACTATCACTATTGATCCTTTTTACCTCTTGTTGTTGCAATAGTTGTGAGCATGGCACTTGTGAAAAATTGTGGTATGCTTTTCTAGTGCAAACTTCTTCTCCCATTAAATCCTATGAACCCACCACCACCACCACCTCCTCTTCTTGCTCCTTCTCCTCCTTTGTTGTGGTGTAAGCAAAAATGGGCGATGAACACAATGTTCAAGAAATACCCTTCTAGATGGCATAATTGTTGACTTTCCCTATTAGGTCAACTTCTTGGGAATGTTGCAAAATTCCGTGTGTTGCACAATTCTTATTACTTACATTTTTATTCTATTTCTTGGAAAAAAATTAAACAATTTTCCCACAAGGGAATTAACTAATAGTTGATCCTTGCACTAATATCATGAAATTCAACTAGCTACATAATTATGTAAATAAATTGAAACCAACAAAAAATACAACATGTTCAAAAGAGATGTAGCGAAGTTCAATAGTTTTACCACAATATCATGCATTACAACAAATAAACATTTGTCATGCTTAAACCTACAATGAATTAGGGTTGGAAACTTATAGTGAGAGCATCAGATTGAGCTTCAACACAGATGCACATTTTCCTCATTCCACTATGATATGCTTTTAGCATTAGAGTTGGTGCTATAATAGTCATGGTTTTAAACATTTTGTGAGATTGCCAATTTGTAGTTGTGTTTTGTGATGATGTGAGCTTGGTAAAAACACTTTTCCTGATCTATATGCATGTCCTAGGGAGACAAGGGATGAAACCAAGCAACTACAACTTGTAATTCATAATTCATGATCATTAACTTTAATTCGTTTGGTTTCAATTGTTGAATATTCTTCGACACAATTTTTGTGTGCGAAAAGACTATGGAGTAACAGCTTGATGTGATTGTTTTGTGAAGTTGTTGAGGAGCTAATGATGTGCAAATTACTATTGTAATAGGCATTGGTGATGAAATAACTTTTGACTTGTTCTATAATGGTAAATTCAACTACATTAATGGCATCTGGTGGCACTAACGTACCCAGTTGTAGTTCATGAAACATTGTGTGGAAACTGTAGTTAGGTGATTTGATTGCACATTGGTTAAAGCTAACCTAACACATTGATGTTGTTTTTACATCGGCACAAGCATATACAAATGTTTGCAACTACTTGTTCTTTTCATTCAAGACAACCAACTTTACTTGCATCACCACAAACTACAACAAGTTGATCACAATATTCTCCCAGCTAGAACTGGTCAATCACCACATTGTTACATTTAGATCTTCAAACATATCATTCAAGATTGATCAAATATTACAAAGAACTTGCTAGGAATTCTTCATGTCAAAACTATATAATGATTAGCTAAGTACCTCATTGTGCAACTAGAAGGTGGTAATCAATGAAAGAAATGGTGATGAAGGTGGCCATGATCTTGCATTTTCTATTATGCAAGAGCAATCATGACTTGCAAGGGTGTTCTTGTTTCTTCTCGCGACATGCACAAAACTGTGATGGGACTAAAAAGACCATGGCACCAAGAGTTTTGACTTTAGTGCCAAGGGCTTCCAAAACATTTGACAAGTGATGACCAAATTTTGTGAACATTTGACATGATGACTAAATTTTTTAGATTTTTCAACCTAATTATGTACCAATTAAAAAAAAGTTTCAACAAAATTAGAAATGATATAATTAGTGTCAAATTGGCCTAGGTACTACGGTAGTAGCCAAGTCTTGCCTTGGATTTTTTGAATATTGATTCCCACAAATGGCCTTTACCCATCACAAAACAAGAGGCAAATGTTATTATGAACTTAATCATACACAAATCACTAGACATGAGAAGGGGAGGCTTGTAACTTCTTAGGGTTTTTCAGGCCCCAATAGTGGCTCCCCTCTAGGGGCCCTTTATTCTGGTAGGGTAGCCAAAAATAAATAAGGTTGTTTATTATTTATCTCTTTTCAGATTTTATCAATTGGCTTATGAATGATCACCATGTCAGTTACATCACAAAATTGAAAAAACACACACACACACACACACACACACACATGTTAGCCTATCCCATTTTATTTTATTCTGAATTCTAATCTTGATCAATATATGTTTTAAAACAAAGAAAAACAGCAACAAATTTTCTTAATAATGTTGACTAAAACTTAATTTAGTTTTTGTTATTCAGTTGAAAATTTTAAACTAAAATTTTTAAAAAAATTGTTTTGGAGATGTGCTCACTTGGCTTTGTGTGTGTGTGTGTGTTTTTTTCCAGCTATTCAATTGTGCAAAAGTGGAGAATTCTTGTGGGAAAAAAAACCCTAAAAACATAAACAAACAAATAATTAAATAGAAGAAAAAACACCCAGGCACTGAAAGAAACACATTTGCCGAATATTTTTTTATTAAAAAAATCATAAAAAAGGTTTGAAAAATTCGCCAAATAGAACATAATATCTCTTTTTTCTGGGAGTATGCACAACAACAACATAATACTGCTAGATTGAGGCATCAGCGACTGGGATTGATGACTGTTGGAAAACCGACGGTAGAGATGTGGGGGGGGGGGGGGGGGGGTGGGGTCCGTAAGGGAAGGAAAGGAAAGGAGCTGTTGAAGAAACCACCGTCGTCGTCGTCGTCGCAGTTACCGTTGAGCTTTTCAAACAAATTCGGGCTTCTTCTTCTTCGCGTCGAATTTGCGTCGCGGTGAATTGCATCGCGTTTTGTTGCATTGGTTTGTATTGGAAGTAGCGCACTTGTGTTGTTGCATTTGTTGCTGTTGTTGGCGTTACGAGGAATCCATTGATTACTTATACCACAACTACTCCTACTACTACTTCACACTGTCTCTTCACGTTGCACCAAGTCCTCATTCCTGCTATTTGATGCTTCCTTGTTTGTTTGTTCATCTCACAACAACGGTCGGTCCGCTTGTTGGTTGTAAAATTTCTTCATTTTCAAAGGATCGATGGGTGTAATCTTCTTCATCAACAGCAGCAGTAGCATGCTCAGCTGCGATTATTGCTGAATATTTTCAACCAATTTTTTTTCAAAAAGGAGGTTCGATTTTGCTTCCATTTCATTTGATTCAACATAGTTCAGCTTTTTCCTGTTGTGGGTTGGATAGAAATTGATGGAATAGTTGAAACGAGTCACGGCCTTGCTTTGCTTGCTGCTGCATTTGATGCGAATTTCTAGATCTGTGTTGTGTGATAGATCTCTGTGTTGGGTCGATGGCACTTTCTTCTTCTTCTTCTTTTCCCTCTTCAGGTGAAGAAGTTTCTGGTCGAGAGTGTGATGAGGGGTGTGAAATTCTGTTATGCTCAGTAGCAAGCATTGTTGTTGCTGTTGTTGTTGTAGTCGTGGAACAATAGCTTCGAGGTCTAGCTGAGTTTTCCAGTTTGTGTGACCGCGAGAAAGGTTTTGTTGCAGAAATTCATTCAAGACATAGCGAAATCCTCCGCTATGCAGATCTCCGAGAAATGAGATACAAAGGAGAAACGCTTTGTCGGTTGTGGTGGATGGAAGCTGAGGAGTTGCAGTAAGATTCTAGTACTGATGGAATATTGAGGAGTCGCAGTAGGATTCTAGTACTGAACAAAGCAGTACCTTTGCTCGGAAGCTGCGGTTTGGTTTTGTTGATGGGTTAGGGACTTGAATGTGAAGCAGCAGCACGGCTGGAAAATCTCTCAGAGCTTGCATGAACCACCCCAGGAACAGGGCAAGCATCTAGAATCAGAGAGAGAGAGAGAGACGGAGAGAGACTGAGGGAGGGAGCTGGGAAAGAACAAGATGGTGAAGGGGGCATCAAACCTCCGGCTTTTCTTCCCAAACTCTGCAAAGAAAGATGCCACTGCTGGCGACAAAAATTCTCCTCATGATGCATCCGCGACCATGGATGGTCGAGTTCCTCTTTCTCCTCGAACCAACATTGCTGCTGGACCCGGTGCTCAGCAGCAACCCAAAATGGAGCTTCTAGCAACTCCGCGGGGGAAGAAAGGAGGAGGAGGCCCAGGATCTTCAGGACTCTCATCTCACAAGTTCCAGCACTGCGAGAACGTGGACAGTAGCAGCAATCTGAGCTACACAGCAGCAGCAGCATCCACTCCTGATGCCAAGCAGCTGCACTTCCCTCCTCCAGCTACCCCCAAGAGCAATGTCAAGAAAAGGCTTGGCTGGAACCCAAAACAGCAATTGCCAAATGAGCAGGACTCAGGTATTTCTTCTGCCATGTTCTGATCATCACAAGCTCTTTCTAGCAAGAAGATCTCATCCAGGAACTGTTCAGGGGAACTGCGCCTGAGATCTGATTTGTGAGTTTTTTTCCCTGAATGCACACAGGTGGTGCAATGTCAAGATCTCAAGCAGAAGCAAACAATCCTGTGTCAGATTCTGCTTCCTCAACTTCCTCAGATATCAGTACAACTGGGAGCAGCAGCAGTTTGCAATCAGTACATGGAATAAGCAGCAGCAGTGCTGACAATTCTCAAAGTACACCCCGAACACAACTACAATCTGGAACTCCTAGCAGAGGTGTTCCTAAACTGGGGAGGTTTGGAGCAGTACCAAGCCCCATGTCAGGAAACCCAAAGGCCATGGCAGCAGCAGCAGCTCAAAGAGCTGTTGGAACAATGAACCCACAGGCAACAAAGGTGGCTGCAATGCATCAATCTTCGGAAGCACACTTTGAGCTGCAAGAGGATCCACACTTCTGGACTAATCATAATGTACAGGTGAGTGATTGATCGCAGTTTTCTGTGAGCTATGGATGATGCCAAGTTCTGGAGCTTCACATTGATGCCATCCTCTCAGTATACACCACATTATCATTACTCAAGGACTTTTGCTGCCTTGTATTTGTTTCACTTTTGTGTTTGTTGTGGATCTTTCCTGCAGGTGTTGGTACGAGTGCGGCCAATGAGCAATTCTGATGCAACAGGGCATAGCAGCTATGGCACATGCTTGAGACAAGACAGTGCTCACACCATCACCTGGATTGGACAGCCACAGACACGGTTTACATTTGATCATGTTGCCGGGGAATTCATCACTCAGGTGCAAATCATTCATGCAATTGATGATGGGTTGCAAAATTTTGTACAAGATCCCAGTTCTTGCATTGTGCATGCTAGCAAAATCTTCTACAAGATGGCTAACTTATTGCATTATGTGTGTGATTGCAAACCTTCTTAAGATGCCAGCTTTTTGTGTTGTGTGTGCTTGCAAAATCTTCTAAATGTCTGTCTGGAGGTTGCTTAAGAGGGAGAGATTTGTTGGCAATACAGGAAAACCTGTTCAGAGTTGCGGGATTGCCAATGGTGGAAAATTGCATGGCTGGTTACAATAGTAGTATGTTTGCATATGGCCAGGCAAGCACTTCTCACCATTTTGACTACAGCTGGTCCAAGAATGTAAACCTACAATCCTTTGCGGTTGTTCTTCTTCAGCCAACAATGAAAATATTGGCAGAACCTCCTGTAGTGAGTCATAAGAAACTTGCAGCAATCCTCTCATTCAAATTGAACAGTCCTCAGCATGGTGTACTCTGACGTGGTATAGTTTGTCTGGGTTGAGTGTGGTGCAGACAGGCAGTGGCAAAACACACACAATGCTAGGAGACATTGACAATCTTGCCTACAGACCAAGCGAGCAGCGGGGAATGACACCCAGAATCTTCGAGTACATGTTTAGTAGAATTCTAGCAGTATGTTGCAATGACCCACCACGCTTGTAGCCCAGTTCAACTTCCACATTCTTTGAGATGTAAATCATGTGTGTAATTTCTTGACCCACAGATCAGAAATCTTTGATCATGGGTAGTAGTAAGGAGGCAGCATGTGTGTGGGGGATTGGCAGGAGGAACAAGAGCGAGAGCATGAGCAGCTGAAATATGTTTGCAAGTGCTCCTTTCTTGAGATTTATAATGAGCAGATCACTGATTTGCTGGAGCCCACTTCCACAAATTTGCAGGTTTGATGACCATCATCTATTCCTCTAGAAGATTTTTTTCCCTCCAAGCTTCTCCAGCATGAAGGTATATATGAAAGTATATCATATGAAGGTATACCATCACACACTCAAAAGGATTGTTATGGTTTTGATCCAACAACAGATCCGGGAAGACTTGAAGACAGGAGTTTATGTTGAAAATCTGCGAGAAGTTGAGGTGACTTGTGTCCAAGATGTGGTGCAGCTTCTTGTGCAGGTGAGTATTATTGAGCCCCAAAACAAAATTTCTCCACGATGACACACAGTAAACCTTCTGTATTCTCCTTACTTAGGCATATTTTTCTATGCACTGTTTACCTTTCTGGTTTGTGCATGGAGCAGGGAGCTGCAAACCGGAAAGTTGCAGCAACAAATATGAACAGAGAAAGTAGTCGATCACACAGTGTTTTTGCCTGCAGTGTTCAAAGCACGGTATGTATATGTGCAGCACATCAAGTTGACTTGAAACCTCTTGGCAATGACATCCTAGAGAAGTCCCTGCACAAAACCCAAGTATTGTAAACTCCATGTAAATGAAAGATACAAATTTCCTATCTTACAACTCTTCCCTTCTGTTTGCAGTGGGAAAGCAACTCACTTACTAATGTTCGCTATGGTCGATTAAACTTGGTGGATCTTGCCGGATCAGAAAGGTCATTGTCTTCTGCTCTTGGTGCTGCTCCCTTTCAAGCTTTGATTTGCTCAATACAGGGTCTTCTTGCTTTGCTTGCATCTGTTGCAAGCTGTTTTTCTTTGAGTTTTTTTCTGGTTTGGATTCTCCTATCTTCTGTTTGGTGGGTTGTCCTTAAAAAGTGCTCATTTGTAGTTCCTTCTCTCCACTATGTTTCTATTATTGCAGCAGAGATATGTGATAGTTTTGCTACTAGATCTCAATTGGATATGGGTTTTTTGCTTTCAGGCAAAGAACCTCAGGTGCAGAAGGCGACCGCTTGAAGGAAGCTGCCAACATCAACAAATCTCTCTCTACTCTTGGGTATTCTTAAATAAAAGCTCTGATTTTTCTGCAGACTCATTTTTTGATCAAGCCTGCTTCTAGTAAAATTATTGCAATTTGTTGGGTACATTGACTATCTCAGAGTAAAATTCATGTATTATTGATCTCTACTGCATGACTTGAGAATCCGCAGTGGGGGATGGGGTCTAAATTGGTAGTTTGCTTATTGTTGTTGATGGCAGGTTGGTGATTATGATCTTGGTGGATGTAGCTAATGGAAAACAGCGCCATGTTCCTTACCGTGACTCAAAACTGACTTTCCTTTTGCAGGTACTTGGTAGCCCCTCTTAATCTAGTGACTTTTATATCCATTAAAGATGAGACTCTACTACTGCACGATTTTAAACCAGAAAGATCCACTGCTGTTTTTCATCTACCAGTCAGACCAGCTTTTTTTTTGCATGGAAACATAATCATGATTTTGAAATGCTACTCAGAGTTGCTGAACCTAACCTTCAGATATGTATTTTGACTGCAGGATTCTCTTGGAGGCAATTCTAAGACAACAGTAATAGCAACAGTCAGTCCTTCAAATAGGTAAGTTTCAAGTACCATTTCCCAAAACACCATCTTTTCAGGAATACAAGTTCTGTGCACAAATGACACTGCAAATCTGTTGTCTCATTTTAGTTTTTGTATTTTTACATGTTGTGTGTTCACATCTGTGTTGTTTCACAGCAATGCAGCTGAGACTTTGAGCACACTCAAGTTTGCTCAGCGTGCAAAATTCATCCGTAACAATGTATGCTCCTGCACATCCTTGCTTTCTCTTCTGCAAATCATCTAAAACAATGCTTGCTTGTTTACAACTATGTTGCTCAAATTCTAACATAAATTCCTTTCACCAATGTATGTTATCCATGTTGACTTAATATGGGTGTGATTGGCTCAGGCTGTCATCAACGAAGATGCTTCAGGTGACATTGCTGCATTGCAACGAGAAATTCAGCAACTGAAGGTATCAAAATGCAAATTGCCAATGTTCTTTTTTTATAGAAAATGGTTTGATTCCTTTGGTTTGATTCCTTCGGTTTTATTTGTATCAGTTTTTCCATCCACATTTGCTCAATTCATAAGTTGTAAACCCTGTAACAGGAAGAGGTGAGCCGATTGCGTCGCCGAAGCATCTCAACAATGGTTAGATATGAAACGGAGCCTGGTGCTTCAAATCCAGGGTTGAGCACAAATGCTGCACTTAAGAAGGTACTACCTTTCGTACCTACCCATGATTTTCAACTGGTCTTGAGTTTTGAGATTCTTCATCTATTAGATATAACGTAGAAGATCATGTGAAGCTGAATTTGAGAATAATGGCTTACCTATTGGATTGAGTTCTTTGGGATTATGTCCATGGTCAGATTGAAGCTATGGAGGTGCTGTTGGCTGGTGCCTTGAGAAGAGAAAAGTCATTTGAAGCTGCCACCAAACAAATGGCTTCTGAAGTGAAGCAGCTCAATTCCTTGGTATGTACATCCTGCTCTAAACTTTTCTCTTCCTATGTGATGGAGGAACAGACAAACAAGAGTCTAATGTTAGTTATTCTGGAACCCAACAGGAAAAATTGAGCAAAAGTGATTCACGCATCTCTGGATCTGAACTTTACAGTTGCTCTGATGCACCCCACTTCTTGAGTGTTTGTCCTTTTGAAGGTACCAACATAAGTGGTCTAACCTGCAGGTGCAACAACGTGAGCAAAACACGCAAAGTGGAAAAATGATACTTCGCTTCAGGGAAGACAAAATCCAGAGACTTGAATCACTGGTGGAAGGGAAGCTTACTGTGGACTCATATTTAGTAGAGGAAAACGGAAGACTGAAGGAGGAGCTTCAGCTTGTGCGGAGCCAGATTGATCGCAATCCAGAGCTCACAAAGTTTGCAATGGAGAATATCCGCCTTATTGAGCAGTTGCAGGGGTAAGTAAGGCCACTGCAAATTACATTCATCATATTCTTCTGCAGATAATTTGCTTCAGAGATGAGTTGAAATGGGCTTTGATGTGTAGGTATCAAGAATTTTACAACAATGGAGAGCGGGAAACTTTGTTGGAAGAGATTTTGAATCTTCGAGATCAGGTCTGTGAACAGAGAAAACCTTTGCCTTTGAAAACCTTCTGAGCAAACTTGAAAGGGACTACTATGGGGGCATAAAAGGAATGACACTATCAACCGTGGATTGATTTCAGGTGCTGGAAATCATGGATGCTAAGCTTGAACTAGAACAAGGTGCCGTAGCACTCTCGACAACACAGGTCTATTCTCTAAACCCAAGCCCCAGCCTACATGAAATAAATACCTGGAAAATAAAACCAGTGTTTTTTGATTGGTGAGGTTCTTGTGAATTCAAATTTGCAGGCTGATAACTACCGAAGAGAGCTGGAGATCTGCTGCAACGATTTGAGCACTTGCTTGGATATCAATGCCAAGAAGACAAAGTAAGAAGATCTCTGGACACATGATGAGCTTGTTAACTTTCACCCATGTCACACAATGTGCTTGTCAACTGATACTTGTCATTTACACAAGTCAATATGCCCTGTTCTCCATGTTGCTTGATTTCCAGTCTGCAACTGTTTCCTGATCCTGCAATGAAATACTGCAGACAAGTGGAAGAGCTTCAGTCAAAAGTTGAGCAGCTAAGTGCAAGATGTGCTGAGCAGCAGCAGGAACTGGAGATGTTGAAGGTGGTGAAAAGGATATTCTTTTCAATATGCTTGATGGTGTAGAACATTATTCTTTAGTATGCCACTACTTTGTCTGAACTACAATCAATGCATTTCTGAAGGGGCTTGCCACATTTCTCACATTGCTGTGTTGTTCTGTTGTCAAAACCTCTTTATAATATTCCACTAAATTGGAGATGAAATGATGGTGTTGGCAGGCTATACCAGTGCCAGAAATGGGGCAAATTGATGAACTGCAGCTGGAAAGGGCAGTGCACTTACAAATTATTTCAGATCTGAGGGCACAATTACAGCAGGTCCCTCCATTTGTTCTCCTTGGAATGCCAACATTTTTTCTTCATGCTTCTTCCTGAACCTATTGCATACAGTACACCTGAATGCATGTCATTGTTCTAAGCTTCTTGTTTCTTGTTAGCAGAAAGAGGAAATTGCTGGAGTCCAGCAAAGCAAAAAGGATATTGTATTTGAAGATGCAAATCAGGGTGATGATAGCTTCACCCAGGTGATCATTTTTAGCTTCAAAAATTCCTTCAACCCCTAAATAACAATGCAAAATTGCATATTCTCACCTGTCACTTTGTTGTGTACAGATTTCTCATGACCAGCTTACAACAGAATTGGAGCTTCCTATGACATCCAACAAAGTCATTGCTGTTGTGGCAGAGAAAGAACTTTGTCTCTTAGATAACTGACACAACTCTATCTATGCCACTCCATGTTGAATTCCTACATCAAGGAATACAAATGATCTGTACTACTGGAAGAAGATGATGTCCACCACCACAGACAAAAGTATCATTGTCTTCTGCAGACAGATACTGCACACTGGCCTCCTGCAGCTCCAAATGCTCCAACCTGGCCAGTTGATGCTTTTTTTGTTGTACAATAGTAGGAAATATTTTAGTTGGGTTTATTATCAGCCAACAATATGGCTCTGCCTGTTTCATACCAATCAGGTAGTTATACAGAGATCTGATCATAATTTGTATGACCAGTAGAGATCTCTCCAAGAGAGTTTGGACTCTAGACACTGAAAAAACAGCACTTGAATTGAAACTGCCATACTTGAGTACTATGGTGTAACAACTTTGAAAGCCCTATGCTGCACATTAAAGTTCTATTATGAACAAGCTGGACAAATGAGAAGAAAAGTCTGTGAAACAGGTTTGCAGCTGTTTGAACAAATACATATCTGGGTTTCTGGGTTCCAAGATGTTCCAAGGACTTTTGGGTTGGTATAGTAGGAAATCTCCAATAGAAAACTGTTTCCTGTATGGTGCACTTGTGGGTTTAGGGTAGTTGGAATGCTAAGGTACAAGAGATTCCAAGATGATAGACATAGTTAAATGTTTAAATTGAACCAGTGGCCTGAATGAGCACAAAGGCAAATGCATTTTTACCTTCAAATGGGTATTCAAAGAAGGGACAAAAGTGTGACGATGATGATGATTATAATTGTAGAAAGATGGAATGAAGGCCTAGTCTCCTTTCAAACGGCATGAAGGTGATTTCTCTCCTCCACAACTGGAGCTCATCTTGAAAGCAAAAAGCTATTGAACCTGTCTCATATAGCAGAGCATGTTTACCCAACAACCTCAAATTCATCTTCTTTCAAATGTGAAAAGCCTTGAAGACGTTCCTATCTTCGAGCTCGAAGTTGAACTGCACTTGAAGAAAAGGAGGCTGAGACAGGCCTGCCCTTGAATTGAAAAATGACAGCCTTGAATTATGTCTCATCATTGAAGACATTGGGTGGGTCTATGGCAAATCACATTGACTCATGCAATATAAATTTTTCTTTAGTTTCTTTGAAGATTTGGATTCGGTAGTTGGACCACGAGGTGAACACCCCACATGCCTTTTTGTTGCACAACCTGCAAATAACTCATAGGTTAGTAAATCATGTATGGACCATATACATATGCTTCTTAATGTGAATGTTATCTTTGAATATGCGTAAAATGCTTGGAATTCCTAGAATAAAATTATCAATTTGTGACTATAATTTTCAATTATAAATAAATTGTAATTAACACATGCAATTAAAAATCCATTCATTGCATAAGTGAAATTATATTTAACATCTAGTCGTAAATGATGATTCATCAAGATATCAACACATTCCACATGGATGATGTATGCGGTCAATATATATGATCCCATTCATTAACCATTCATATGCAATTAGCAACCAATCCCATTTTTGCAACTAAAATATAGCCTATTGACGCATTGTCATTTGACATAATTAAAATGGGACAATGTAAAAAAATTGTTTGTTGTACTTGATTGGATCATGCTTGTGAAAAGCATCATTTTTTATGAAACATGAAGGCCTTCAAGTGGGATCCTTTTGAAGGTGTGTTCTTTCATTACTAATAACCATTGTATTAAATATAATTATGTTTGTCAACTTATGATTACCCATGCTATTGCTAATCCTTGATGATGATGGTCAAACACTATCAAAGTGAAAAGGTGGTACCTTTGCACATTGCTACCAAAAGTTGCATCCATGGAAAATGTTTCATTATGCCCAAATTCCAACAACTAAACAATTTACATTGGTGTTTGTATATTGATTTTGAAGGGTATGTCTTTCATTTTGTCTTCTTTTTGTAAGAAAGAAAACATTTTTCAAACGTTCCAAAGTTCACATATGCACCCTCATATGATCATTAATGTGGTGCTTCCAACTTTCTTTCCTCATCTTATTTTCATAATATTGAATGGTTTGTTGAATAAAAAAATTTCATAAGCTTTTTAAAAAAATAATTATGCATGGTACCATATTTCTTTATGTTCTTCATATATTTCCCTAGTGTTACGGCCACTATCCAATCACTTTTGAATCCAAACCTTCAATTATACTAAAATGTGATTTGCATATTGAGATTTTCATGATTGATATTCAAAGTCAAATGTTCCATGGGGCTAAATTATCATCCTCATGAGTGTGCTATTAATGATACCAAATAATTTTCATGACATCTGAATACTTGTATAAATGTTTCATTAAATATTTGGCCATCCACCTTTGTTTTCTTAATTTGGGATGCCTCAAATCACCATGGCTTTTTTTGGGTCCAAAGTTGCAATGCTACATACATTCATTAAAAGCACAATGTTATTGACTTCAATATCTTGTACTCACATAGATCCCAATTTCAAATGCATTTATTTTCATGTAAGTACTTACCAATGATGACTAATGTGATTATCAATTGTTGGCATTTTCAAATATTGTGGTTGGTCATAATGTCATTGTATGAATTGACATGATGCATTTTTGTAAGCCCTACTAACACATTTGTGTGTGATAATCTAAATTAACTTTGAATTGCATTTTGTTTGGGTCATCATGGATATTCAGTGTTTTCAAACTAAAATGGGCAATTAGTCATTTATATGGTCACAAAGGGAAAGTTGTTAAAGGTTCATCGGATAAATCAATGTGGGGGTTGGTTCTTTTAGAACTTCAATTGCATGATTAGGCATGTAAGGATTCTAGAGGTGTTGGGATTGAGATCGAATAATAAAATTTATAACATTTGACGAAATGTTGAACTTATTGCAATGTTTAAAGAATGTTATCATGTAATAGAACTTAAGCAAGGATAATTGAACTTTTATTAAACTTTTAGAGGTGTGGTAATTTAGGTTGTTCACGAATGACAATCAAGAATGATCTTCAAACATTATAAACATGTAAAATCAATTTTGAACAACATATCAAATACAATAAATAGTGTGATGGTGTGATAATGTTAAAATGGATTTTGTGATAAACAAAATCTTTGTTTAGTTCATGGATAAGCCTAGGAAGGAGTTAAAAGTGCATATTGTATTTCAAATTGTGTTACAAGGATGGTTCATAACGACAAGAAATCAAACATATGGGGGTTGATCCAAATAAAGTGTTAAATTTTATAATTGAAAGGTAATTAATTAATCGAACTATGTAAACAATGATAGTGGCCAATGCTTGGTGTTAAAAAACATGTCAAAACTATAACTTCATCACCTTCATAAATGTTTTCATAATTTTTTTTACAATTGCCATTGATAGTTAGTTTGACTTCAAGCAATATCATGATTGAACAAGCATGGGGCATAATTGATGGTACCAAGCTTGAGGATGTTCATATTTTAAAGATGGTGGGCCATGTTCTATGTGAAGGTGCACAACACAACTATATGCATTTATTGTTTCACGAAGTTGTTGGGTCATGGTTAATTCATGGATAATTTATAAATGGGAGTTCATGAGCACATGATTGAAACATGTGTGTGATTTGCACATCTTTTTAACAATGGTTGAAGTCATAACATTACACTAATTTGGATTTATTATTCATGTTCTAAACATAGTCTTGCTTGTTGGTGATGCATGTGTGTTCAACTCCTCTTTGTGTGTCAAAAGATGTGATTTTTTCTTGGCTTCATAACTAAACAACATAATTAAGTTTGTGAAATTAATAATTGTGTGATTAATTTTATGTTTTTTATTAAGTTGTGCAAGTTATGGAATGAGACATTCATTTCCTCCTTTCTAGATCATCTACATTGTCACCAAAGATTTGAGAAATAGGTTCTCTTATGTTTTAAAATGAAATTTACATAGAGATTGACAAAGGGTCTTGTCTTGGTGATTGACAAGGGTTGTAAACTTTAATCATAGCTTGGTGGGCCTTACTTGGTGAGATAAAAAAAACAAATGTAGCAACTTGCATGAATTAAAATAAAGGTTAGGTCGTTAGAATTGAACATTTTGTATTACTTGAGTAATTTAAAAGCTTTGATTAAAGGTTACACGTTCACACATGTAATTATCCAAAATATATTAAATGGTGTATTTCTTATGTTAAATCAAATTTTCTTTTAAATTTATAATGTTAATAACATGATGTAGCCATTATACAAGATATTATGAAGAGAATAAACAAAAATAAGGGTTAACAATTGAAATCAATAGTGTTTCATTGTTTGACCCATGTATTAAAAAAAAAAGTCAATTTCATCAACTTCAACCAATTTATGTGTGACATATATGTTTCTAAAACTTATATATTTTTTCAATTTTTGAATTTTTTTCCACTCATTTAAAAGGATGTTAGTTTTGATTAATGACATTGTTTTTGGAGAAGGCCATTAGTTCATGATTTAGGAACTTGACATTGCACTAGACATTTTGTTAATAGTTTGAAAACGATGGATTAGTTATGTGTGTGGTGTTAAGAGAATACATTTATTTAAACTTAAACAAAATAATTTGTTGAATAAAATTCAAATGGATAATCTTGGTTTCAAAATCTACTAAATGGTAATATTATTTTTGGTTAAAAAATATCATCATACAATTTCAAAAATAAATATAAAATTAAATTTTTAATGTAACCAATGAAAAGGATTTGGGGTTTATTTTTTCAAGTTTCAATTTTATGGTTTAGGGTGAACACATTTTGAGTACCTGAAGTACATAAATCATTATTGATGTGTAGAGACAATGTAAAATCCATTAACATGTTTTTTATTGCCTTAAAAAATTTAATAAATGACCAACTACATCAATCCCAAAACAATTAAAAAATAACATTGATGAAATTAATTTTTTTTTTAAAAATTCAATATGGCTCAAGTTATGACAATGATTTTAAGTTTCATTAGATTTATGCTTAAGATTTTTTAGTTTTGTGCAAGTTATGTGAAATATTTTGAATTTTGCTAAAGTTCTATTAAAGATTTTGAAATTTGTCATAATTGTGCCAATGATTTTCAATTGATAACATTTGCAATTAGCTGAAGATTGTGTAGAAGTTAATAATCAAGTTCAAAAACAAAAGAAAAACAATTGTCAACAATCTAGATAGGTCATAATGGAGGGTTTAATGTACATGCTTGTTAACCCAATTTTTGAGTATGTATATAGTAATTGGTTAAATCAATGTGGTAATTAGTGAGCTCGCATAACTAAAGGTTATTTTATTTTTTTGGTTAACATGTCTTAAGTTAACTAGTTTATTATAAGAATTGGTAATTAATTTGTGATAATAATCGATTGATTAATAGAATAAGTTGATTTGAGCTTGTGACCAGTGACTTTCTATCTTGATTTTGAAGTTTATAATGGCTAGTGCTTGTTTAAATTATAATAGCACTATGAGTTGGTTTAATTATATGGACTTAAAAATAGAAAGGGTATTTTTAATTTTTTGCAACTCTTGAAGAGTTTTTGATTTTTCAATCATGTTTATTTTGATTTTCCTTTGAAGATTTTTTCTTTTTGTTTTTTAGAATGTAAGCTTGAAAAATGTTTCTTTTGATGAACAAGTAAGAAATCGCAATGTTTTTTGTGTTTTAATATTCAGATTTAGATGCAACGTATTGATAATTTTAGTAAACCATAATTAGAAATTGGAGGTGAAAATGTGAAATTCAAAAGGACATAAAACACCCTTAACAATGCTTTAATGTATCACAATTGTAATTGTGCAAAAACAAGATGGACATTAACATTTGGTTCATAAGTCATATCGTCAAGCTTTCACTTTTCATTATAATCTAGTTTCAAAAGAACATGACACCAACTTGATTTGATGGATAAATTGAATGGGATATTCGAAATAATTTTTTATGCTGTCATGTAAGTAGCAGAAATCGATTAACTGCATGACATGTGTATAAAGACAATAAGGTTAAATTGAAAAATTAAAATTCTAAACTCAAGGTGAATGGGGAAGGTGATTTTTTTGTGGGTAGTAATGAACAAATTTAAATGGATACTTCTTTTTCTTCTTGTACAAACTATCAACTTTGTAATAATTTAAAGGCGCCAAGTTTGAAAACCTTTCATTGATAACCAAGTTGGGCCTTTTCCTTGTTTTTTTTTTTTTTTTCTCCATAAAATGCTTCAACCTTTAATCATTCAAGCTTTTTGAAATTTTGGATATGAGTTTGAAAGTTGAGTTTTGAAATATTTTTATTTGATTTCCTTTGGGAGAAAGGGTAATGAAGAACATTTATAAATTATGAAAATGAAGGATAATAATGTTGAATAGATTGATATAGGTTTGAACTTGAAAGTTTCAATTTTGAAATTTCATATTTTACTTTCATGGGTTTTGTGGCGTGTCCTTTTTTGATTGAAGTGAAAAAGTAAACAAAACATGCAATAACATTTATATGATTGATAGATAAGAATATCAATTGCTTGTTGATGAAACATTTAATGTGTTTCTTGTGCCTTTTTTGAATTTACTTTAATGCTTATGTTTCTAAATGTGAATATTATTTTATTTAGTATTTTTGTTTTAAACATGTATTAGATTATAACACAAATGACAAAAGATGAACTATCTTTTAAAGCTCACACAAATTTCGCATGATAACTATGAAGGATGTGGTGGTAGAATAAAAATGTAATTTATATCACATCCACAGGAATTTAAATTTAAAATCGTCCACACATTTTCATTTCACATTTCGAAATCAACTTACTAAAGTAAAAAATTCTCAAAAAATTGAATGTTTCATTTAGTGTCCATGATGAACCTTCAAAATGAAAGTTTTCAACACCATTAAAATTTATGAATATTCAAATGATGGTGTTCTATAGCACTATGTTGACAATTCTAAATAATTCGTTAATGTTCTCACACGTTTTATTGATGGTAAACCAACAATCCTTCATGTCTATCAATGATATTTCAAAATTTGTTAAAAATTTGATTCAATGAATTCTGAATTCAATGCAAACTAAATAAACAATTTCAATTCAATTCAAAAGTTAAAATCCAATTGAATTTGAAAATTTGGATTCAATTAACTAAATTTGGATTTGGTTTAAGTTTGATGGAATTATAATTTAATTCAATAACAAATTTGATTCAATGAATTCAAATTCAATGCAAACTAAATAAACAATTGCAATTCAATTCAAAAGTTAAAATCCAATTGAATTTGAAAATTTGGATTCAATTAACTAAATTTGGATTTGGTTTAAGTTTGATGGAATTATAATTTAATTCAATGGAGTTTCATATAGTATTTAGTTCAATAAGAATTCTAATACATTTAAGTTTAGTCGAATTAGATTAACAAAAATATAACAAAATCTATAAAAACTATATAACAAAAGTTGGAGAGATTTATTCCCAAAGGTGTTTCTTGAGACTCATTTTGGTGTTACAAAACAAACTCACTTACAATTATTTGTGTGCATTGTTTTTTTTCATGTGACTTTGTTAGTTTCAATAGTGTTGGGTGTTGATCTATTAGCCCATGACACATACCGCAAAGTCATCCTAAGACAATAAGGTCATCCAAGTGTTATATCACCCAAATACTAAGCCTCCACCACGAGTGTTGTAAAAGCAAAAGCTTATGATCAAATATATGCTTCCTTGAGGACATTTAGCTTCCCAAGTGGCCAAAGGGTAACGCTGCAAAGCTAGTAGTTGGGAGTTCAAATCCCAACTCAAGGCCCGTTCTCCTCATGCTCTGGAAGGACACTAAGCTACCCGGTTGTTAAGGTTGATGCTCTCCCCACAGTTATCAACACAAGAAACAAGAGAAAAGAAAGTATCCTCTAATTTCAAATTGTGAGGCATACCAAAATTTTTGGATCTCCTGTACCCAAAAATTTTTGACCTCCGTTTTCTGGGTACAGGAGATCTTTTGGGAATGACCTAATCTTGGCAACACTAAACTGCTTGAGCAAAATCAGTCACTCATGTGCATTTGAGATGATCAACCAGGGCTTTATCAGGACACTCCAGCTTCACAGAATGTTATGGATTCCTAAATTCTAAGAGAAGAGAAACATACTGGTTCCATAAGGCATTCGCTTGTGATGATAATTGTCATAGATAATAAGTTGTTGGCTGGGATGGATTCTACCACAGAAGCCCTCCCTAGTAGAATCTGTTCTGAATGGAACACTGCAAGGTGTTAAAAGCTCGGGCTGGCTGCTTCTGCCGGCAGAAGAGGCTGATTCAGAATGTAGTAGGATCAGCAATGTCCTTGGGCATCAAATTCTGCACAGGAATCAGTCCAACAAGAGCAGAATCAGCCACTTCTGCTTTTAACAAGCTACTATACATGAGTTACAAATGAGTAATTCAAACTCAGAGCACAATAAAGAGGATCCAACATGCAAAACTGTAATAGAAAACCATTTATAGGATGTTGAAACTTCTATTACCAAAATCAATCAGAAGACCGAGAAGCAGCATCAGCACACATAAACATAGTGAAAAGGAATGGTGCTTACCTTGGATAACATACTTTCTTGTGAGCTTTCAAATACAAATCACAGTTGAGAGAAGCACCAGCACATGATCAAAAGTATGCACTGGAGGCAATACAGATGGCCAAGGTGAGTGAAAGACTTAAAAGTCACAAGATCTTTATACAAACCAATGCCAGTCCTCATTGGTGTGAGGAGTTGGAAGGATTCCAAGATGTCTACTCCTCCCAGACAAGCGGCAGAAAAAAGGTTTCACTCCAGTCAGTGAGAAAATTTAGATACGAACAATGAAAAAATGGCACAAGAGGACTCTCATGTGAGAGATGGGAGAAAGGGCAACAATCACAAATCTCCTTAGAGGAGAGCTCAGAAATGGCAAGTGGTGAATAGGAGGTTTGTGCTATCAATTTGGAGTCTCCAACTTTTTCTTCCTGAACTTGCAGATCAAAGTAGTCATGATGCCTGGACACACCCATCCAACAAAGACCATTGGGTAAAGCTGGAAGCCACAGAGCTGCGATAGAACTCAATCTTTGGCACAAATTAACACACAAACCCTACAACAACAACCACTGTTCTCATGTAGATTTTGCAGGTTGACAACTTTGGCAGACAACTCTTCCAAGTTCCAACAGCACAAAATGAGGCCCAGCAGAAACTCTTTGAAACTAAAGAATATCAACAAAATGGTGAAGTGGCAAAAGGTCTGGAACCTCCTGAAAGAAAAGCTTGGAATTGGTGGCTTTTGCCATTAACAGTTTGCAGTCTCAAAGCTGTAGATTGGAGAGCTTGGATGTGGAGTGGAGACTTGTAGTACCAGTCTGAAGAGCCCAGATCAGAGCTTGCCACCAGAGAAAGATGGAACACAATCAAGAACTGACTTTGCAAGAAAAAAAATCTCCTGACCAAGGGACATGAAACAACTGAAAGATAATTTTCTGAGTGATTCATGAACCCAACAAGATGTAACAACATAGATCTATTTTACTGGAAGGATATTGATTGTTGATGCCATAAATGATGGATACCTAATGGAATAATGAATATGGGCACATAGATAAACACCAGAGAGGACAAACGATCAATACGGATACCAAATGGACTTGTGAATGCATATGCAGAGACACTACAGAGGTGAGCAGATTCCATCAACACTGTCAGGATAACAAAAGATGACACAGATGGAGTTCATGGACTGTGCTCTGAATCCGATGGTCTTATGATCCATGTCACTGTGGGTGTAGAACTTGCACCTCATGAAGAGGGTGTTGCACAAGAAGGCTTGGTGGAACACTGCATACATACAAGAAAGATCAATGACTGAAAAAATGATACAGGATGGTTTATTTAACACCTTGAACATGGTCTCTTTCCATTTATGTATCCACTGTTCAGAAACAGTTAAGACTTTGACACCCCAACTCATTCTATGTGGTTTTTCTGGTCCCCATCTAATAGACAGACCGTCCACAGCCTGATGTACAAAGCTCCAGCATCCAATGTTATGTTTTAAGTGAGAAAATATGCTCGTCAATGGCACCATATTGAGCTGTGCCACAAGAGCCAGCATTAGAGAAAGTTGATGCTGAGCAGAAACTGGTAAATATTCCCCTCTTCAATCTGACCTGATTTGACTCAACATATCTGCACTGGTTCTACTCAGGCAGTTGCACAGATGTTCAAATTCTTGACATCCACCTCAGCAACCTGCTTGTTAGCCCCTTATCCAGGTGTTCCGGAAAGATGAGTTATCACGTAGTGAAACATCATGGGGCTTGTATTCCATCAAGTAGCCACCTGGTAGGTGTAAATGCCGCTTAATTGAGTCTCGCAAGGCCATTACTGCCTGCAAAATCACTCAAGATGCCATAGTTGAAGGCAACATTTATCAGCAAAGCAGCAATTCTAAAATTTGTCCATTCCAAAACAAGGCACCATGGAGGGAGGTGCTAAGAAAAAGAAAAGGCATTTAGCACGAACTTATACACCAACACTTTTAGCTGGCCTGCAAAACCTAGATGTTACAAAGTTTTAAAAAGAATCACTTTAAGTGCATGTCAGATCAGCCCAGAACAATTATATAATGTATGTTGGCTTTGCACCTGGTTGTCTGACGAATTCCTGTTCCAGACACTCAGGATGTCCTCCCCAAATCGAATGCTCAGAACAGCACCACATACTGTGTCACCATAATCCAACTGATCCCCAATCATTGCCATGACCTGCATAATGCATGAGCATCAGCTCCAAACACTCACCCAGACTCACACAGACTGTTGGTCTTGTAAGAAACAGCAACCATTCGCACGTGTACATTTATTTTAAATACATATCCCTACACACCCTACACCATCTGTTCATGGCTAGACTGAGGCGCTGTTAACCTACACATCCACAGGAAATAGGCAACCTTGCAACTTTTGCAGAGTTCTATTGAGCAACTGTGCCACCACAAACACATCTTTTAAAATGGATTCCTATTGTAGTGCTGTGATGATATAGTCTTGGCATTGAAAAGAGGCTCCACAGCCGACATGGAGGGTTGGATAGAGAAGTACCAAATCCTCCCAAAAGCGACCTGAAACTACCTTCTTCAGTCGAATAATCCATTTTCCTCCACTCCTATTTGCAGCATCCTGTACCAACAACCATTACACTGTCTTGTATGCACCACATCCAGATGTGCGTCCCTTACCTTTCATCACTTGAATTCAGCAAATACAAATTGTGAACTGGATAGTCAATTGTAGATAGTATCCATGTCGCTAGTCAGCAGGTGCTGAAAATCTTGTAAGACCGTACCTCCCATAAAGGACGAATGCCCTCCTTGAACAGATGGATGTCAGTAGGGTTAGGCAGAGTTGATGGCCGTGCTAGGTGGCAATAGCAGCCCCAGAAACCTTCCACCTGTTCCAAATGTTCACAAGTAATTTCAGTGTACATTCCTCACTTTCACGTTGCATGCTCGAAACAAATGTTTCCCAATGTGGTGCTAATACTCCACATGTAAAATGCTTGGAAGACTTGACAAACAACAGCTGCCAAATTCACAAGAACAAATACACATTTGAAGCCTGATAAACCGCTAGTGCCACCTGTGGAACCCCAGTCTGTTTCCTTACAAGGAGGATCTCAACTTATACTACAGTTTGCACCTGTACTCTGAGTGTACATCAACTGTGCACCTTATCCAAAGGAGAAGGAACTCACAGTGCTAAAGTCGGAAATCTTTTTCATATTGTCCTCATATGATGTCTGTGACCTGATGCCAGGTGTCCGTCGAGTGTACCAGAATACAAATCGGTGCTGTCAATGATAAAATCCACCCATGAGTAGA
This sequence comes from Sphagnum tenellum, assembly GCA_963921925.1. NCBI lineage: Eukaryota > Viridiplantae > Streptophyta > Sphagnopsida > Sphagnales > Sphagnaceae > Sphagnum > Sphagnum tenellum. The sequence continues at coordinate 14,636,936 of OY998158.1, read as the reverse complement.
ACATTGCTTAATTTCTTCAAAAGCACTGATAATTTTAGACACCCTGAATTGAAATTGAGAGATGGCCCAATAACAAGGTTACTGAAATCTGACAACATAATAACAACCAATTGGCAATTATGAATCAGAGGAAACACAACCCAAAAAGAGAAGAGAAAACAAAAAAGAAAATGGAGGCATAGTGTGAACAACAACAATGGTCACATACAAAAATGGTCAGGGACCTTCAACAGCAACATGTATTGTATTGACCACCTCCTGCAACATTAGGTCACTACATCAAGAGTGCACATTCATTTATGGTTGGCACCCATCATGCCCTCATTAATGGGCACACATATATGCACATGTAAATGCCAAGCATTGAAAGTTTTGGCTCACCGATTTCTGTCACTACCATGTGCAAGCTTGGTGGGGAACATGCAGGCTATTAGAACCTTCAAATATTTTATTCAAACCAATTGAAGGTTAAGGGTTCTCTTAAAATTCTCCCAATGATAGAGTAGTCAGCCTAAGTAGAAAATTCAAGTACCCCATCAGAACCATGGATGCAGAGACACACTCTGCTTCTATCTTTGTTATGTTTTCCAGCTACCCAGCATCTGGGCATTTTGGATGTAAGACAACATGACTTGTTCTTGAGAGAACTCTTAGATAGACAAAATTATCCATGAGAACACCACAAAAACACTTTCCAGGTAACTGCACTGTCAGATTCAGCCAATCCAAACCACACAAGAAGAATGAGTGTGGTCATAACCTTCACACTGTTGCTCACGAAGGATCAGTCCATCACCCTCATCATGAATGCCAGTGACTAGCTGCCATTGCACCCACTGACTTAAATCAGTTCCTGATGAAGGATTTAGATTAGGGCATAATATTCTGTTCAAAACTTAGAGCAAAACATTACCCAAAATCTTCATCTTGAATTTCTGTCAGATTTCTGAAAGCAACAGGACAACTCAGTCGTGATCCCAGATAATACTCAAGGGGCTTTAGTTTAGATAGACACTCATAGGGCAACTCTTAGATAGATAAAAAGACCATTATAGAGAGCATGACATTGAAAAGGAGCAAATATTCATGAAACCCTAAATACATCTTACACCAACGCACTTCTTCACACCAAATCTTACAAGAGTTCATTTCCACAAATCCCTCCAATTCAGACTGATCTGAGCTTTGGCAGCAATTGTGACATGTAACAGAAGTAAATGCAAATGATTTGTGAAATATTCATGAAACCCTAAATACATCTCACACCACCGCACTGCTTCACACCATCTTACAAGAGCTCATTTCCGCAAATCCCTCCAATTCAGACTGATCTGAGCTCTGGGCAGCAATTGTGACATGCAACAGAAGTAAATGCAAATGATTTGTGAATCAGACCCTGATAATGTAAAACAAGCAACTATGATAAGAACCTCACATAGCTAGGGAGCAAAAATGAAAACCCCCAAACCCCCAAAACCCAGCATTTGACAAATCAAGCGCTGAAATCCAGACTTGTGAGATCCAGTCAGAACCCACAAGAAAATCAGCATGCAATAGGCGAAAGAACATCATGTGCCACATCCTGACATAAATCAGTTGCCGTGGTCCCAAAAGAGAAAATCCCCCAAAAACACAATCATGTGAATGTCACAAAAGAAAGCAAAACAAAGACCCTGAAATCCACACTCAATGCCTTCCATTACATAAACCATTAGTTTAACAAGCAAGAACAGAGGGGGAGAAACAGAGATAGAGAGATAGAGTGATAGAGAGTGAAACCTGAAGAGGGTGCAAGCCTGCACGAAGCTCACTGCTCTGGCGGTCACGATCATCTCCCTCACGCAAGATTCTTTCCTTGTTTTCATGACGCTCATCAGGACGGCTCTCTGGGGATGCAGGCCGAATAGCAGGGTGGTCATCGGTGGATGTTGCAGATGAGTCAGGGGGAGGTGCAGATGTCGTTGGAGGCAGCGGCGTTGTTGTTGTTGTCACTGCAGGAGTCGTGGGGATGACTGCATCACTGCGGGTGGCTGCCGGCAATGATGCATCTGCTGCTGTATCTTGTACCATGCCTAAGCTGCTGCCTTATTATGTTGTTCGTGCACAAACAAACAGAGTATCAAACTGTGTTCGTTGCCTGTGAGAGAGAGAGAGATTGTTGTCAGAAGAAACGAATTTCACAGAAACTCCTGCTGCGCGGCGATGGAGATCGACTGACTCCAGATTTGTTAGCTTTCGAAAAGCAATGGAGCTTTGTCGAAATTGGGAAAGAAGACGGGAAAGAGGAAGTGATCCTCATGCTTAGAAGAAACCTAACCCTATGTGTGTGTCGTCCACCAGAGGGAAAGACTCAAGACGACGACGAGCCAGCAGGAATCACGCGTGATGCAGTTGGGGATCTGCGATGATGTCTTCTTCCTCTTCTCTCTAGAAAATCCTCCTCTCTTCTGCTCTGAACTTCAACAAGGTTTTGATCTCAAAGCAGGATCAAAGTCTCCTGCATCTTCTCTTACACATGGAGTTCCAGTACATGCCTCCCTGTTTCCAGCAGCTGAATTCTTTCATTTGTTATTGCTGTGAACTGTGGCGGATCCTCTTGTGAATGTCTCCCATGTTTTTTGTGGCTGAATCTGAAGAGAAAAAAATCATGTTTGCAAAGTTTAATAATATTGTTGTTGTTGCAGGGTTCCATAGCTAAACAAACATGGGTTGCCATGTTGTTGCAGGGACAAAAGGAGATTCAGATTTCATGGATAAAGATGATGGATCCATCCCTTGTAGGAGAGGCCTCAAGACTTGTTCTCTTCCAGAAGTTATCACTGGAAATTTGAAATGGGGAAGAAGAAGAAGAAGAAGACTCTGGAGCTGTATGAGGGATTCACAAAAACAATCATAAGGAACACCTATACTGGAATCTGAAGAGTCACACCAAAAAGCACCGACAGTCATACAATGTATGAAGTGGGATGTTGTTTGAATGAGATAGTTGTATCAGTGATGATCAATGGGTACAGCAGATATGGGTACAAGAGGAGGATTGTATGGTTAGCTCCTTGGGGTCTATAGTTCTGGTGTGGAGAGTTCGATGGGAATTGGGTGCAAGGAAAACAATCCATTCCAACACCCAGCTTGCTCAGAGAGACATGACAAGACCTGGATGCAATTCACTGTATGAGTTTGTTGCCGAATCCAGTTTATACAGTAGGTTATCTTTTCATTGAGGATGATGAGGCTGTTGTGTCGCCTTGCAGGAGTGCATGTCTGGGTTGTATCAATTCTCATGAAGAAAAAAAAGCCTGGAAGAAAAACTCTCAACCAACCTCTGGACCTCCGAATGGTTTTTTTTCTTCCTCTCCTGGCTTTTGATGTGTTAGGGTTTGCAGATTTATGATTGACTAGTAGAAACAAAGCTTGCTTGTTTTGATTGATGCTAGTTGATCAAGTTAGACCCAATCTACATTATCTGAGTTTTGCTTCAGATCATATACAAGAATTGATACAGATCAAACATGCACTAGACCATCAATTCTCATGAACAGAAAGCCTGGAGGAAAAACTCTCAACAACCTTCAGAACTTTAATGACATTTTTTTCTCTCCCGGGTTTTGATCTTTGATGGTTTGCTGATTTATGATTGATTGATATAACTAGTACAAAACTTGTTTGTTTTTTATTAATGCTAGGGGATAAAGTTAGATCCGAATCTACATGATCTGAGTTTTGCTTCAGGTCATAGACAAGAATTGCTACAGATCAAACATACACTAGACAGACCATCATGAGTGAGTCAACCATTGTGATGAAACTATTGTTGGAGGCTTGGTTGGATTATTGCCACATATTTAGAGGCAAGTTGAGAAGTTGGGGAATTTTTCGTGAAGTACATGGAGGAGATATGCACAAGACTCAGACCATACAGAGAAATATGGTTCAGGTTCATGAAGTCTGGCGGGTTCAGTGAATTTACTTTAGCTATCTTGATATCACTTTCTTGCTAATTTTCTGCATTTGCACATACCCTTTTTGTTATTGCAAAAAAATCCATTTGTTATATATATTTGTCATTTCAAAGTACAAGTTAGTATTGGCTAAAAGACTCAACAACATTGTCAGTGGGTATGCTCCCAAAGGTTTTGGAGTAGAGTGTTCTCCCTGTACCCAATGCCTAATAAATTGTGAATACGCTTTGAGAATGTTGTACTTGGAGCTTCTAGTTTCTTCAAATGTCTCTTACATGCTTCCACTTGCTTCTTTCCACATTCTTCTGCACACTTCACATCAGACTTATGTGTTGTTTTGTTGCCTTTGATGATACCATGCTAATTAAATGATTGTACCCATCAAGATCATCTACTACACTTTCCAAAGCTCTGTACTGTACTTAATACTGAAGAGTTATTATGGACAAAGTCTTTGTGTGTGGTGGTAGGGTTAGCTACAAAAGTGTTGTAAAAATGATAGGAGAGGTAAAAGGTCAAAAGAAGGATAAGGAGGCAATGAGAGTTTTAATGGTTATATGGGATGTATGCTGTTTCCTATTGTGCTAGTTCAAGCTCTCTTTGAAAATCCTATGATATGTTAGGGAAAGTTGCAAGATCTAGTTTCTAACCCTCTCCTTCAATGGTTATGGCTAGAAAGTGCTTGCCCACCAATGGTGGGAATAATAATAGAAGGCCAAGAGTTCTAATTAGGTAAGTACTCGGGTGCTTAGTCAAGTGACATCAGCTTCATACCTGTGAGAGGAGTTGAAGTATGTTTTGAATACATGTACTCAAAACGATGATATTGTAATCTGTTATTGAGTGGGCAAATGCAGATGAAGAATGAAATTTGTTTGCACTCCTGCTACTTTTATTGCCACCGCATTTTGAAGTTGATCAGACTCACGCATACTAGGTACTCATGTGCTTTGAAACATTCTGTACTCATGTACTCATTCATTGTATTCGTGTACTGAACTTGGAGTACCTGTTCTTTGTAACTCAGTTATACTACTCATGCACTGATTGTGGAGTACTTGTTTCTTCGTATGGGATGATGACTATGCGTAAACAAGTTTCCAAAGTGAGAGGGGAGTTCAGAATCTGCCACAAGATGCTGAATTCAGAAGTTGTGTGTGTGGGCCAGAGAGTCAAACCAACACTCACATGTGGGATGGAAGGTGGGTGGGCAAGAAATCCTTTTCGCAGTGCAGTCCAGTTCCATAGCTAAGCAAACATGGGTGGTTAGCTCAGTTGTTGTATTGTCAGTTCAATCACATAAGTCACTAGTGAAGTTTTTCTTTCCCAAATTTCCAACGCAATTCATTGACTTCCGAATTGATGATTTATTGGTCCCCACATCTGTCTCACATGTTGTTTGTCACGAAATTCTCACTTTGTTTTGGGAGCAAGTGTAAGTGTAAGTGTGTCAGGGTTAAGAGAATGTTCCTTCCAACATACAGTTTGCTTTTAGTTTGTAACATGTCAATGTCCAGACCGATGATTTTCAAATCAACCCCATCTCTATTGCATGATGTTTGTCACACAAACTTCTTTGTCGCAGTTACTTACATTATTAGCGGCAATTGTTAGGCGGATAAGAAGAATACATGGATTAAAGAATTATAGTCACATTGTGATGATGATGAAGCTGATATGAGACAATTTTTGACTGACACTGCCACCAAACCCACCATCTAAAACTCTCACCAACAAAATGCATTACTAGTACAAAAGCACATTGCCTTTTCAATGATAAAAGCTGGTTGTTGTTCATATGGATGGTGGCTCGGTGGTCTGGCCACTACCTAACTCAATAGGTTGCTGCATGATTCCAAATACTTCTTGCCAGTCCTTTATTGGGTTTGCCTACCAAGGCAAACGATATTGTGTTTAGATTCATCATAGAGTATAGTAGTAGCTTTAAAGAGATTTTGGGCCCCTAGATAGATAATCATAGGTCTATTTTTGTATGAGGATTTTGGAACGATGATAGATATTCTTGGCTTGTGTTGAAACTTGAGATTAGTTCCAAGAGTTATAATAATAATCTCTTGAAGGATTTTGGTTTCTTGTAGAGGATTTGTGGAAGAAGATTATAATTTTTGCATGGTGAAATGTAAGTTCGAGTTTCCATAATTCTTCTTTCTTTTGCCTTATAAAGATACACTTCTTTTAAAAAATTAATGTAAATGGCAAGGCCACAGTGTGACATATATACCCCTTAAATTTCACAGAAATTTCACTCCGTAATGTAATTTGAGAGCACATTCTACACATTAATCGTGCTAAAACAGGAGGCAATTTATTCGTAGAACAGGCCTTGTAAAACACTCCCAATCTGCAAATTCTGCCAGTTGGAAACTGACATGAGGCAATTTATTCGTAGAACAGGCCTTGTAAAACACTCCCCCTCCGCAAATTCTGCCAGTTGGAACTGACATGAGCCAATTTATTCGTAAAACAGGCCTTGTAAAACACTCCTCCTCTGCAAATTCTGCCAGTTGGAACCTGACATGTAGTCGACATCAGTGTGCCTTCTGGTTTAAATTTTTTTTTTTTTTTTTTTGTTGAGGGCATTTTGATTTTTTGGGAGGCGTCTTGTCTTGCGTATTTTGAGAGCCTCCATTTCAGAGTATTTTTTGTTCGTGCTTGACGAGTAGTTGTTGTGGACAAAGACGGTCATTTTACAAGCAAGGTATAATTTTTCCAAGTTTGCGTGAAATTCACACAATCGGGAAAAAAAAAAACAAAAAAAAAAACCCCCTCATTAGTCAAAAGGGCTGCATATTGGCACAACTAAGATTAGGACCGGTCGAAACATTGAGGAATTTACAAAACTGTTTGAAATAAAGGATTCGGTTTTGCGCCTGCGGAGTGACCGTCCCGCACTCGATGGCTCCGTTGATGATGTCGATGGTGACCCCGAATCCGGGCTTTCTACCGGCTTTGATGTCGGCCTTTGTGGGTTTCCATTCCCCAACTAGTACTTCGTGTATGGACGGGATGGTGCCCGACGGAGTCGTCCAAAACCAAAAGGAGGTCTTGAATGAGATAACCGGATCTTCGGCAACAAGGTTCGGATCTGCTAAAATATTTGCACCCACAGCAGCACTTGCCGGACCATAGTTGTAGTTCCTGCACCCGGAAAAAGCAAAAAAAAAAAAAAGAATTATAAAAATACAATTCAATTATAACTTTGGATCGAAGTAATGGCAAAGGTTTTTCTAACATGAATTTCAAACAAAAATCATTGTTATTAGTGTTATTTGAAACCAGGATTTTAAAAAGAAATTTATATAAATGTTTTACAATATTTTTTAATTTTTAATTTTATTTTATATCAAATTTTGTGATATTGAAAATTTTGGCTAATTTTTCCAAAATGAACCCAAAAAAAAAACTAGTGGGATTTCTTACTAGGAAAAAGAAAAATTCCAAAATTTTCCGAATTTTTTTTTGTCAGAAAATATTGGTTTGAAGCTTTTCAATCTCTTGAGGCAAAAACAATCCACTAGAGGTCACTTACAATTCTATAAAACTTGATGTCACTTCAAAATAAGGTGTTAGTAGTAGTTCTATTACTTTGAAAGCAAATTCAACCAAATTTTTTTTAAATAAAAATAATGAGGCTTACCTAAGCTCTAGAATATATTAAGTAAATAAGATATTTGAGAATGAAAATGAAAATGAAAATTTATAGACACTATATATATTTAAAATAAACACTTATCCCACTTATCATACTCATCTAATTTTCAGCTTCAGATTATTATTATTTTTTAAAATTTAAATAAAAATGAATGGTTTCATTTCCTGCAATTGCACCAAATTTCTCCAAGAGGAGGAAGATGAGGATGATATGAGGATGAGAAGGGATGGAGACGAGGAGGAGGATGAGGAGAGATGGAGACCAGCCTTGTTTTTCTTTTCCCGCTGGCTATATATATATATATAGCCAAAAGGCTGTATTAAGAAATAAAAGTGCTAGAATCAAGTGGGCTTTGTGTTTTTCAATAGCCATAATTCAACCAAAATTTATGAAAAATCGCCAGATTTCAATAGATGGTGGTTCTAGTAGGTAGCCAAAAATATAGAAGGACGTTTAAAAAATTATTTTCACATTTAACTTGTTACCTAATTTAGCTAAATCTTCCTATGGATCATCGCCACTTTGGCTAAAGCACAAAATTAACAAAAAAAAAACACTGAGGGAGGGAGGCAGGGAGGGAGATAGGAAGGAAGGAAGGAAGGAAGAAGGGAGGAAGAGAGAGAGAGAGAGAGAGAGAGAGAGAGAGAGAGAGATGAGGACAAGATTGGAGGAGCTGCAGGTTCATGGGTGTGTGATTCTTTACCAGGAGAGTTGGAGTGGGCCTCGGCCGAAGTAGCTTTGGCCAGGAGCACAAGGGTATTCGGTGCTGGTGTTGTCACAATAGTTGAAGGATTGATCAATCTCTTCCACATAGAACAGACCTGAACACACACAATTCATGAATGGCCTCGTCAAATTGCTAAACCAGATCATTCATTCCAGCAGCAAGAAAAGCAACAAAAAGATCAGAACTAGTACAACCGATTATGAAGATTTGCAAGGATTCAAATTCCAGAAATATTGCGAGGAAAAACTAACTGGAATTCGGAGCTTGCAGCATGCACATCCATGCACACAGAGAGAGAGAGAGAGAGAGAGAGAGAGAGAGAGTGAAAATCTAGTGGACGAGTTCTGCACCCAGTTGAAGGATTTTGTGCTTTCTGATGAGATCTAGATGAGCAAGAATATATTGGAGAACCACTTCAAGGGGGTTTTGAGATTTTGATCACATTTTGTTACCAGCGGTTTCTTGTTGCACATGAGCACTGTAAGCGGCGATCTCCCTCAGCCGTATCTCGTGGGACCCTTGGTTTCCGAAAGTCGGGAAAGATTTGGCAGCTACAATGAAGGCGTCGTAGGTGTAGAAGGTCTTGTTGCGGTTTGGGTACAGCTCGTCGAAAAGCTGGCGTGTGACTATAGTTCCCACTCCCGAATCGGGAGTGGGTGAGACCTGTATCGGCGCTGGAGCAGGCGGGGCGGAAGACGGGGATGGAGCTGCAGCAGGGATGGAGGCCGTTGTTGGTTCCACTAGAACTTTCGTGTCCCTCAGATCTACAGGCTGCAAAAGCAGCACAGAAAGCATCGACACAAGCAGCAGCAGGCCCATGATCCCAGCACGAATTGAGCTGGATTTCAGCTTGTCCGCGGGAGCTCGACGTAGTAAATTCCTGACCGAAAACGAGAGATGAGGAGCTTAGAATTGCAATCCTTATCCAGAGAAGATACACAACTTCGAACAGCGAGTGACAATTTTGCGTCGAACTTGCAGCTGCGGCTTTATTAGCAGCAGCAGCAGCAGCAGCAGGAAAAGTAGTTCTATAACTCTGTCTAGTGGATGTTGCGGCACCAGGACAAATGAGAATTGGGTTGCAGTCTAATCCATTGCCAAGATGACGACACGCTCACCTCAGATGCTTACAATTATTTTGGATCTTTTGCCAGGCCAGAAAGCAGCAGCATTCAGCGCCAAGTACTTCCACAACAGCAGGACTCCGTGATCAGTGTCCGTGGCCACACCTGGATTGCTAAAGATTCCAATGCCCAAAAAAGCTCGGGAGCGTCTACTGCAGGCAACGTTCAGAATCAAAGGTACTGGAATACAAAAGTACAACAATAAACCAAAAGCTTCTACTGTCGGATCATTTAATCTATGAATCAAATGTGATGAGCGTCCGCAATCTTTACAAAGAAGAAAAGAAAAAAACAAAAAACAAAACGTACACAAAAACAAACACAGAGACAAACAGAAAACACAGAGAGAGAGAGAGAGAGAGAGAGAGAGAGAGAGAGAGAGAGAGAGAGCAATACCCCCACGGTCCACCACCGTGAACGACGTGCAACGAAACTGGCGTCGGAAAAAAGAGAATTCTTTGTTGTTTGCTTGGGTTGAATCAATGCAACTGAAGAAGAAGAAGGGTGCGGCGCTGACCAAATATTGGGCACACGACAAAACGGCGATTGCTTGCAAAGTTGGCATGTACTTCATCATTCCATTGTGTTTTGACGATTTTCTCCAACCCCCTCGCGCGCGATGGATTTGGTGGAAAGAGACAGAGCCGCGATGGGAGAGAGGGAGGGAGGGAGGGAGGGAGGGAGGGAGGGCGCCCATGTTGGCCCGCGCGACAGATTATTGTCGACGGTTGAAGGAGGGTGTAGGGCCGCGAGCGGCAGGGTGAAGCCTCCGCGGCCCACTGATTGTCGACGCTTCTAGGAAGGCGGTAGGGCAGCGAGCGGCAGCAAAGTGGCGACTGGAGACTAAGTGTTGTGCGTGGACATGGTTTTTAGGCAAGCTCTGTTCTTAAATTAAGTAGAGAACTTATTTACACACTCGTTCTCAGTGAAAAACTTTTCATCCACGTTCTTTCTGTGCATAGTGTGGGACCTTGCAAAAATATTTCTCACATCCAAGTTTTGTTATTTACTTTTTTTTTTTTTTGGGAATCTCATCCATACAACTAAGGCCCGCTTTACACTAGGAGCCAGGGCCAACGTTCTTCAACCCAAATCAAGCATTCCTATTGGTGCAAAAGTTGAAATTGGCCCCAAGGATTTTACACCAGGAGTCAAGGCTGAAATAGAAAAAAAAAAATTCAATCTCCTCCAAGCTACTACTAATAGATGCTGAACTTTATGGCCTTGTATTGGCCCCAAAGGCTTGAAAAAAGGATACGAGCCAATTTGCAACCCTAGGGACCAATGTTCCAGCATCATATATATAAATTCACTACGTCCGTTCGTTCGTCCGTGATGAAGCTCGGGTCCGTCACAAACGGACAACCGGGCCCGGCCCGGCAAAAACAGGAGAGGGGCTGACTGGCTGTGACGGTGGCCAACAGGGGCGGGCTAGGCACGGGAAAGTCCTTGCAGGTCCATCGAAGCCGGACGGACAGTAAAATTTCAGCCAATGGGAAGGCCCAAGATGCCTTGCTTTTATTCGTTTTAAGTTTGGGGGGCGGGAAGGATTCTTTTTCCATTTTTCCCTGTTTCCCAATGTGTTTTCACGGTGTTCCCTCTAAGTTCCTAATGGGTTTGCAATATGTTCCCCTGCTTCACAATGCGTTCCTCAACATGTTCTGCATATAAGCACCTCACTTTTATCCCATATGCTTTGGCAAATGTTGTGGAGGATGAGGGGGACTTCACAGTGGCCGAAGTTCACGGGCACCCACGGGGGACTTCACAGTGGCCTTCGGCCACGGGCACACACTAGTTTATTAATTAATATCCTGACGTCAATGTTGTAGCATTTATCAGTAGCTTGGGGCCAAAGCTGAAACAACAAGCCAAAAATGCTCAAAGTTGGCCCCAAGGTTTTTTTGGGCCGTGAGTCCTAAGGGTAAAGCGGGCCTAAAATTGGGATTGCAAATAGGTGGGAGACTATTAATCATGTCTTCTTCTCTTTTCTTTTTCTTTTCTTTTTGGCGAAATCTCCTCAAGAGGTGACACACTTTTCTGAAAACGAAAAGCAGTTAAGAAGTCTGATTAGGGATGCTCGACACCGTGACACCATCACCATCAGGAAACTGAAAACCAAAACACTGCTAGGTACTAATAATAGCAAACCACCTGGACCAATCATCATGATCGACGAATCAGAAACACAAGAACAAAAAGTCAGATCATATTTATTACACTCTTCTCTCTATCACGTGCACAGCTTTGCCGTGCCTTTTAGCTACCTACCATTTTTTTTTTTTTTCCAAAAATCTATGAAATTGAGAAATTTGGTTCCTCAAAATATTAAGTGAGGTTTTGGTTTTGGAACTGGTTTCAAAAATCAGAACTGATATTTCATTCCATTTTGGCTAGTTGAAACTAGAACCTATGGTTCCAACCTGTTGAACCACGTAACTGGCCAACACTGGTAACTACCCTGGTCTCAATGAGGTAACCCACCAGCTTTCTAGCAATGAGTTTTCTTTTGCAATATTGGCCAATTGGGCCAATTAGGTCCTACATTCAAATCTCCACCAACTTGGGGTAAATTTCAAAGCTTTTAAAAAATTGATGTAAATTTTCTAGAGTTATGCATTTTTTTATTTTTATTTTTTCAATTCTGTGAGATTGAAACTTTGGTGAATTTTCCCAAACAAAAACTTTTGGATTTTTTTAAAAAAAACTTTGGAATGTTGAATTTTTTTTCCCACATTTTCTTTTCCAAAAAGGGACAAAATTTGTCCAAAAAAATCATTGGCTCAAACTAGTTCAGCCTAGTCCAAAAATTACCATAAAACCTTGAAGTGGTTTACTCTTTTTATTTTCTAGCTACCCCTATCAATAATTTCTTTAGAATGTTTTGTCAATTTTTTGACAAAAGATTAGGAATTTGTATATATATATATATATATATATATATATATATATATATATACACACACATTTATAAAGTAAATGTCACTAAATTTGCTAATGATTTAGAAAAAATTGCTAGACTATCCATATCAAAAAATTGAAAAATATATTCCTTGACCCCTATGTTTGTAGCATTCATTTTTCTTTTGGCAAATTTTCCCAATCCTTTTACTTCAAAAAGTAGAATGGAATCATTTTTTTTCTCCAAAAATGAACTATTTTAGAAGAAAAATCACCAATTACTATAGGTGTTTTATTTTTTTGCAAAATTTTGACACACTTCCACGCAAATTTTAGTTTTGGCACAATTGTTTTGCTGATTTTTAGAATTTGGACCAATTTTTAAAAATGTATCACCAATTAATGCAAAATCTTTTTTTTGGGATGATTACTTATGATACTTTGAAAAAAAAACTAAAAGAATTTTTTTGTTCAAAGGGTATTCTTTTGATACATAATTATTAATGAAATTATTTTAATATCTATTTTTCATTATTTCCAAATATGAAAATTTGGGAAATTTTACAAATATCTAATCTTATTCCGAAATGAAGAAAATCAAATAGATTTTTAAATGCCTTTTAATTCTATACATATTTTCAACATCTTTTTGGCGAGGCCCAACTTATTTATAAAAATTACCATCAAAGTAATCAAAGTGCACATACAGTATTCACAAGTACAAAAGTGTCACAATTAGTACATATTTGGTTCCTTGTTTTTGGTATGTGCAATCCTTTTTCCATATTGTATTATTTGATCCCAATCCTCATCAATTTTCCAACTTTATTGCAAATTAGAAAAAAATTCAAAAAAGTTTTATAAACTATTTAAGCTTTCATATGTTTTCAAAACATTTCATTTAAAAAATTATATCCCACCATTTCACATATTAAATAAAAATACATGAAAATTGAAATGCTGATATTCAAAAAAAAAAGAAAAATAAATTAGTTTTTTTTTTTTTTGGTCTTAGTCTTTTAAATTAGGTGGTATCTTTATTTCCAACATTAAACTTTGCAAAATTAGTTCAAAGTTTGGAAGTTTACATTTCAAAACAAACTATATGTATTAAAATTGATTTTTTTTCCTTATAATACCAAGATGACAATAAAACTAGAATATTTGTTGCTATCAATGTTTTCACTTCCACTACTTACAAACACATACAAATAGAATCGTGAAATTATTTTTGGCATTCGGCATTTCTAGGACTATAGCCAAATGAGTCTATTGAATGAAAGGTTTTTAAGAAAAAAAAGGACGTTGTGGTTCTAACAACTAAGGTGGATTCCTATCACTAATATAACCCGATTGATGTGAAACTCTACTTACAAATGGATGCATTGGAAACAATTACATCTTCGATATTCATTTTGGACCTTTTACAAAGCATATTTCATAGGGTCAAATCAATTTCTTTTCTATTTTCATTTTCTTTCAGTTGTGTTGTTGCCCAAGTGGTGAACATTAACAACAAGATTAGCTAGATCTGGTTATAGAGTAGAAGGGCACCTCATATTTGTGAAAAATGTAAGTGTAGTGTAAGGAGCTTCTTGTAAGCATAAGGTGTCTCCAAATCCTATCACCTTGTGATCTATCTATGTATAGTCTCATCATAATGTTTGCCTCATAATTTACAATGGGTAATTTTACATAGATGAGATTTGAAGCCAAATTCAACTACTATCTCATCCTAGGCCTCTTATCCCCACCATAGGGCTTATGTTACACAAAATGGGACCCAATCCACCTAAGACCACACATCAAAAAGGTAGGTTCCACCCCTAATCAAGGCTATCGCTTATGGATAGTATAATCACATGGAAAAATGAATTTGGGCAATGGGCAAAACAACAAATTTCAAAGTTAAAATCAATTCAAAATTTACATTTTATTTAATTGTAACCTCCAAGTAAGCGCAACATGAGATTACCAGGTGTAATCACATTAATAGGAGCCACAACAATTATAATGAATATTTCGTTTTTCATATTTTAATGTTAAATTTTGTCAGTTTTTAAATCTCTTTATATCATAAATCATTTAAATTAATTCTTCCATTATTTTTCATTAAATTTTCTTAAAAACTTTCAAATTGACGTAATCATCTAAAATAATTATATACACCTTCATATAATAATGTTATGTACTATAGTCAATTAAAGATTTTTTTACCATTATAAAAAATAATAATGAATAATTCATCACTTTTTATAACCAATCACAATTTGCCACATCATCCTAATCAATATTTCATTATTTTTTAGTGAACAAAAGAAATCATTTCAAAGTGACAAGGTCGACTTTTATATTCAATAATTATATGATTGATGATTATACAAGATAATTCATATACAATAATATACATGATAATTGAAAACATTCAACGAAAACAATTAAATATTCTATAACCATTTTATATGAATTACATGACGAGATATTGTATAATTATTGTACATGTGTACTTGAATAATTCATTGAATGTTTTGGAGTGATTGTTGAAAAAAAACTTGTACAATAAATAAAGTGGACGAAACTTTGGTGCCAACACATATTCACCACATTTCTTCATGTAAAGGTTTCTAACGTGTAAAGTAAAGCCCATAGGTGAAAGTCATTCCCAAAATGCCAAGCTAGACTCGACTATATGTTCAACTATATGTTCCACGGTGGTGTCATTCACAAAACAAGGGGCTAGGGCAAATGGGTAGTAGAGTCCATTTTACATTTTGGAAATATCGCCCACCCATGGTTGGTTCAACCCATCGTAAAACGCAAGGTGAAGGTTACATGAACACATCTCTAAATAGTGTAGCATTTTTTTAGGTTTGGCAATTGGGTGTTGAATAATTATTTTATTTTTGAAATTTTCTTTTATAATGAAAATCATAATTTATGGAATTTTGAAAATAAATATAGATAGCTTCTTTGGTAGATTCTTAGACTCTGAACTTGTAACATAATGAGACCAAACTTTAAATTTTTCCCTCGTTTGTAATTTTTTAAATTAGAATTTATGATAAATAAAATTTCAAAAATCTGACATTTTAAAAATAATCTAATTATTGCCAAACCTAAAAAGATATTATAATAGTCAAGCATATGGGATCAAGGTTTCTACTAGTGTTTGGTGGGTTTGAAATATCAAATTTGGTTTTATATAATACAAACAAAACCAAAATTGGGTTTCATTTTTAGAATCAAAATTGGATTAATTTTTTTCAAAGAATTGAAGTTGGAATCGACTTTCCTGATTTCAAAGGTTGGCCTACATTTCAAATTGCATTCATGAATTTATTACCACCTTAAAAGGATAATTGGTAGTGGAGTGATGAAATAATTTAATTTGAAAATAGGTGTAATTATCAATAGCCCAAAATTGTATTTGTTAAATTTTAATAATTTTAATAATGGTAAAATCCATGTATGTTTCATATATTGCCACTTATTGGTATAAATCTGTTTTAAATGGTCCATTTTGAGAATAATATCTCCATTGAAATAACTTGATTATTTGGAGTATAAAGCCCACTTTACACTAGGAGTCAGGTCAAAACTCTTATTGGAATTTTTGTAGTGTTCTTGGTGTTGATGGAAAGCCCCTTGGTGAGCTAAGGTTTAATAGAGTTTATTTCACAATTTTCAGAGCTAAGGTGTAGCCAAAAGAAAGGGGTCCGAACACATTAGACTACCCATACATTGTCTGATGTGGACCCTGGGGCATATGCTCTAGTCGATCAATCTCACATCCAGTGACAACCCTTCTCTCTGCAGAACTAGAACAGCTTCCTACTTTGCCTGATCTTCCAATGACTCACGATTACAATCACAACAATCCCAGTAACTCAAAGACTTTCACATCATCAAGATCCCAAAAGAAATTCTCCATTTATATGCACAAGAAATTTACAACTTCTACAGCTCAAGCAAAGTCTGCCATTAGCAGTCCATGGACCAAAAATCAGAAGCTCTGTTCATTCTTGCTTACTGTCCTATCTCTCCTCACTTCTTCTCATCTACCTCTGCAACAAAAGCTCAACTCCACCTCAAACGCAGCGGAAAAAAAATCTAGTGTTCGCTAAGCTTTCTTTTGTCCTCCTCTGCTTGATTCTGTTCTCCCCTTTTCCGCAAGCCCCCCTAATTCTCCTTTCTAACCTTCCTTTCTAGCTCCTTAGCTTCTTCCAGAAGTTTTTCATTCGCTTGAACCGCCCTTCTCATAACTGCATTGCCGGCTTGATCATAACTGGGAGCCATCATCCAACACCCATACTCATTTAGTTCCGCCGTCATGCAAAACTTCCTAGTAGAGCACTTCCTCTTCATGTAGATAAGTCCCTCATGTAAAAGTTCAGCAAAAGCAGCCGCCTCGGAAATTAACGGCTTAATTATCAGTCGACCCAAGTTCCGTGATCAGTTACATCCAAAAATCAGAGGTGACCTAATCTGGGGTTACATATGTAGCCCCTCCCTTCTTAAAAAGTTGAGTCCCTCAGCTCTTTTTAGTCCGGAGGCATGCAGTAGATCTGTAAATCCCTCCTTGATCTCTCCCACTGTCTTCCGTCAGCATCTTGCACAATACACAGTCGAGATCCCTCCTCGAAGTCATAGTTGCCCTTTCCATCTACATGCCCTATAAACTGATACGGGCCTTCCCAGCTTGCAGCCAATGCACGCTTTTTACCAGGTTTCTTCATTTTGACCATGGTCTCTCCAGCAATGAGACCCTCGAACAGGTGCTTACCGGCCCTGCTTGCATACGTGCTTCGTTGCTTCTTCTGCGCCTGCTCTATGTTGAGCAAGACGTTCTCGTGGATGCTCGCAATGAGCTTTTCCTTTTCCAGAAATTGTGATGCAATCTGTTCCACCTCTACCTCATCGTTCACCAGATCCGTCAGTGTACTCAGGTAGTTGTCAGCCCTGAGTCTGGGTGATCGACCAGTAAGAACCATAAATGGTGAGAATCTGGTGCTAGCTTGGACTCCACACCTGTATCCAAACAAGATTTTAGCTAGGTGCTCATCCCAGCTTTCCACATTTGCTGGATTAGTAGCCAGAACCGTGACGCCATGTTTGATGGTCTTGATCATGCGTTCAGCCATGCCATTGCATTGGGGCCACTGAGGCGCAGTTTGCTGATGCTGTATGGCATAATCTGTGCACATGGTTTCGAATTCAGCACCCCACTCTCCTCCATTGTCAGTCAGTACGAACTTTGGCACTCCATACCTGCAAATTAAATCGTCCTTAAGAAACCTGGCCGCTGTTTTTGCACCATGATCAGCCACGGCCTTGGCTTCACACCATTTGGAATAATGGTCGATGGCCACAAGTATGTATTTATTTCCTGCTTTGGTCTCGGGTAGAGGTCCCGCAGTGTCAATAGCTACTCTGTAAAACAAATTGCAAACATGGATGTTCTTAAGCCTCTCATCCCCAGATCTAATGCTCCCCTCACTTCTGATCAACTGACACTGCTGACAGGTCTTGACCACCGATTTGACATCCTCCGTTCGACAGTGCCAAAAGTACCTCCGACATATCTTGACCATGAGTCTCTATTCCCCAGAATGACCCAAGTCTTCATGCATTTGTACGACTAACATCCTTCTCTCCTCAAGCCTTGGCACATACAGGTCCTTGAAAAAGAGTTTCTGTTCCTTCCAACAGTAATGTGTCGCTCTCTTCCTGGCCCTCTTGCATTCTTCTCGGGTAACTCCATCAGGTAGCACCCCTTCCTTCAAAAGTGTCAGACAGATTGCATCATTCCATACATCAGGTTCCTTTTCCTCAACTCCATACCTGGTTTCTTCATCAACAAGGGTTGAGTTGATTCCTTGGCCTTTGACTTCAGACAAGCCTTGAGCAGCAGGAACCAGCTCCAATTGTTGCCTTTTGTCATAATACCTCACAAGGTCCTTCCACAGTCCCTGCGTGCCTTGGTCGTCCACCAAGTTCTCATGATCAGCAGCCTCTACCCTGTCTTTGGGTCTACTTCTCCCTCAGAATCCATTGCAGTCACCAAGTCGATCATGAATAGGTGGTGGGGAGCTGAGTTACACCACTGTTTATGCCCGCGACTAAGGACTTGACTCTCAGCACCTTCCCAAATCTGTTCCCTATTTCCCTTCCATTCCATGTACCTGTCATACCGAGTGGCTAATACCTTCTCAATTGCCTCAGCTACTTCAGATTACAGGTGTGGATCATCTTGGATCTCCTGTTGAAAGTCCTCATCATCCATCGCCACTCCCACCGGATTCCGACTCAGAGCATCTGCATTCGCATGCCTAATGCCCGGTCTATGGACTATCTTGAAACTGTAGTCATGCAGCAGATCAATCCATCTGCCCCTTCTTCCATGCGCATCGGACACAGTCGCCAACCATTCGAGTGGCTTATGGTCCGTCCTTAACGTGAAGTGGGTTCTATGCAAGTATTTCCTGAAGTGCAGAATTCCCCAAATCAGAGCATAGCACTCCCCTTCCATGGGGTGAAACTTCCTTTGCGCCGGCGTCAGTGCTTTGCTAGCGTAGGCTATCACCCTTTCATATCTACCTTCTCTTTGTGACAGAATTGCACCAACCCCCTTGGTCGACCGGTCCACATCAAGGTAAAATGGTTCCTTAAAATTCGACCTCACTAGAATTGGAGCTCGCATCAGTGCTCCTTTCAGTGCTTCAAACGCCCTTTGGCAATCCTGATTCCAGACAAAGAATACATTTTTCTTAGTGAGCTCAAACAAAGGACCAGCCAATTTCGAGTAACCTCTAATATAATTGCAGTAGTATCCTATCAATCCCAGGAACGACCTAACATTGGTAACTGTTGTAGGCGTAGGGAATCCCTGCACTGCCTCAACCTTACTAGGATCAGGCCTAGTTCCTTCCTTACTGACCACATGTCCTAGGAAGACTACACTGCCTGCAGCAAAGCAGCACTTGCTCGGGTTCAGCTTTAGGTTCACTTCCCTTAGTCTTGATAGTACAGCACCCAGGTGCTGAAGATGATCCTGCCATCCCACACTATGAACGTTGAGGTCATCAACGAAGATCTTCAGAAATGAGTCACCCAAACTTCTGAAGACTTCGGTCATGGTTCAAGTAAAAGTACTCGTGGCGTTCTTGAGCCTGAATGGCATAACAGTCCACTCGAACAGTCCACTCTTAGTTTTCAGTGCTGTTTTTCCTATGTCCTCTGGAGCCATCTTGATCTGCCAGAATCCCAACTGGAGATCCAATGTGGTAAATCATGCGGATCTGCCTAGTTGAGAGATGATATCCTCCACAAGTGGCATGGGGAATGAATCCTACGAGTTTGCAAGTTGAGCGGTCTGTAATCGCCACAGAATCGTCTAGTTCCATCCCTTTTTACTGGCAGAATTACTCGGCAAGCGTACGCCAAATTACTTGGGCGCATCCTTCCCAACTCAACCAACACATTAATCTGCCTGTTTACCTCGACCTCCTCCCAGTATGACAGTCAACCACGGGCTACCTTACAAGGTGGGAATCCTTGGGTGTCAATCTGATGTTCTCCAATGCTGCAACATCCAAGTTCCCTTTTGTTCCAAGCGAAGACGTCCTGGTATTGTTCCAGAACGCTCCATAGCTGTTGCTCCATCCCTTTGTCCAGGTGCTGATCAATTCTGATCTTCTGACAAATATCACTCCATCGTGTCTCCTCCTTGGGATTTTTCATTATACGCTCTTCCACACATCCATTTGAATCAGCAACCTCCATCTGCTGTAGCTGTAGCAGTACTGACTCTTCAGCTGCGATTCCTGCCTCCGAGAGGTTCTGCATTTGTTGCTCCTCCTCGGCGGCCCATCGGATTGAGTCAGCATAATCCTCTTCGTCGGTAATCTCCTCCTTCAACAGATCATCTGCCTTGTCTTGTAGAATCAGCTGTAGAATCTGTTGTGGCCCTTCCTTCAGAATCAAATTTTCAAGTTCGGTATTCCCGAACTCAGATCCACCTTCATCTGTGCCCCTCGTTTGATCCTCTTCCTTAGATTCTTCACTGTGACCAAAATCCGAACTAGAGTCCAGTTCACTTAATCGCTCATCCTCATCCTGTGGATGAAAACAGGGAGCTTCCTTCATTACTCCCGAAATTCCAACTGTTTGTTCTTGAGTGCAATGATCATGATGTTCACCACTAACTGATCCCGACCTTTGCAAAAGATTGACCATGGTGAGAGGTAGCACCTCCACATCTGTCCCAAAACCTCTCCTAACTTGGATCAGTC
Organism: Sphagnum tenellum; assembly: GCA_963921925.1. Taxonomy (NCBI): domain Eukaryota; kingdom Viridiplantae; phylum Streptophyta; class Sphagnopsida; order Sphagnales; family Sphagnaceae; genus Sphagnum; species Sphagnum tenellum. The sequence goes on along the minus strand of OY998158.1, from coordinate 14,616,261 downwards.
CTTGCTCTACATCCATAATCGCACCAATCTTGATCAAGAGATCAAGTCCGAGTAGAATATCATAGCTATCTGTATCTACAACCATGAAGGTCATTTTGCATAGCACCCCTCTGACTTTTATTGGCACTTCTTCAATCCGGCCGAGTGCCTGTGTAACGGCACCCGAGGCCGTCTTGTATGCCTCAGATCCAGCCACCAAATGCATTAAGCCCAGCTCTCGAACCACTGCGGCTGCCATGACTGACATGGACGCCCCAGTGTCCACCAGTCCCTCAATTAAACACTGATTTACTTCCACCGAGAGGTGGAGTGTCTTACTCCTGTGCGTCTTGCTGACGCACGGGCGCCTGAATGTCGGAACAGCAGAGACCATTGTCACCTGAGTGCTTGCCGTTTCCGTGTCCTTCCTTCGAACAACCTTCACCAGATTTTCAAGGTGCTCTAGTTCCCCTGGTAGCATCATTACGGTCTCCATAGGCATTAGTGATATCTTGCCCTTGATAAAGTGTGAGAAAATCTTGGACTTGACAGTTCCTTCCTGACTGCCTTCCGCTCCCACAATTGCTGCATCAACTGTTAGTCCAGACGCTGTTGGTGTGGCCTCCACAGGGGTTCTCCTTCTTGGTATTCGGGTGTAGGAAAACAAACTCTCACTTCCACATAGCTCGTTAAGCTGATGCAGAGTCACTTTTTCATCATTCAGCATCACCTCTAGGAAATTAGCTGATCTGGGGTCCATCTTCCCATCCCTTGGCTTCTTCCAGCACTTGTCCTCCGAATGCCCTAATCCTGCACAGAAGGAACACTTCACACCACAATTCTCCGTCCTATGCGGCATCCCACATTTGGCACATTTGGGCCGGGGTTCATTTCGCCTTGGACATGTCATGGCGGTGTGGTCTCCCTCTCTACAAATCTGGCACACAGTAGACATGCTGGTAGAGGATGATGAAATAGGTTTGGACACACTCCCTTTCATGAAATTGACAAGCGTATCATTAAAAGCAGTCATTTGTTTTTCCATCACAGACTCTGCTACTCCTTCCTCCTACTCTTCTTTCAGAGGTTCATACGGAGTCTTGCCGAGCTCACCCAACACTCTCTCGAGTTCTGTGGCAGCATCCAACATCTCTTCAATGTTAGCATATGTCCTAACAACACATATTTTTCTGATTTCGGGCCTCAACTTACCCAGGAAACGCCTCCTTCGTTCAGCATCGGGAATTCTCCCTCGCTGAAATAGTTTATCTAGACGTTCAAAATACCTCTGCACTCGCTCCTTTGGCTCCTGTTTGATGCCATCAAACTTCATGCGAACGTCATCCAAGTCAACCTGACCATACTTTTGCAGTATTAGTGTTTGTAGCTCAAGCCAGTCTGCAGGTGCTGGCTGCAGATTTCGGAACCATTCCCGCGCCCTGCCTCGCAAGTTTAGCTTGGCAATTTTGAAAAGTTTGTCCGCGTTGAGGTCGCACACCTCTGCGGCCATGCTGAGTCGTTCAGCCCAATCACCAACATCCTCATGCTCTCTTCCCCAGAACAGCTCGTCCATACCCTGTGGACTTGTCATCCTGCAGAAGCGTGATAGAAGCAGAGGCAATGCAAAATTTCACAAGCTTTAAATCCTCACAAACGTCCTACACAAAAACTGCCAGATTGCATGCAGCCTCACTTTCTTTACCAGAACAAAATGATCAAGCTATCAACGAAAATCTGGCTGAGTTCCCTCATGCACAGGTTCCAGAGGTTCAAAGTTCGAAGGAGCCGTTGAAAATCAATGTTCGTCTATTGAATGCTGCTGGAATCGCCATCCTCCTGCCGGATCTTGCCATATCCGCCAGCTAATAAGGCAAGACCGTGATCTGCTATGCTCTACACGCAGCAGTCGGTCACCTTCCTGAAACAAATCTTCAATGCCAGGTAGGTACAATCTTGCAAAGTGATTCGGTGAAACTTCAGATTTGGGAATCCAGATGTCACCCAATTTAGGAACGCTTCTCTGTCTTTCTGCAAATTGCGAGTCTACTCTACGCAAGGTAGGACGTAAAATGGTACGAGGTTTGGAGCTCCGAGAGCCAAGCCCACCCTCTGAGTCCATCAACGACCCTCAACCAAACTCTCACGTTCGTGTGGTATCCACTGTGCGCTATTTCTACAGCTATATCCCCTACCTGAGCTCGATCGAGCTCTATACCCACAATCCTTACTACTCCAAATCCCACAAATCTCAGAATTGTTGCTCCTCTCTGAGGACCGTTCTGCAAACCTCCGAAATCAAATCTCCTAACGATCTGCTGCTCCTTAAGTTCTTGCGTTTCTTGTTCTACTGGAATATCCTCACTACTAGAAGAAGACATGGCTCTGGGCTCATCATCTACTCTGATTATCCACAGGCTCACCCAATGTCTCTCAACACTGCTCTGATACCAAAAGAAAGGGGTCCGAACACATCAAACTACCCATACATCGTCCGATGTGGACCCTGGGGCATATGCTCTAGTCGATCAATCTCACATCCAGTGACAACCCTTCTCTCTGTAGAACTAGAACAGCTTCTTACTCTGCCTGATCTTCCAATGACTCACGATTACAATCACAACAATCCCAGTAACTCAAAGACTTTCACATCATCAAGATCCCAAAAGAAATTCTCCATTTATATGCACAAGACATTTACAACTTCGACAGCTCAAGCAAAGTCTGCCATTAGCAGTCCATGTACCAAAAATCAGAAGCTCTGTTCAATCCTGCTTACTGTCCTATCTCTCCTCACTTCTTCTCATCTACCTCTGCAACAAAAGCTCAACTCCACCTCAGACGTAGCGGAAAAAAAATCTAGTGTTCGCTAAGCTTTCTTCTATCCTCCTCTGCTTGATTCTGCTCTCCCCTTTTCCGCAAGGCCCCCTAATTCTCCTTTCTAACCTTCCTTTCTAGCTCCTTAGCTTCTTCCAGAAGTTTCTCATTCGCTTGAACCGCCCTTCTCATAACTGCATTGCCGGCTTGATCATAACTAGGAGCCGTCATCCAACACCCATACTCATTTAGTTCCGCCGTTATGCAAAACTTCCTAGTAGAGCACTTCCTCTTCATGTAGATAAGTCCCTCATGCAAAAGTTCAGCAAAAGCAGCCGCCTCGGAAATTAACGGCTTAATTATCAGCCGACCCAAGTTCCTTGATCAGTTACATCCAAAAATCAGGGGTGACCTAATCTGGGGTTACAAAGGTACTGAAGATATTGAATTCTTTTTAGTCGATTTTGGTTGCTGGAAATTCAAACAAATCGCAAAATAAACTGGGTTTGGAAGGAAAAATCAGTTCAGCCCTCAATGTGTTCACATTGTCAAATTTACAAAAATTTCAATTTTGAGGATATAAACAAAAGTGTGTTCACACTTGGGCCAATGGCATAGGCTACATTAGTTACTATGAGTTTATGGGCATTACCGGAAGATTATGTCATATAATTTGGTCAAGAAGATGAAATAATCTGCCAAGCCAAGCCAAGCCAAACCTAACCTCGAGGGGATCTTAATCACTTAACATTGGATAAAATTAGGGTTTCTATGAATCTATGGTAGCAAGGTTTATGGTTTGCGGAAAAATTCAAGATGCACATATTTTGTGATAACCTTATAATTTACTAGTAGACCACATGGATGCAAATGTGATGAGCTCAAAACTTGAGAACATGGGTTATCTCCCTCTCAACCACCTTTCTAAAGAGGATAAAGGGGTAACCAAGGTCAAGGATCATTAACCCTTTGGACCACAATTTAAATCTCTCTCGGGATGCTAGGTTAGTTGGTGATGCTATAGTAAAAAAATTTGGAATTCTTTTCTATGGTAACCTTTAATTTTATTTATTTATTTATTTATTTAGTTTGCAAATTTGTGATAGAATTGTAGTAGTAAGGTTAATGAATGCTATAATGGTGGCACCCACACTTAACCATAGTTCTCTATGGGCTAATGTCAGGTTGAGCTTGAAGTCCTTTGGAAGGACTAATGATGTGTAGGAGAGAAGGGTAATTAAGCCACAAATTGTGGGATGATCACTAATTCATATCTAATGTTGTGGTAGTGAAATTCAATTTTGCAATGAAACCTTAGTCATTGGTTCCTTACATTTGAGCTGATTTTTTTTTAAAAAATGTCTTTGGCCCACTTTTATTGTAATCTCTCTAAGTCATTGATCCTAGCATGTTGGGTTATTTGTTGTTTCTTTCCATGTATGCCATGTAGGACCATTGCACTTGACTATGATATAAACAATAAAAAATCGTCAATTTGTGGAGTTTTATGATGTCGTTCAAATGGTTATTTTAGTTGTGTGAACTTTCAAAGGGGAAGATCATTGATCATATATATATTTCTTTTTGCACATTAAGAATTAATGCCATTAATGTTGAAGCAATATAAAATGTTGTATTTCATGTATATATGTTGGAACAATCTAAGCAAAAGTTCTCAAACAATCTATTGAAATAGATGCATGTAGATGATTAGTAGATATGTAAAGGTTATTGGTTTGTTAGCCTAGTAGGTAGGTTGTACATATATATATAATAATAATAAAACACATATCCTATAGAACATAGGTCTTTAGGCAAACAAATAGGTAGTATAAATAATAGGTGCTTACTAGGTACTAAGTATATGCATGTAGATGATTCATAAATAAGTAAGGGTTATTGGGTTTTAAGGAGGTAGGTTGTAAAAATAAAAAATTGAACACTTGATCATGTAACATATGGGGTGCACAGCCTTAAGGTGGGTAGGAGAAAGGTGCCACCCATTGGCAATTCAATATTATATGCTCATCTTTTTTTAAAACATCAATATAGATCAATATCAATATAAATGTATTTTTAGATCAATATGAAAATCAATATAATATCAATATCACAATGACATCAATACAATATCAACATTGAATATAACATTAATCTCCATATCATAAAATCTAAGCCATCAAGGTTAATAACAAAAGGTCAAAATTATTTTTAAAAAAGAGAGGTTTAAAAAAAGGAAAAAAGGAAAAAAATTGTATATAAAGGAAAGAAATTAACAAAGGAAAAAAAGAAACATTAAATAGACATAGAGGTTAAACTCTTACTGAAAATAAATGATTAGATGATGATGATGATCATCATCACAATAATGATGACAATGATGAAATACATGTTTATATTAATAACAATAAAGTACTCAACATATTTCCATGGTACTCAATAAATTTTATTTCAAACTAAATATATACAAAATAATTACTTATTTATTTTACCATTGTTCTTTGTGGGACCAAAAAGAATTTGGTATTAATATTTTAGAATAAAAAATTGAAATTTTTTTGAAATTGAAGTCTATGAAATTGTTACTAAAGTTGAATTACATAATTTTTTTTTCAACATGTGAATAGTAAAAAAAGTGGTGTTTTGAGCCAACTATATGACAACACACATCATATTTACCCAAAGTTGGAAGGTCTATTTTTAAGCAAAGTAGGGATATAGATTTCTTGATTTTTTTTTTAATGTTTGTAAAACATGTAACCTTAGTATTAAAAGAGATCAATTACCAAAGTTTTCATTAACTAATGGTATGTGGATTGAGAAAGTGCCTCCATTTTTACTTCAATTGACAATTGTTGAAAAAAGTTCCTTAATTGCACAATTTCATTGTTTCATTATTTTGATAAATTTTCAATATGCAAACAACACAATTACTAAGCAATGTGTATTAAAAGGAAACCTTGGTAATTTCTCTCAATATCCAATATTTGGAGTTAAATTGATTAAAAATTTGCACACACCCTAAGCTTGAAAATGTTGCATTAGCAAATAATGAACATCAAACATATGCAACTAAATTTTATATAAGTAGTATTGAGAATGATAAAAAATGGATGAAGGGAATTTAAGCCCATAATTGAGAACTTAGAACTAGTTCATTTTGATGGAATGATATTTGCAATAAGAAATTCAAATATTATATGTAGCTTAAATGAAGGACATTATATGTCATGTACCCATAGATCTAAATGGTCAATAAATATAATAATCCAATTTCTTTAAATATGTATGTTTCCCTCGTTGTTTCCTACAAACTACATGTTTTTGAAATGACATCCAAAAGGTGAAAGTTTCTATAGTTCTAAGCTCATGTGAGATATCTAATTAATTTAGATGACGAATATCATGGGTTTTCTAAACAACATTTATTCCCTTTTTCATATTCAACCTCATTCAACTTAAACAAATTCATTTACATGCAAAACTATCTATATCAAGATCATCATTTGTGAAAGAACATAAAATTTGATCAATTGATTTTAATGATACCAATGACAATCCAAAATAAGCATCTAAATAACCAAACATAAGAAGTTTACTATGACACCTTAAAATGCATCTAATAAACATGTATTAATTTTTAGGAATAATCAAGCAACACAAAGAGAATAAATTTTCAATATGAAACTTTCTTTAGCCATGGTAGTGACATACGAAATACGCGTATTTTTCGAAGGTGCTCAAAAAGAAGTATTTTCAAGTATTTAAGAAAAAACATTATAATGATACTAGTGGTGCTTAGGCCCAAGTATTTTCAAGTATTTTTTAAAAAGCCCCAAAAAATGTATAATACGCGTATGTTTGAATTGAATTGAGCGTATGTCACTACTATGTCTTTAGCACACCTATTTTTTCTTTACTCTTAGTTCCACATATATGTGCATGATCCGGTTGTCGATTTACTAGGAAAAATATAGATCTTGGCATTTTTTTTTATGAAAACTTATTATCAAATGGGTTTGAAAGATGCAAACTAACAACCATGAATCCAAAAGCACTTGTAAGCTATTTTCGCTCATATTTTGGAGGATGCAGCTTTTATTTATCTATTTTATGTGAATAGAAAACAGATGAAATTGAAAAAAAAATTGTGGAATTTTTGGAAATGTTCAAATTATTTACAATCCATCAATTAATTGATTTTTTCTAGCCAAATCCACTTTTTTTTCCTTCTTTAGAGGAAAAAGGGATTACGGTAGAGGATTGCAAATCCTCTACAGTTATGAATTAGGTATAGAACTGATGGGGGATGATACCATGTCAATCACTATAGGCATGTTGAGGGTTGTTTTGAAGTGACTTTGAATGGTTCATTACATATACATGTATTATTATGGAATGAAAATGCCCCAAATGCAAATGAATTCAAATGTGCAACAATTTAAAGATGAAAAAAAAGTCCAAAATGGTTTATTAAAATATTTTGACAATATCATAAGTCTAAATATTTTTGATTGTGACCAAAAACATAAAAATTTAAATGGATGAATATATGGATCAACAAGATATTCAATATTCATCCATGTACAACAAGATCTCTTAATGTAAATTGGGTCAAAGTATTGTTGGGATACCAAAAAGGACCATCTCCTTTTGTATTTAATGGACCCCCTACTTAAAACATGTTGTTGTAACTTAATGGCACATTCCCATTGAAAGTTTGATTTTTTTTCATGGATAGATACATTATTATGGTAGTATCTTATGCATAACATGTCAAATTTGAACAAGTTTCATGATTCTTACCAAGTCTTGGAAAAAATCTAAGACTTTGTTTCTTGAAAAATAAAAGTTCAAATAAAGAATGTTTAAACAAATGTTTTTGGCTCAAAAGTCTTACCACAAACACTTTAGGTACTAATGTACATAAAATGTATGAGTGTGACAAAAACCAAGTGCACATTGCAATGTAAAAAGTTTCAAAAAATGAAAATTTCAAAAAATTTGGGCCATGGATCAAACATGGCCCACATTGGATAAATTTTATTATTCTTACTTTCATAAGTGAAAAAAATAAATATTCTAAATGCCTACATAAAATTTGGAATAAAATTATTTCATTTAAATGAGAAAAAAGGGAAATTTTAAATAAGTCATAGGAAAAATGAAAAAAAGGTGAATTTGAGTCCTTGGTGTTCATGAGGGGGTACCCCAATCATCCTTTGACCCAAATGATATAAATTTCAATGATCAATGTCAATAAGATTTTCACAAATTAATGAATATTTGTAATTAACATAGAAGTAAGATCATGTATGTTACAAGAACCAGTTATGTAGATGTGGATTTCCCCAGACTTTAGTAAAAGAAGCACATTTTGAGCATTATTTTAGACTTTTGCATATAAGAAAAATGATAGGTGGTTCAACAATGCTAATCCATGGTTATGAATGTTTGTCTTTGCAATCATGATTTCAATTTATAATTTTTTTTGAAAAAAATCAAAAGGTATTAAATTTCTATATAACAAATTATATTACCAAGACATCAAATTACACATCACATATGTACTTATTGATGAAAATTAGGGTTCAAAATATTGAAGATACTTATTTTAAAACCATGTCAAAAGACCAAATTTAAAAAGAAGTCATCATTTGATTATATGGTCACAAAATACAGTTGGTTCTCAGCAAGATATTTCCCCAACAAGAGACATAATCATTAGATCAAATTATTTATCATATAATGAATATACATTTTTCTAATATACCCAAGTAGTTTGTCTATGTGGGTTTTTGAACGAGAAAGTCCATTGGATAGCATTTGTGGAGACGAAAACACACATAAATGTCTTAATATAGATAAAGATATAAATTTACTCCAACATACATAACTCATATTTTTTTAATAAATTACAAAAACAGGTTACATGAATTGGAAACTATCTTCCCTTATGAATTTGCTAGTGAATATTTTTAAATGAACAATATGTGGTATTATAAAATTTCAAATATCATTGACAAAAACACACACATAAACTTCATAAATATAATTTCCTTACATTCCAACTATAAAAGGCTATAAAATACCATCATCAATAAATGAAACCAAAATTATGCACGTGTTATTTGCATCTTGTTCAAGCCTTGAAAAACTTACAAAGATATTTCATGAATAAGTTTTTTATGTCATTTATCCACATATTTCATCTTTTGATAAATGTGGTATAAAAAATTTGGACATAGTGAAGATGAATGCAAATGTTTAAAAAAAACCTATGGACAAGTTGATAAATCCTCTTTACAATAAATGTGTAAAATGATTATGATGATAATTTTGAAATATGTATTGAGGTATTTAATGATGACAATTTAAATAGAAAATCAAAATTTGCATCAAATTTAATACTTGAAACTATATGTCTTATGTGTCACACAAATAAACATAAATATGTGTCTAACATATCAAGTTGTTTACCTCAATGCAAAAATATGATGTCTATGACCATATTAATGAACCATATCTATTGGAAGAATCTATAAATTTTAAGCTTTCAATTTGGAAAATAATATCAAGATATTGAAATCACTTCATAAGAATAATTTGAATATTTAAGTTCTATCAACCAATGATAACTTGAATCATAGTTTTTCTTATGGGATTAATCACACATATGAACTTAAAAAATTTGGCAAAAAGATTTTGTTTATGAATGCAACGATGAAAATGTTAGCCTTTTAAATCAATGCAAGGGCAAAAATGTTTTTTCTGACATGAACACTAATATTCATAATCCTCTTTCACAAAGGTTAACCAATACTCATAACTCAATTGAAAATGAAGTTCTTATGTTCAAATTGAATAGTTTACCAATTAAAAAAATTTACAAGTTCATAATTGACCCACTATTTTTTATTTTTCAAAAAAATAAAATATAGTATTATATATAATGTTGTTGGAACAAGAAAAAATCAAAGCTATAAGTGATTTTTAAAAAAAAGGCATTTCATACATGACATGTTTAAACTTTTAGTTTTCATTGCAAGTGTAGGTACATTCCTTTCCTTGATAAGTTTGTAAATTGGTTGAAATGTTATTTTCAAAATCTTGCCAAAAAAAGAAAAAAATGGTGAAAATTTCACTATTTGATTATTGATGAAGTGCTAATGGTGCACTGTACCTTCTTTGAAAAAAACATTTCAAGTTACAGAAGCAAAAATCTTGACCACTTCAACCTTTTGGTGGATTAAGTATTCTGTTTATTACAATTCTTCTTATAAGTGACACACCCTTATATACAACTAATATTAAACCCACATTGTCTTTTACAAAACAAACACAAAAGAATATTGGCAAAATATATGGCAAAACATAGGTAATGCCAAATAAAATTAATTCGTAACAAAAAATGAAAAAAACTAAAATCTAGTATGTTCAATATTCTATGAGAAAATAAAATTACTAAAGATGATTTCTCATTATTGAAATCTCAATTTTTGTTGAATTTTAATTTGTTTGAACCTTTAGGACAAAGCTACATACATTGTTCCTCTGACCAAATTCAAAAACATGAATGTAACTACCACATATTATTTTTAAAATGACTAAAGGACACTTATGGACAACATAATATGGTTAAGGTCACAACACATCAATATTACAATGAAAATAACATACAAAAGAAAGCTACAATATCAACGATATGAATATTCAATATATTATGGACATAGAAGGTTCGAAAAAAATGTCTCCAATATTTCCATATGGATATGAACCATTGGATTTTAGCATCATTAGATCTTACAAACAAATATATGCTATGTATTTCGTATGATTCAAAAACTCCTCATAAAGAAGTGTATTGTGAAAATACACAACTATAAATAAATAAATTGATGAATGTTGATAATTTGAATTAAACTTATGCAAACGTGATAAAACAACTTGATTAATCATCATGTGGTTTAACACTTATGTAGTTGATATTGCATTTAATATAATTGTAGAATAATCAAAATATGTGGTCTTTAAGATGAAACAAAATTTGAGAAATTGCTTCAATTCAAAAATATATAACTCCTTTTTCCAAAACTATGATATATTGTTCAAATATCCTCTCACAAATGATACATTCACTCTAGGGTGATTTCCCATCGTAAAAAGGTTAGCTATTACATTCCCTACTTCAATTTTCTATCTAAAGTTTCTCATTCAACTTAGTTTGTCTACAACATTTTGATTTTGGTAGTAATTAGCATTATATGTGTTGTCCAATATTCTTTATGGACCTTCATAACAATTTATTCAAAGAGTAGCACTTGTGGAAGCCTTTTCACAATTCTAAGTCTCAAAACATTGATATTATGTATTGATTTTATTTCCTAGGCATAAAACTTGATACAATAGAGGCTTGGGCACAAGAAAGTTGGTGTTGAGCTCAATAGACATGGCGCAATCAAAATGAGAAATTCTACCACCTTGGGTTCTCATTATGTTTCATTTATATTTATTATTTCCAATCAACCATTAATTATGTGATTAATTGTAGGTGAATGAGTATTTTGAAAGCAATGTTGAGGAACACATTGAGAATGTGAGGAACATGTTGGGAACCCATTGGGAACTTCATACGAAGGAACACATTGAGAAAAAAAAAAAAATTTCAACACCCTCACCCTTCTCCAAAAGAAAACAACTTGAGCCCTTGAGTTCATGCTCCTCCACCTCATTGACTACAAGAATTTTGTTTTGCCTACCTATGTTCTTTGTCATTTTTGGCCTAGGCTAATGACAATGGCATGAATTATGGGTGTCTAGGTATGTAGGTATTTAATGTTAGATGGAGAAAAGAGAGGACAATGTCCTCAATGTTTAGGGATGTACCTATGTCATGACAATGGTTATAATATCATTAATTGTCCAATTTCTTGATCATATTATATTTCAACCTTCAAGCTCTTAGAAAGTTAACCCTTTTGCCATGTATTTGGAATTATAAGAGCATGGAATACACATGCAAAATGCACACATTCTACAAATGCTAGATGGACATCCCTCAAATTTTTATGATTAGGTGGCATCTGGATGGATTGAAGAGGGATATGTAAATTATGGTGGAGCCCTAGTTTAAATTTTGTGATGTAATCAAGGTGGCAATCATCAATAAGCTGATTTAATTAATTTTGGGTATTAGCAAAATATGAAGGAAACAATTAAACAGCCATATATATATATTTTTGGCTACATACTTGTCAACCCATATTAAAAAAATTGGCAATTTAAATAAAATTCTTGAAATGTTTTTCAAATTTTGTCAATTGTTTTTTGAAAGAATCATTAAATGGGCAATAGAAAATTTCCAGAATTTCACATAGTACACGATTTCACACAAAGAAAAAAGGCCTAAACCCTAAACCTAAACCTCTATGTTGATACATACATACATTCATTCATTCATTTATCTATTTATTTATTTGGAACTTTGATCTATTTTACCCTTACCCAATTGATATATCATAATGAATGTTTACCCACCCCATCACTGGTTTTAAATAAAAACAAAAAACCCAACTTTCCTCTTTTTTTGCACTCAAATCAAGTTTTTTCCTTCCGACTGAGGAGATCAAAGTGTGTTCAAGCTCACTATGTGAGTTGAAGCTTTGCAGATTATTAATCTCAAGGTTAGGATCTCAAGGTTACTAGGGCAATAGAACAACAAAAACACAATTGAACTTCATTCTGGACAACAATTGCAACCAGTTTCTGGGCAGGATGTTTACTTGAAGAAAAAGAAGGGGGCCCTGGTGTGCTCATGAGCAGAATAATTCCAAGAAGTGCAGAACTAGACCCCCTCTTTGAAGAGGGACTAGCTTTCTTGAAACATTTTGGAATGTCATGCTTGGAGGGATTTTGCCATTGCATTGGACATGGTGAGGTAAGAAAAGGGTCTTGAGCATGCTGAACAGATGGGTGAAGAGACCCCCTCTTTGGAGAGGGATTAGCTTTGCTGAGACATTTTGGATTGTCATGCTTGGAGGGATTTTGCCATTGCATTGGACATGGTGGGGTAAGAAAAGGGTCTTGAACATACTGAACAGATGGGTGAATAGACCCCCTCTTTGGAGAGGGATTAGCTTTGTTGAGACATTTTGGAATGTCAAGCTTGGCGGGATTTTGCCATTGCATTGGACATGGTGGCATAAGAAAAGGGTCTTGAACATACTGAACAGATCTGTGAAGAAAGTAAAAAGAAAGTTAGATAGTGTTGTCTTCTGAGTTTGTTGTCATCTGTCAGGTTTTAGTCATGCAATGCAGGCTTGATGGATAAAGAGGTTGTGCTGTTTTGGTTCCATGAGCACACAGGTTTACATGGTTTCTTGCAAAACACCTGTCTGGTTGTTGTTGACCATCTTTGTTGCCACAGCAGCACTATCTGGATGAGGCAGAGGACATGATCAAGGCCAGGCTCTGTAAAGCCAAATGATACTGTGTGGATGGCTTTGCTTGCTTAGTGTTTGCAAACTTCATCATAATGTGGAAATGGGAGAATGTGTTGCAAAACAAGTTCTGAAACTAGATCCTGAAAAATGCTAGAGGTTATTTATATGTTGCTATCAAAAGATTGATGCTGCTGCTGGCAACTAACCAGGATCTTGGTTAGAATGTTCAACAGCAGAGAAAGGTAAAAGGTGTGAAGAAACAATCAGGTTGCAAATGAACCATATTGAATAATTTTGTGCATACATTTGCACTTGATGATCCATAAATCATCTTCAGATAATTGAGATCCTTGTGAACTGAAGAGATTGTCAGGCAGATGCATGATGCAAGGGTATGTGGATATCTTCAAGAGGCTGAAAGAGGGCCTTCTCTTTTTTTAGGTTACAGGTAGTCATTCAAGTTGAATAATATTACTATTTGAAGGCCTTCTTTACAAAGGCCAGAGGAGCTAGTCTGGTATCCTGAATTGGCTCTTGGAGTGGAAGCTAATTGCAAAGCAGTTCTATTGAGGAAATTGATGCATATCAAATACCTGACAGTCTTCTCTCACTGAATTGTATGTTTTCCTGGTTTTATACATATTTGTCTAGATTTTGCTCACATCCTTTGTTCTGCTCTTTGCCATGTTGTGTCAAGTACAGGTACTGGGTCCAAAAGCTAAGTTTTTCCTTCAAATCTGGTTATGGTCAATTAGTCAAGTACTAATCCTTGGGTCAACACGTATAGCATTTGTGAAGCTTCAACTACAACTCCATCAACTTCGAAATCCTTAGACGACAAATGTCCCAGATTTACAGATATCAATATGGGGCAAAGAAAGGAAGAGTGATTTGCTAACAAGGACTTGGGACTTCCTCCTTTTTGTGGCAGGTGTTCCAAGAACAGCCACCATTGGAGAATGAGAATTCAACAACAGCATGGGAACGAGAGAAATGGAAGTTAGCATCATGTTAAGAAAAAGACCGAATCATGGCATCCTCTTACTTGGTATGTATGAATGTATGCAAATGTCACAATGTGAAATTGATTTGAAATTGCTTGTTATGTTCACCTTCATTTGTTGCATGAGTTATCTGCGTTCTCAAAGCTCTCTTGTATGTGGGTTGAGCTCCATTGTTTTTTTTATGCTGTCCTTCGGTTGCAGATAGATAGTGATTATGTGTTGCTACTTTGATGACATTGTTCAATGTTACATGTGATAATTTCTCAAATGCTCATGGGCTTTAGTTTGTGAGCAATCCTTTGTATGATGAAAGCCTTTACCATAACATGCACAATTCCTTCATTGAAAAGAAACTTTGGTGACAACTCAAGTTTTGAATAAATGGCATGATATTTGTCCATGTGTTATAAAATTGACAATATCTTTCTGGGAAAAAAGATGCTCAAAATGTCCAATCCTCACAACTTAACTTGTTTCCTTTTTAGGACAAAGTGACGGTTTACCTATTTGAAGATGTGATCATCAAAATATAGAACTATGTATGATGCTCACAACCTTCAAGAGTGTCAAGCCCATTTTTGGTTGATGTGCGCACCATAACATAGCCTTCTTGTCTATAGACAAGCCAATATGTTCAAGAGTTGATATTGGACCAACATTGAAAATAAGCCTTGTCCTCAAGAAATTAGAATTATTGCAACTCGTTATGCCAGGGCCACCTAGCATTTCTTTTTTATTCATTCATGGTCATGAAGTGATTACCATAAGGATGTTTATACATGACAACATAGTAACCATGATAAACCATATGCATGTGGTGTGAGTAGGAAGTTCACATGACTATTTAGTTCCACAAGGATTCATCATGATGTAGACTTTTAGTATAACTTTTGGTTATACATTACTTCCTTCAATGTTTACAACAATTTGAGATATTGCATAGCCAAAGCATATCCCAAAGTGTCCCCCTTCATTATTTGCAAAGGAAATGTCATATAATAAAGTTATCCCTAAAGTCACCCTCTCTTTCATCCCCAATCCTCTCTGCTTTCATCCCCTATCCCCTCTTTCAGTGGTATCCACAAAGTAAGGAAATTTTATTAAATCTCAGTTTGAAATGCTGAAGCTCAGCATTTAATGCACAAGGTTCCACTGTAGTATATTAGTTGTACAGGTAGGAGCAGTGAAAATATATGTAGCAGCAGTGGAGGCGCTCAAGAAAAAGGAAAGAGGGGATGAAACTCAGTTTACTACCAAAATTGGTGGAAAAACTAGTTTGGGTCCCAGTTATTTCATTTTGTAAAATTTCATTACCAGTTATGCATTTGATGCCCTATTATTCCAAAACTGGCCGCTCTCGCCCCCTAATCGCCTGACTTTAGGGATAACTTTAATAACACTCAAAATATCTGAAAATACGGGTGTGAAAATGTGTGGAGTTTTCAACAAATAGTTGTGCAATCCAACTAGTGTAAGGCTGGAGGTTGCCAAAAGAGCTTTAAGATTTTGCTTGAGCTTCCTGTTGTGAGATTGAAGACATCTGCACACAACTTCGATTTGAGTTCCCAATACTTGCTAGTACCTTCTGAGGGAGCAATTTGCATTTGCTCTTTGACAGTTCAATGGTGTTAAAATATTTCTCAAATAGGTATTCAACCTTGAAACTAGGTTGATTGCTATCCCAAATAATCTCAAGGAGGACACCCTTCTTGTCTAGAATTGTTGAACAAGTCCCCTTGTGCTGCTTTAACGCAAAGCGCATTTCTTCAAATGACTCAGTGATAATTCACTTATACATCAAGTCATTGTATCAATATTTTTATGAAAAAAATTTAACCAGTTCTCACAATGCCAGTTCTCATAAATTTGAGAACAGCCAATTATCATTTGGCAATTCTCACCAACCGGTTATTACTTTCTTTTTTCAAATAAATAATGATGATAATCAAAATTACCAAAAAAATTTACTAAATTTATTCTTTTTCTTAAAAATAAAAGGAATCATAGTTTTCCGTGAAGTAATGAAAGCACAACACCTGAACCCTGAGTTTGGCTATACATGGGGTGAGATTCAAAAAAAAAAAAAATTACAAAAAGATATAAAAATCAATGATTTGTTGTGAGTGTAAAGTCTAAACTTGTGTTTGCATGTTCTTGCTTTTAAAAAGAACAGCTAGTTCTTGCAACTTGCAAGATGTCTCAAATATTTATTTTTGGACAACGGGGGCACACTAGGATATACGTTGGGGGAGGAAATGGGCTTTGCCAAGGGATGAAAGGTAGCACTAGGAAGACACTAGGAGAAGCCAAGAATTTGCTTAGAGCATGGGGGGAGATGCCTAGAAAATTGTGAGGGACTTTGGAATTTTCTTTTTTGGAGCAATGGGGAGGGGAATGTTGAGGGCACAAGGAAGACTTTGGGGGGATGCTAAGACAATGCCAAAGGGCATCGGCCAGTGTTGGAAAAACGATAGGAACATTAAGCAACATTGTGAAAATGCTGAGTAGCACCAAATCAACATTGGGGGATGCTTGGAAAGATGTCAAGCACACCAAGAAGAGATAAGTTTAGACCTTCACTTGGATCAAATAAATAAATTTTTGATAAAAATAAAAAGAAATTATAACTAGGAGGGAAGCTAAAAGGGACTCTAGGGATGTCCATTTTGTCAAGCTTGATTGTTTTTCTAATAAAATAATTCTTACATAAGAATTCCCTTACCTAGCTACGACAGATAATTGGCACTTCTTTGCCAAATATCTATGTTTTTTTATTTAAAAATGAAATCCAACAATGTAATTTTTAATTTTTTTCAATGGTTGAAGAATAAGTATGAAAAGTACACCTTATATTGTTATATTTTGTATTTATAATAGTAACCCAATGATTGGGAAAATAAACAGATTTTCAACAATTTTATCATCTATATATATATATATATATATATATATACACATATATATATGATTATTTATTTCAGCTAGACCTTTTGTTATATTCATATCCCATTGGTTAGCTATGTATCAACTATCCACATGTATCTACCTACGTAGTAGCCACCAAGTCCTTTACGTGATTAACTACATACATTTTAACCATTTATATTATCTACCTACTTACTTATAATAAAAACCCACTTCCATAAGTGGTTACCAAGGTTGTGTGAAGTGGAAATAGGAATGGTTATATAGGATAGGTTAAGAAGGTGGAACCATGGTAGCTTAGTTGTAGTTCATTCACAGCCCTTTCATTAGTTAATGGGTTTCCAATGGATGGTTCAGTGGACGGTGCTGGGTAATATAATCTAGTGTTCTTTTTCTTGCTCCTTCATGATTCTTTTTCCAAACAGGCCAAAAGAAAAGTATTTCTTTTGGGGTTCTGGAGAGCCAAATATGGAAAAAATGAAATAAAATTATAGAGGTAGCCAACAATATAGAGGGACATATAACATTATTTATTTTCATATTTTATTTTTTTCCAAATTTGGCTAAGTTGTCTTATGGTTGATCACAACTTCTTCTGCTACATTACTAAATTGAGGGGCAGAAAAAAAGCACTCAAAATAATCCCTAGTAGCATTGCAAATTGTACTTTGGATAATAAAGTTATCCGTAAATCAGGCGATTAGAGAGGGCGAGAACGGCCAGTGTCGACATAATAGGGCATCAAATGCGTAACTGGGAATGAAATTTTACAAAACGAAATAACTGCGACCCAAACTAGTTTTTCCACCAATTTTGGTGGTAGACTTTCTATTTGTTATAATAACAAGGTAACCAACACTTGAGGTCCCTCAAAATTGACATTGGCAGTTAGGAAGTTATAACAACCACCACACCTGAGAAATGAGGCACTTAATAAGTACACTAGAATTGTCCATAAATCAGTGCTACTCTCTACAATTATAGGAAAGCCCAGTGGTGTCAGAGTCACTCTTAAGGCACTCATAAAGATGTGCCAAAAGAACCCTATGTAATTTGTACTTGGGTAACCCTGAAAACATTGTCTATTTCCTTCAATTTGGTACTGGAAAGCTTGGTGTACACTACTGCTGGTAGCTCAACTTGCAAAACCCTCAAAATGGAAATTTTTATTTTTGCAGACTTCTCTTGCAGCTTGCATGGAGATGGTACTACTACTACCTACAGGAAATTATGCTATAAGTAGGTGGTGACAAGAACACAAAAATGCATGGAAGTGAGAAAAGGGGAAGAGACTTAAAGATCTCATAGCTCAGAAGAACTAACTACCACAGTCTACTAAGTACTTCTACTTCCTTTGTACTTTTTCAGCATCTCAAGTCTCTCATCAAGATTTCTAGATGTTCCGCAACTTGCAAGTAGTGTCTGGACAAAAGATTTCCTAATGTGTTTTCGGATGCTTGTTTTCTCTATTAAACACTTGGGTAACAAGCATCTGTCTTCATGCACCTGGTTTGAAGAAAGTACTGACGGCAAAACTGCCAGAAGTTTTAGTGTACAATTTGATTGCTCGATCACGCAATTTGACAAATGCATGCATGATAGGAAATCAGCTTCTGCTGCACAAATCATACTACTTATCTTTTTTTTATAATTAGAAATTATAAAAGTACATGTGTTTATACATTTTATTTACATATTTTCACCTTTCTATTTACATGTGTTTTTTTTCATTTATCATTGGGTGCTGCTGCTTGTGTCTGAGACTTACTTGACTCTCCTCCAATTTGGCATCTCTGTCATGATTAGACTACTCCAAATGTTTGTTTGGAAGTGGGAGGTGCTTATTTAAGAATCTGTCAATGCTCAGAAGATCTTTTCAATGCTGATCATCAACTCTGGCAATAGACCATAATAAATAATTTATTAAGTGTACTGATGATTCCTGGAGCATGATCTGGCTGTCAAGAGGGTAAGGTAGAGGGAACCAATCTGGAAGCAACCTACATCTTTCCTTCAGCTGGAAAAATCACACTTCACCAAATTCACTTAAATCATGTTCATTGCTACAGTTGTCAACATGGCCATTGTCTCTAGTCCTCACTGGTCTATTGAGATTAGCAATGCTATTTGTGTCAGGCATTTATTGCAGGATATTAGTGTTTTTTCAGTGATTTTCTTGTTGAAATCAAGTTCAGTGTGGACTCGGTTTCAGCTTTTTCCTGTTCTAGGGGTTTTAGGTTTTAGCAAGTTGAGTGTGGGCAGGGCTTGCGTGTTTTCATGTTGAGGGTTTTATCTCTATGGAGTTTAGTGTATACGGAGTTTCAAGTTTTTTGTGTTGACACTTAATTGTTTGAAGTGCTAGAAAAAATTGGCACAAATAATTAACAATATGAGTTTCCAGTGGATTGTATTGACTGAGCACCATGCCACCATTGTAGGTTTTCCAACAGCCAGAAGAATTGTTTGACTGAACAACACACTGCTAATCTATGTTTTCTTAACAGCCTCTTTTGAAATCATGCAGAAAAGGTTTGAAGTGTATTGCCCCAACCTTTTTGCTTTGCCAGGAATCTGGGGAGTCCCCCTTCTTAGGTCCAGATCACAAATTCAGAATTGGACTTGTCAGGACTGATTGCATAAAAAGATGACGATACCAGAACAAGTAATTGGTTTCACTGCGATACAATCAGCCATAAACCTATTGTTGTGGATACTTCAGTACTAATCATATCTGATGGTCATTCAATACAACTACTTCATAGCACAAACAAACGTTTGCAGACTCCCTTTTGCTGCCTCACTCACATTCTCTTCCTTTGATTGATCAAGTAGCAAATAAAATGTTACAGAAGAAGGATTGCCAACAAATACCACCCAACACCTATCCCCAACATATAACAAAGAACAGGATGTTTCTCTTTTGGTTCTGGTATCTTAATTTTGAGTATGTGTGTTTTGTCTTTCCCTTGGTAAAACAACTTTGTCCTTGAAACTCCCATCTTACAGCCCTTGCCAAGGTGCTTCTTCTACTGTGGCATCCACTGTCTGCAGCACACATCTGTTTTGGAGCAGTCAGTTGTTCAAGTGATCTATGCTTTTCCCTTCTACTGTTGAGTAAATTTCCCCCAGCTGCAGGCAGTCTACACTTTTATCTTTGACCATATCTGAAGCACCCAGCCCAATTCTTTCTCTGCAAGCAGTCTATGCTGCTCTCTTCAGCTGTGACCAAAGGGCCCAGCTCAATTCCTTAGCTGCACTTGAGTCTCCTTGTGCGCAATCCAGATTACTGCTGCTTCCTGCCTGTTCCTCACACTGGAGTACCTCTGCACAGGAAAATGACCAGCCAAGGCACCAAGACTGCTACAGATGCTAAGACACCAAGATCACACTTGAAAGTGCACACTGAGAGCAAGCTTGATGATTACACACACATGAGTAAACAACATCAGCGGCCATCATCAGAAGTGAAAGAGTCAGCAAAGCCAGTAGGCCAAGTGGGAAGACTTGATTTGGTGTCATCAGGATTCCCTTGATGCTGGATGGAATCACCATCAAAGGCCTGCCATTGCTTCAAGGCCTGTGGGAGACTGACATCCAAGTCAATGCCTGCACTGGACTCTCCACCCATATCTGTGGGTTTCCATTTCTCAACAAGAGGTGCAAGAACATTCACTGCATGGCCCATATCTGGCCGCTGAAAAGGCTCCCGTGATGTGCAATGACCAGCAAGCTCTGCCACAACACAAATGGTCTTGAAAGTTTCATCATCGACCTGAATTGTCGAATCAATTGCTGCAAGGAAACTATCTTTGTTGCCATTCATGCGTCTGAACCATGTGACAAGGTGCATGTTCTCTTCAGGTTGTGTCTCATCCAATGCCCGTCGCCCTGTGATGAGCTCCATCAACACGACACCAAAGCTGAACACATCCACCTTGGTTGTCACACGTCCTGTGACTGCATACTCAGGAGCCAGATACCCGAATGTTCCAGCCAGCCTGGTCTCCACTGAGAACTTGCCCTCTGGTGCAAGCTTCACCAGTCCAAAGTCCGAGACCTTTGCTCGGAAATCATCTGTCAGCAAGATGTTGGACGGCTTCAGATCTCGGTGAATGAAGCTCTTTTGTGCCAAATCATGGAGGTACTCCAATCCCCGTGCCACATCAAGAGCAATGGATAGCCTCATTGACCATGCAAGGGGCTTCATACCGAACTGCAGGTAATCAAACAAGTGGTGGCTGAGAGGTCCATTGGGCAGATACTCATAAACCAACAGACGCTCTGCTCCATCTGCACAGTAGCCCAAGAGACCCACCAAGTGCCTGTGCTTCACCTTGGTAAGGACCTCAATCTCTGCTTGAAACTCTTTCAAGCCTTTGCTGCTCACAACAGAAGCCTCCATTCTCTTGACAGCAATCTTTGTCCCATCTTCAAGCTCCCCTTTGTATACCACCCCGAAACCCCCCCTCCCTAACACATTCTCCTCTGCAAAGTTATTGGTAACAGCTCGCAGGACTTGGATCGAGATCAACATGTTGCCATCTTCAACTACATGGACTTCATCAGAGACTCTGTGGGCATTACCATCAGCAGCACCTACCATTGTCGTGGTGCTGGCTGCAGCAGCTTGGTTTCCAACAACAAGCTTCAAGACATCTGGATCCGAACCTGAGTCCCGCTGGGGATGCACCACTGCTACAGTATTTGAAGAATTCTGAACCCGCATGAAGCTGTTGTGCTTCTTCTTCCATACAAGGAAGAAGACAGCAATCCCTGCCGCAACAAGTACAAATGCAAATGCCCCAACAACACCCCCCACAATTGGTGCCAATGAAGAGGAAGCTGATTTACTCCTCCCTCCAGCAATAGTAGTCCCATTTGCAGTGCCTGAAGCTCCGGATGCACTTGGACCTCTGGGTGCAGCAGAACCTGGCTGGTTTGGAGAAGAACCTGTTGTCTGCCCAGGAGAAGAAGCAGCAGCTCCAGTGCCAACAAGTGCATTGCCAGCATATGTAAAAGCTACTGTTGCAGGGAAGGTGGGCAAGGGGCCTGTGATATTGTTGTCACTCACATCCAAAGTCTTGAGTGCCTTCAAGCCCACCAACCCATCAGGCACAGGGCCAGTGAGATTGTTCCCCTTCAAGATGATGGTGACAAGTGAAGTCAGATTCGCCAGCGAGGGAGAGATGGTACCCAACAAGCCATCGCTGGGGAGAATGAGTGACACAACAGCGCCATTGGCATTGCACGTAACCCCAGTCCATCCACAAGGATCGGCACCTACCCAAGTGGAAGCGACGGCTTGTGGGTACCCGGCAGCAGCCAGGAAATCCAGCAGCGAGCTCACAGCAACAGAGCACGCAACTCCGGGACCTCCACAGAAAGTAGTATTGTCGTAGACGAAGGTACCACCAGAAGCAGCAGCTGGAAGCGCAGGAAGCTCCCCGTCCAGAGTATTGTCATTGAGGGTCACATCCGTCAGAGGCAAGCTCGAGAGTCCCAGCGGCAACTGACCCACAAGGAGATTATTGTTGAGACGCAAGCTCGTAAGCCCCGCTGCTCTTGTCAGTCCCTCAGGTACAGCACCCGTGAACTCATTGACCTGCAACCACAAGGTCTTAAGCGATAACATACCTCCCACAGGAGCGATGCTGCCATTCATCGCCATGTTATTCAGCTCGAGTACTTGCAGATTGGAGCTCGCAAACGAGCTCGGGATCCCACCCACGAGTCCGTTGTACGCCAATGCAAGGAACTGCAAAGAAGACATTAACCCTAGAAAGGAAGGCAAAGCTCCCACAATGCAAGCATCGTTCATGGACAGATTCGTCAAGAGCTTGGCAGCTGCAAGCTCTGCAGGTATGCTCCAACAACCCACAGACTTATTCAGATTGGGATTGTTGTCGAGGTACAGAGCTTCGATATTCGTAAGACCAGTGAAGAAATCTCCCGGGATGCTCTCGAAGTCGTTGTCGTCCAGGTACGCGTATTGCAGATTGGAAAGCCCCGCCAGCGACGGCATGGCGCCGGAGAAGTTGTTGAAATTCAGCTCCAGGTACTGCAACTGCGTAAGCTGGTTGATGTCTGGTGTGACGGTTCCTGTCAGCTGGAATCCTCGCACCCTGAGTGACACCACATTGCCGGAAGCATCGCACTTGGTGCCATTCCAGTTGCATGGGTCAGGATCCGTCCAGTTCTGATTGTTCGTTGTTATCCCCTGTTTGAGGCTCTGCATGACAAGCACATCCGATGCATGGTCTGCTGCTGCTCCCAGTAGCAACAACATCAGCAACAACATCCGGGACCACCATAGCCATTGTTGTCCCAGGTTCGCCATTCTTCTACTACAACCTGCCTGCTGCTATTGCTTCTTCTTCTTCTTCTTCTTCCCACCAGCCCCTTGCTAACCCTATCCTCTCTGTACTACCTCCTCCTTGGGGACGCGGCGTTCCTGCTGGCCTCTTGACTTCCTCTGTACTCAACCCAGCACTGTCGCTGCTGTGATAGGATCAGCGACAGTCGAGGTGAACCGAGCTTCACATCACAGATAGATTACAGACTTCTTCGTCCTCAACAAGACGAGAACAGCAGCAGTATCTGTGCCCATATTGATTTTCAGAGTTTCTTCTTCTTCTTCACTCTTGCTCCTCACTAGAGTTTTTTCTTTTTCTTGGCTCTTGCTCTTCACCAGAGCTTCTTCTTCTTCTTGGCTCTTGCTCTTCAGCAGACATTTGCAGCTACATGATCAGGTGTCGTAAGAAGATCGCATAAGCATTGCAAACTTACCGAAACTATCTCACAATCCACAAACAACAATCAAATGCTACAAAACTGCCCCCCACAAAACAACGACAACAAAACCGCGACGACGACGACGACGACGACGACAAAACCTGGACAACAACAAGGAGGGAAAAAAAAAAACCTTGCTGTGCAGAAACAGGGTAATGAAAACAAGACGAAACAGAAACAAAAGACGACGCAATGAAGAAGAAGGAGAAAAGGAACTTAGTTTTGGAAGGAGCAAATGTAGCAGAAGACTATAAAGAAGATGAAAAGCAAAGCTGTATGAAAGAAAGAAAGCTACGTGCTTATAGAGAAGCTCCAGTTCTGATTCTTGGTGTTGAGACTGGAGTGTGCGGAGGAGGAGGAGGAGAGTGGTACTAGCACTACTACTAGTGTTGCAGAAAACTCAGCCGTCAGGCCACGAAACACGGCAACCGGCGTGAAGAAGCAAACAAGGAGAGAAAGGTCATCCCCACCACCCACCTTTCCATCACCGTCATCACTCCCGCACCCGCGCTTTCTAGCTGGTACTCCTGTTCGGATTTCTCCCCGCCCTCTCACCCCCCCCCCCAAGTAACAACATCCATAACAACAAAAACAATCACCAACAACCAAACCCCCAAATACAAAATCAACCCCCAAATCTCAAACAATCCCCAAATCTCACACAACAAAAGCTCAACATTTATTCCATTCTATCTTAATCAGTATTTTTTTTATAAATATTTTCTATGTTGAAATTTTTGTAAATTCTGCCCCAGAAATTGCAAAATTGGTTGAACTTACACTAAAAAACATATTTTTTCAAATTTTCCCAGATTTTCTTGTCGAAAAAAAGCGAAAATTTGCTCTGATAAAAAACATCGACCCCAAGTTCAAACAATCCCAAATTTCACACAAGAAAAGCTCAACACTTATTTATCCTAGCCTACTGAGGGAATAAAAAAATTTAACCAGAAATAAATAAAAATGAAAACAGCTCAATATCCAAATTACCCAAATCCAAAACAAGAAGAGCTTGAATATTATTCTAGACGTAATAATGAAAAAAAAAAAATCCCAATTCTAAACAACCCAAAATCCAAATCAACCAAATCTTAGAGAAGAAAAGCAGAAACCTTATATTGAAAAAACCCCCAAAAAACCCCCCAAATCCAAAACAAAGCCAAAATCCAAATAACAGAAATCCCACACTAGAAAAGACTATGTCTCTAGACTAATGAAAACACAAAACAACCCAAAACCCAAGCAAAAAGAAGAGCTTCGCTACAATTACAATAGACAAATGAAAACAAAAACTAACCCAAAATCCAAACAACCCATTTGCACAAGAAGGAGAGCTCAACTATCATTAGGTATTCTAGACTAATGAAAACCCAAGCTCAAAATTTTGCCTGAAAACTAAGGAATCACTCCAAAAAGAAAGAAAGCTCCAAATATTGATGGATGAAAAAAGTTGTGTGAGAGAAACCCAAGAAAAAAGAAGGAAGAGTAGAAGGTACATAGTTGTGGGAAATTCCCAACAAAAAAAAATAGAGTACAAATACATTGTGGGAAAAACCAAGGAAAACAAGGGTATGTACAAACTTGTGGGAGAACCCAAGACCAAAAAAAGAGTACCAAAGGGAATATAAAGATGATGAATGCAAATGGATGGAATATAAAGCAATTGGATGAAAAATGTCCTAAATCCTGATATGTGGATGAAAGAGAGAGAGAGAGAGAGAGCTCGTGTGTGTGAAGTAGAGTGCAATTAAGGATCAAGTCACTACACAAAGTTGCAAATTATTTCAAGGGCTAGTGCAAGGGACAAAATTAATATTAGGAGGGAGGGTCTATACCATGTAGTGATTCATCACATTGTGACTCATGAGGATGAAAAGAGGAAAATTGGAAATGAAATGAGAAATGATGGAAATAATCCGAAAATAACTAGAAATAATTTGAGAATAAATGGGAATTAAACTAAAGTAATTGAAAAGGAAAAGAGAATAAATGGAAATAAAATGGAATTTAAAATGGAATCACCCAACATGGTCACAAGTGTGGTATGAGTCAACCCACATTGGGAAGTTGGGATAAGGGCAAATTTGGTCATTGGATTTATTTGTTGTTGTTTGTGTTGGGTTGGCTTTTGTTTAGGAAAATTTAACCCAGGAACAAGCCACAACCAACCAAAGGTAAAAAGTGGGTGTTCAAAGTAAGAAGAAAATGTGTGAAGTGAAGTGAAGAACTATGAAACTATATAAAAGCCATGTGAAAGGCAAAATGATTTAACCTCCAACAAAATAAAAGGAATCCTATTGGAGCATAACCATGAATACAATAAGTGTATGTAGCAAATCAGTTGTGAGAATGGGGTTATATGTGGCGGCAAGTGGGCTCCATGAGGATGGTGAGATAAGTAGGGTCCATAAGAATGGTGGGGAGTTGAGTTTCATTGCACAAAGCACACAACCGTTGCTTGCTTGTCTTATCAGGACTTAGAATAGAATGAGGTTGGAATTTTCATTTTGAAAGGCAATTGAAATTTGAAACCTATTGATAATCAGGATTGCTTTGCATCCATGTGGGGTGTACCTATGTGTTTCTTAAGCTCCATTCTGTTGGGTGGGTAAGTTAAACACATGCTCATCATCCAACACAAGCTTGTAATTGAACATTTATTCATATTTTAATTTTTTTTCTTGTTTTTTTATAATCATCTTCATGCATATGGGTTGAATTTCAGAGGCAACTGAATAAAGAAGCAGGAAAAGAATGAGCATGTTTCGGGAGCAAAATGCTTGAAAAAAATATTATGCCTCTCCAAATTTATATTTTTTCTCATTTCTTGTCCATACTAACTTGAGCTATGGGTGTTTATGGCTTATCAAGTTGGGTTTGCCATTGTGCATCAAAAGAATAAAAAATCCATCAACCCTAGGGAGGGAACAAAAACACATGTTGTTGTAAGTTTGTGGGCGCACAATTCTATTCTTACAAAACCCCTCTTCTGTACAACTCCTCTATGCCTACATTTCTCCTCAATGCTTGACATTCCAAGCTTAAATGAACATTTCATCTTACTTCTCCCTTTCACAGTTTTTGAAGGAAGTTCAATGCACCCCATTTGTGATGCTTGCCTTCTCCTAAACACATTTGTAAACTCTTATGCTCCAATCATGGTGTTCAAAGGTGGTTTGAAGTTGTGTTTCTATAGTCATCTCAAGTTGTATTCTTTTGGTCCTTTTAGTTCAATCTCAATTGTGATTATTGATGATCCCAAGTCGTTTTTTTTTTGTCCTTTCAGTTGTTTCAATTGTGTTTTCTTGGTCTTCTAAATGGTTTCAAGTTGTCTTTGTGATTTTGAGTTGTGTTATTTTGTTTGTTTTTAAAGGTCATCTACTTTCCACTAGTCGTGATGCTCTTGAATTGAATTATGTGTTTTTATTGACATTCATGGTGACCATTTGATGTTTATTTCATTTGATTATCAAAATGTTACAACGTTGTTTCAAGGTGCATTCATACTTTCATTCTAGTTTGCGCTTGTTGCCCAACCGCTTGTTGAATTCTTGTTTTGCTCTAGAGATTGACACCCTTGTACATTTAAAGATTTACTTGTAAGTGCCCAACTTGAAAGTTTTGGTGAACTTGGTCACTAGCCTTCCTTATAATTGTTGTAAACTAAGTTAAAAATGAACTTTGCTCTTGCACTCTTATTAACTATTCTACGAGCCATTCAATCCACCATAGTCTAAAAATGTATTATTCTTTTCGCCCATTTTTTTTCTTTTTTCTTTTTTTTTCACTTGTCATCTTTGATTTCTTTTACATTTGCTTTGTCCATAGTTTTTTTCCTTAGGACATCGAGGTATTTAACAAAGTTTATAACATATGATGTGTAATTCACTATTTGTTTTTTGCCCTATGGGTGTCTTGTATGCAACAAGTTGTGCAAATTCATAGGTCTTTTTGACTTCCCTAGTCATTGATACTACCTAGTGTGTAAATCTCTAAAGGTTGAGTCTTCTTATCCATTAACTTGGGGTTTAAAGGCCTTGCATATACCTATAACCCTAAATATAAACTTGATGTTTTTCTAATGAATGATTTTTCCAAGGCTTAGTTTATTACCCATCTACTTATACCATCACAAATTTCTTATGCTACAATATCACATTATTACTGATGCCAAAAAAATTCAAATTTAAAACTTTCAAAAAAAATTACCATTTAAACAAAAATGTTGTGTGTTTAAAACAAATATGAAGATGTAGCTCTAGGCTCTAGATTTCATTGTGATTCCAGTATTTATTCAAGGTTTCAATTCTCCTTGAATAAATATCAAAACTATTGTATCAAATAGTTTAGGTTCCAAAAAAAACTTGGTTCTAGTTTTGATTACAATTCTGGAAAATAAATGGATTAAAAAACATGGTTCCAATTTCAGTTTCAACTGTAGTTTTTATCTTGGTTTCAATTCCAAAACTGGTCCAATAATCAAACCTAGTTTTGGTTTAGTTTTTGTGAACTAAAAACAAAACCATTAGTTATTACCAAGCCAATTGGGTACTCACCCAACATTGGAGAATTCTTTACTTTTATGACAAACCTATGGTTTTGATTCTAAAATCAATAATTAGAAAAAAAATTGGTTTTATTTCACATAAATAGAATTAAATTTTGATCTTGGGTTTGATTTTTAAAATAAAATCCAATTCCAGTTCTGAAAATGAGATCCAATTTAGTTCCAGTTTTAAATAACATAGTATGGAACTAACAACCAATAAGCATTTAACCTTTAGTTAACTCTTAGTTCTTTTTTTATTTTTTAAGTACTATGTTAAGAAACTCCATTTTGATTCTAATTCCAGAAATAAATGAAAATGGGAACCCATCTTAAGGTTTGGCTTTTTAAATAATATTATTTAAATTCCAATTCTAGAATTAGTTCCAAAATCCAATCATGTTCAAATTCAATTTTTATTTACTAGAATCAATGGTTTTAACACTCCCCCCCCCCCCCCCCCCCAATTTGATTAACCACCTAACATTGCTTTGCACTCATTCTTTTGCGTCATCTATATCTTCATTTTTGTTAGAATTGCAATTGCAAATTTTACATATGCAAATCCCAAGCAAGGTTTAGATATGTTCACAAGCAAAGTTCCATTTATCTCCCAAGATTCAAATAATCATCAATCTTATTATAATCGTATAGAATTGGGAGCTCAAAAAGGATGATCTTTCAGCATTAAAGATATTTCTTCATAGTTATTTCATGAAATTCTTTTTAGTTTCGAAGGTAGACAATAGATACCAACATTGTGTGGTTATTAGAACCTGTTATGAAATTTGCCAGTTATCCATCTATGAATATACACATTCACTCAACAAGGTTCATGAAAACAAAAAATTAGTTTTGGCATAGAAGCTTGGTTCTCATTCTATTGAAATTTTCCAAAACCACCTTCTTAACCACTAGTTCTTTGTTGATTTTTCAATGTTTTTGAAGTAGCTAAAACCAATAGTTTTTTTATTCAGATTTATTCTTTAGAAAAAACAAAAACTACTAGTTTTTTTATCCTTAAAATTTGAAGGAATTGGAACTATCAGTGTGAGATGAATGCTCTTTGTCCTATAATATCATTTTGTTCGAATTCCTCAAAATCTTCATTGTGCATGGAGAAGCAAAACAAGGTGCAAGACTAAGTAATTTGGATGCATAGTAATAGGGTTCATATGGAGATGATAATGATCATTAGAGGATTTCAAGAAGTTAGATTGTAATGGCATTCTCTTTCTCAAGTTTAGCATCCTTGACGAAATCGAAGCACTTTTGTGAGATTGTAGAAAGATGGTTGTAGAAGGAAGTGAGTACAAATTTGGATACATGCTCCAATTGAGTTTCTGTTTCCTTGGGATATCATGGGTAGGCTGATAAGGTGAATCTTGCCAATTCATGTGAAAAATAGTCTACTTGGGTTTTAGGGGAATTGTCTCTCACTTGTCAAAGCATCCTAGATGTGGGAATTCAAAAGGACATGGGTTTGATCAATTGTTTATGATGCTGATCAAAGGGTTTGAGTTATAGGATGTTGTATTGAGATGCCATGAAGAAACCCAGAGCAGCTCAAGACAATAAATCCAAAGTGATCTAATCCAAGCATGAACCCGTAAGAAATGAGGTTTGTGTGACTGTTTTGCTCAGGGTTACTACTAATACTGGTGGGAGCAAACTGTCGCTCAATAAAACAATGATATGAGATTTATGGTTTTGTAATATGAAATCACAAGCTCGTTGTCTGTTGTCAAGTTTCCTTTTTTTTGGCTACATAGGGACCTCTGGTCAAGGCAGCCTTGGACAAATTTTATACCAGTTTTCATACCAGGTATGTATACACCCTGCCTCATCCTAGCCAAATTTCAGTCATGCACCAAAGACCAAGACCATGCAATTATCAAAGTTTTAAAAAGGATCCAATACTATCAGGACCAAGTTGGTACAATTCTTCTTTGATAAAGAGTACCCAATAAGAATACCAGGCTGATATGTTCCAAAGTGGATACCATACCCAACAATGTGTCTTTTCTCTCTTGTAACATGTCTTACATTTTCAATCCTTATTGTCATCTTCCGGAACCTGAAAACTCTCAATGTACTTTAATGACCCACTGAAGGGATGAGGAGGAGGCCATGGAAATGGACAAACAAACAACTGGCATGTACAGCACAAAGTCCTTTTGAAGGTGAGAACTCTTTTTTGTGGTATGTACTACCACTTTGTCTCAATGGGAGGGTGACAAACTAACAAGCTTATCTGGTGTGTTTTTAGTTGTTACCTTTCCAAAGTTTGTTAGTTGTTTACCTTCTTCCCATTGAGACAACCGGTAAGTCTTTTGTTTCTTGCACTTGCTAGCTGGACTGGCCTTTGCAACTTTCTTACATTTCTAACAACTTCCATCGGCTTGGTGTTTGATGTCTTGCCAGAATTCGTACATCTGGTTGATTCCCAGCAATATTGCTAAAAATCATTGGAAGGTTTTCTATTGGGTCTCTGAGTACTATCCAGAATCCCAATTGTAGAAAACTATTCTGATTAAATTTTCCTTGCCAATGACCATCCATGTTTGCTGGATAACATTTGATAAAACTCGTTGATATTGCTGGGTTGGGTTGTAACTTATAACTTATAACCTGGTGGTGCAATTCACTGAGGTGGTGGGTGACTCCATATTGCCTCCTTGCTCACAGCAATTGACCCTCTTCGCAGCACTTAACACTCTTGCTGCAATTCTCTGTCAACAGAACCAAAGAAAAGAAATCTTTGATCTTGTCAGTATTGTAAGAAGGTGGCACATTGCATTTGTGCGGAAAAACACATCTTAGGAACAGCTACTTAGGTAGATAGTCACAGATTCAAGCAAGAATTTCCACAGAGGCATTGGAACTGTATTGAACCTCTGCTGCATATCTGCAATATCACATTCAAAAACTCCAAGAAAATGATGTGCATGATCATCACCAGAAGATTATGACATATAATGTGGCCAAGAAAATGACATAATCTGCCACCCCAGACCTTAATGTGGGATCTAATCCTGAGATATAATAGAGACAATCTACAGCCCTGCAAAGCAATTCGGGTACATAGACAGTCAAGGTGTGCAGTGACAAGTCAGAAGGAGCATTTCTTCCTTGTATAGGTACCCGAGGAGAAACAGAGATGCAAGGAACAAGTGCAAAGGTTGCCATTGCACTGAGAAAGAAAGACAACAAAGCCAGGCTACAATGATGACACCAAAGTCCCTACACTAGGTTGCAACCAAACCCAAAAACCAAAAGTTTTGCATAAAAGGACTTACATTGCAAATTCCCTTCACAAGATAATAAGAGTTGTTGCAATTCCATTATCCTGGAAAACAAGGTCAATGGAAAAGAAAGCTTCTCCTGTTGACAATCCTGCAGTGCCTGATTCCACTTCTGCTACATCTCCCAAATCAAAGCAGATCTTCCTGAACTCTGGTTGCCAAGAGCTGGACTGCTGCTGCTGATTCTTCAAAGGATCAAAGAAATAAACATCAAAGGATGTGCTCAGAAAGCACCTTCAAGAAGTTCCCAAGAAGTGAGTTTCAACCAAGACTGCAAGCAAACAAGATTGCTGAGAAAGAAACCCCAATAGAGCTGCTGTCTAACTTGGTCTTCATCGGTGTGACATTCTGAACCAGAGTATAGCAAAAACAAAATGCGCCTTCTCCAATGATTTGCTGTGTGCGACATACACACATGCATTGAATAGTGAATTTTGTAATAAGAAAAAAACTAGTACAATTGTAATGCTGTCTGAGAGATCTGCTCTAAGTTCAGCTACCTACAAGCTCCCCCTCCTCGATCACTGATCACAAGAAAGAAAGAAAGAAAATGGAGTCAAGAAATGGAGTCTCATCTAGCTACATGAGACAGTCTATTTCAAGAGAAGCAGATTTCTTCTACCAGACAGACTCTCGATCCCTCCTCCCAAGTGATGTTCTTTTAGAGCCATAAACTTATATATGAACAATTGGAAAACTCCTCCTCCTCCAGTCCAGATCTGTAGTCACGGCTACAGATCTACTCAACGGCTGCAATGGAGTAAAGATTATGCTTATTGATTCAGGAAGCAAAATGCTCCATCAGGAAGAAAGAATGGTGGGGGAAGATGATAAGGAGCAGCGAGAAACCCTAGGACTCACTCTGGAGCTGCTCTATGGAGACTTGGAAGAGATCCTTCCTTACCGAGAAACCCTAAGACTCTCTCTCTTTCTCTCTCTCTGGAGCTAGCTACCTAGATGGAGACTTGGAGATCCTTCACCCATGGATCAAGAGGTTTGCCGATGGAGTACACGACGAAGCCGATCTTGCGAAGCGCTTCCACGCCCAGTACGTTGCGCCCGTCGAAGATGAAAGCAGGTTTCTGCATGTTGTCGTAGATGCGTTGGTAGTCCAGCTTCTTGAACTCGTCCCATTCCGTGATGATGCAAACTGCGTGTGCATCTTTCGTCGCCTCGTACGCGTCCCACACCACGCTCACTTGCTTGAAGGCAGTCGGGCTCTGTGGCTGCAGATGCTGCGGGTGATCCCAGTCGAATTTGTTCATTGCGAGATCCCGCTTCATCTGATCCTCTGTAACCTGCGGGTCGTAGATGCTCAGAAGAGCTTTGTCGCCCAGAAGGCCGTGGCAGACGTCGATTGCTGGGGTTTCCCTTGTATCGCCTGTGTCCTTCTTGAATGCGAACCCCAGAATGGCGATCTTCTTGCCGGAGACAGTGTTGAACATGGAGGAAACCACGCGCTTCACGAAGCGCGTCTTCTGGTAGTCGTTGATCTGCACTACCTGTTTCCAGTAGTGTGCGACCTCGGGAAGCCCATTGCATTCGCAAATGTACACCAAGTTCAGGATGTCCTTCTGGAAGCAAGATCCGCCGAAACCGACGCTGGCGTTCAGGAACTTTGGTCCGATTCTCGAGTCCTTGCCGACGGCGTACGCGACTTCCGAGACGTTGGCGCCAGTCGACTCGCAGAGAGCGGACATGGCATTGATGGAAGAGATTCTCTGCGCCAAGAATGCATTCGCTGCGAGCTTCGAAAGCTCGGCGGACCACAAGTTGGTAGTCAAGATGCGATCCTCCGGCACCCAGTGCGCGTACACGGCCTTCAAAGCCTCCACGGCCTTTCGACCGCCGGGAGTCTCGCGACCTCCGATGAGCACACGATCGGGCTTGGCCAAATCTTCAATGGCGGTTCCCTCTGCAAGAAACTCGGGATTGGAAAGGATCTGGAAATTGATACCTTTGTCGTTGTTGTGCGTAAGGATCTTCTCGATTGCTTCCGCAGTCTTCACCGGGACAGTGGATTTCTCCACCACGATCTTATCAGACTTGGAGACGTCCGCAATCATACGAGCCGCACTCTCCCAGTAAGTCAGATCCGCGGCTTTCCCAGCTCCAAGACCACGGGTCTTGGTGGGCGTATTCACAGAAACGAAGACGATATCCGCCTCGGCAACGTGCTTCTCCACATCGGTACTGAAGAAGAGATTCTTGTCCCGACACGCCTTCACGACTTCATCGAGTCCAGGCTCGTAGATGGGAAGATCGGCACTATTCCAGGCAGCGATCCGCGGCTTGGAAATATCGACCACCACCACTTGGATGTCAGGACACTTCAAAGCGATCATCGCCATGGTCGGGCCCCCGACATAGCCAGCTCCAATGCAGCAAATCTTCACCATCTTGCTCCCGCAAACTCCTCCCGGAGCCACCCACGACCCAGCTCCAAAATACACTCCCCACCGAAAAATCAAGCTCCGCACACGAAAAAAAAAAAGGATTGCTGGAAGCCAAGCAAGAGAGGGCAAGAATCAAAGCGACAGATCTCGAGATTTTCAGATCTTCGTCTTCTTCTTCTTCTTCTTCTTCTTGCAATCTGAAGCACGGCTTGCAAGAGCTTGTTCGCGCGGGCGGGCTTGTTGTGTTCCTTGGATGCTTTGGTCTTTTGAAGGTGCTCTACATAGATGAATAATATTCAACGCTTTTTTCATCCCCGTTTCGCTTTTGGATTTTTATCATCCGAAACAAGAACGTTCAAGACTCTTTTTTTCCCATCTTCATGGCCTTGCATTTGGATCATGTAAAATTACCCACAACAACAATTCAAGGCTTTTTTTCCATTCCACTTTTGCTTTTTAAAAAAATTATCATCCTTAATGACTACATTCAAGCCATTTTTCATTCAATTATGCTTTTGGATTCTATCATCCAAAACAACAACATTCAAGACTCTTTTCCATCTTCATTGCTTCACATTTCAACACACATAAAATGAACAACATTGAAGGCTTTTTTCCATTCCCAATTTATAATCCAGAATAAGAACATTGAAGACTTTTTTTTCATCTTCATTGTTTTGTATTTGGATCGCGTCAAAATGAACAACAAAAATTCCAAGGCTTTTTTTCATTCCATTTTGCTTTTTTTCAAAAATTAATCATCCCAAATGACAACATGCAAGCCTTCTTTCATTCAATTATGCTTATGGATTTTATCATCCAAAACAACATTGTTGTTCAAGGCATTTTTCATATTCTTTTCTCTGCATTGGATCATGTAAAATCAACAAAATTCAGGCTTTTATTCATTCCCATTGTGGTTTAGGATTTTGTCATCCGAAACGACAACATTTGAGACTATTTGTCATCTTCATTGCTTTGCAATTTGATCATCATGTAAAATAAAACAACAACATGGAAGGCTTTTTTTCATTCACAATCGGAATTTGATGGAACCTGTAGTTCCAATTCCAGTTAATTTTTTTGATTTGGTATAACCTGCATTTAGTGTATGAGCCCAGTTTTGCATATTCTTCAACCCCCAGTTCCAGCTCTTAAACCAGGTCGGGATCATAAACGGGGTCTAGTTCCACATACCTATACACATACATAACCGTCTATTGGACTTTGTGTAGGTACTTGTGTTGTACAACCAATTAAAAGGGATCATTGGACTAAACTATACAATCTCATGAATGGGTTTTGAAGACAATGTGTTGTGATCCCAGCAGCCTCATGGAAAGCCTTTGATACAGGGCTTTGTTTTTTTTGTTGCAGGGACAATCACTTTCCATTGGAGACCTGCAAGTGGGTTGAAAATATGCAAATATAATCATGTTAAGAACTCTGGGAATGCATGTTCTTGTGAAAAAAAGACAGGTGTTATTATTGTATGGTGAGTCTCACAATTTGACTCACTGTTCTCACAGCTTTTGCAATTGATCAATGCTTGACCAAAGAAGCTGTGAGATGATTGGGAGCAAAGCTACTTGAAAAAACATAATGGAAAGCTGCCGTGATCAGAGCAAAACTAACACAGAAAAAAAATATCCTTCATGTGCAATATTGTGAATATTGTCCTGTATAAAGGTATTGCTTAGGCTTCCAATTTGTGGAAGGGACATCCATTGATTGGAGGACGGTTCTGAATTTTTAAGCAGCATCTATTGATAACAAAGGCAAATTATTGGAAGTGCTTTACACTTGAGAAGGCTTCTTTCCTTGGCCCACATGATGTGGTCAAGCTGACGAACTTCGGTGTCACACCCTCATTCTGCTGCCCTCAAACATAGTGAGAGCCTTTGGGAAGAAGCCTTTCTCTACACGTTCACAAAACACATTCGCACCCAAATAAGTGCAAAAGGTTTCATTCATTCAGTTTGCAATCCAATTGCAGAAGACAACACCTCTCTCTCTCTCTCTCTCTCTCTCTCTCTCTCTCTCTCTCTCAAAGCCTATCATCCTCTAGTGAAATCATCCCCCTCAACAACAAAGTGATGAGGTGATTGTTCCATTACCACTAGTGTTTTGCGGGTATATAAAAATGGTACAAGACCCTGCCTCGGTAACAAGGCAGTTCTTTGAGCTCATGATGGATGTTCTGAGAAATCAGAGAATCAATTCTCATATAGAAACTTCATTCTATTTTGTTTTTAAAACAATAATGAAAGAACCACTCAGAGACACTGGGTTGGTTTCCAGTTCTTCTATTCTATGAGAACAGCAGGTTCATTGATGTTAAAATTCGGGAAACCCAGAGCCATAGATGTTCTTGGTCTAGTTCGGGTTTGCAGGCAGGTGTGTATAGTCACAGCACCAGTCCAATATGGTTGGCTCTCTGTCCATAAAGGGGTTAACAAAATTGAATACCATAGTTACCTTGGCAGCTTTCACACTAATTAAATTATTTGTCAAAAAATTGTTGGAATTTTCAAAAAATATTTTTTTTCGAAGAACAGGATTTTGTGAAGGAAAATATATTCAGGAACATTCTAGTTTTTTAACATTCATTCTTCTTCTTTTTGACATGGAATCTTCAAATTAAATTAATTATTGGACAAACATTGTGTTGAAGCTGCGAGAGTACTACTATGGTTTTGACACAACACTGACTGCAACCACTACTCAACACACCCTTTCCTAAAACTTGTGGGGGGCAAAACAAAAACCATGGTGGTGGTGGGGGACACTGGGTGGTGACAACAAGAAAGCTCATGACTCATACTGGAAAAGGCCACAAAAAGACAAATGTTAAAACACCCGATGTTGTTCATGAGCTTCCAGTTATAGGATAATATAATACTAGATTTTGGGGCTCAGAATGGGCACTTTGAAGTTTGTAGCATTTCTTCTATATTGTTCAGTTTTCAGATCCTTTGCTGATCCTTTGCTGCAACTTCAACTTCAACCCCGCCCAGAACAAAGATACCCAAAAAATAATGGAACAAGCAAGCCATGATGGCTCTTCCCCCTTATGGCCAAGTTCAGTGCTGTTCAACACAACAACAGTTAAAATAGGAAATGTTCCATGAAGTTGTTGAATGAATGGAACTCACACACTTCACAACAACAGCTGATGAATGTTCCTCAATTTCTGGGACCCAATGAAAAAAACTACACTGTTTGTTCCTTAGTCTCTCCCTAACCCTAACAGGCAGAGCTAACAATTCCAAACCCTTCACTATGAACTTTCCAAGTATCAACTCTGTACATCCTGCAATCAATCGCTGACACAAATCAGCAGCAGCCCCATTTGGCTGGCACCAGAAGGAAGAACTGAAAACAACAGTATGAATCGATCACTGATACTAGGGTAGTAGACATGCCCATCATCCATACACACCCATGACCCAACAAATGCCTGAATAGTTCAGGCATTAGGCTGGTGATCAAATGGTCCAAGACCTACCATCATTCAAAGTACATCCTATAACCATACAACCAGTGAGAGAAAATGCTTTCTGACATTTCAAACAAGTTATATTGTAATTATGTTTGAGCATGCATGTGAATGTATATCATTTGTTAAAAATAAGTGTTCGGTCATTTATAAAATGTGATTGGTGATTAGATTTGGAGGTGGTTGGTGATAAGGTGTGGAGATGAACAACACTAGCAAGGATGGGGGGGTCTTCAGACAGCAGGATGACAAACAGTAGCAACAACAAGAAGGATCTTGAAAGAACAGGATGATAAAAACCAGAAACAAGGAGACAGGTCTTAAAAGACGGGTCTTATTGTCATATTTCCATGTATTGTTTCACAATTGATGCAATTGGGGTCAACATATCTGAGCTTTGGAAAATGTCAATGTGTTCTACAAAAACATTTGCTTTTCATATTTGCTGTCATCTTCACACTAAGAAATCTTGGGTTTTCCCACTACCCAAATCCATTATGTTTTTAATGAAATAGGACAAAGTTCACTAATATGCAACTTACATGGTTTTGGTAAAATGAACAAATTGATGAACACATATTTAATGAAATGTTTTTTAGTTGTTTTGGGTAATGACATGTGGCACTAAGTAATTTGTAATTTTAAAGAATTGAGATGAATATTATGAAGTCTCAAGGTAATATGATGTGGATTGACATGCCACATCATCATGTAACACATTTTTATTTTTATTTTTTGGGTCACAGATTGTAAATTTTTCACGACATGTTGTGACAAAAATACATGTTGTGATTTAATATTAATTTTAAAAATGAACATCAATGTATATACACATTATGTACATTAACACACACTCATCAAAGTTTGAACCGAAGACTTCATGATACATGTTTCATATATCATATTTATACATGATACATTAATGAATATACACATTACGTACATTAATGCATACATTCATCAAGATTTGAATCCAAGACTTCATCGAGATGCACCAAAGTCTTCACCACCAAATCACTTCAAGACTTTGATAAAATAACAAGAAAGTTTAATTTTATTATCTTCAACATGAAACTATTTTTAAAATTCAAACTTTAACATACATGTTCCATTTTTTATTTATTCAAATGCTACAAATGAAAACATGATCTTGAAATTTATTCAATAATTTATTCATGAAAATAATTTTTAAACATGCAATATGAAGGGTTCAAAAAACAACTTTAAATAACATGTTATGAATATATAAAAATTGACAATTATTTTTTTTGGTGTAAACTCATCTACAATATTCATAGATGGGATTAAATGCAATGTGAATTCAATATATTTTTCATACATCAAGAGATAATATGGAGAAACAATTTAAACGTTTTGTAATTGTGGCATCATAAACATTTGTAATAAAACACTTGTCCAATGATGAGCAAACTAAGGGAAAAACATAATTTTAAATTTATATAAATGTACAAGTTTGAACGTTCATATTTTTTAATATGAAGGTCTACATGGACCCTAAACTTTGGATATATGAATTTTTAATTCAGATTTAATGTGAAACATAAAAAAAAATTATACATTCATTTTTTAAATTATGGTGAGTGCAAAATGCAATTAGATAGTAATGGATTTAGCACATTTTAAATGAATGATTAAATTCATGTGCAAATGTTGAGAGTTTAAAAGATGTGAAGTCTTTACAAGTTATTGCTTGTGTTTTATTAAATTATAAGAAATGTAAAATGCAACCTATGAACAACAATTTCAACATGATACAAATCTACAATTTAACTCGTGTATCATGTTGATAATTGAAGAAATGTCAAAAAAAATTCACTAACCATTACAATGTAATGTGTAAATAAAGTTAAATGCTACCTTAATTTCCACATCAACAATTTGAAATTATTTATTTTAAAAAAAAGATGAATTCTTGTATAAATGCAAAGTGTAGCTTATGGATAACACTCTCTACTTGTTATTGAACCTTGATTGAACTTATGTTACATGCTAATAAATGAAAAGTTGTTAAAATAATAACTAAACAATATGACCACTCTTGTAAGGAGTTTAAGGTTGAGATTTTTTCCATGTCAAAATATTTTCCATTATTATAAAATTCAACATGGAGGGAAAAATCTAATGCTAGTGAACAATGCAGTCATTGTTTTCACTATGAAATTATGCACAAATAACTAATAAAAAATTTCACTTGCTA
Source organism: Sphagnum tenellum (assembly GCA_963921925.1). Taxonomy (NCBI): domain Eukaryota; kingdom Viridiplantae; phylum Streptophyta; class Sphagnopsida; order Sphagnales; family Sphagnaceae; genus Sphagnum; species Sphagnum tenellum. Next base: position 14,576,341 of record OY998158.1, on the reverse strand, counting down.
TTTGTGTATGATGATAATAAGTCAAAGAATGGTCAAATTGGACAAGTAGTTGCAATGGGTGGTAGTGGAAAAACCCAAGATTTCTTCTTATGACATAAAAGCTCATGAGTGACAAAGTTAACAAAAGTTTACATAGCTTGGGCTTTGAAGAACTCACTCTTGACACATTTGTATTCAATATTTTTGAGTGTTGCAAGATTATAATTTGTTTTTTTAATTTTTAAACAAAATTCAAGTAGATGTTTTTAAGCTTTAAAAGTTTTAGGTGTTTTAAAAGGTCCATCACTTTTTTTGAGAAGTTGTCTCTTGCCATGTACCTACAAAAAGTCAAATTGTTCTACAAGGTCCATATCATATTTCCATGTATTGCTTCAAAGTTCACGCAATTGGGGTCGACAGATCTAAGTTTTTAAAAAAAGGTCACTATGTTTTACAAAGACATTTTCTTCACATTTGCTATCATATTGTGTATGTAGAAGCTCCAAGAAAATTTGTATATTGAAAATAGTTGAGAATGAAATAGAAGAAAACATTGTTGACCAACTCATTACAATATGAATGTAATCTAGGTTACATTTATCCCTAAATTCCTAACATTGTAGTTGTTTTCTAGTACATTGCCCTTGCAAACCACTTGCCAAAAAGTGGCTCCACTAACATCCAATCCTTCTACTTTTTAGACATTAATATTCAGATGTTTTCTTTTGAACCAATACCACCAATTGTTATATGGTACTCTATTTAGAAAGGTGTTGGCATGGTTTGTATAAGTTTTGCAACCTTCATTTTCAATTGTACTAAGTCTATCGATAGTATGCATTCTTGCATACTTAGGATCCATTCAACTATTGCTACATCCTCTTCATGAAAGGGACAAAATTCAACAAGGAATGCTACTAGCCAATGGAATAAAAATTTTATTTCTCTTTCAAATGATTTGAATGGCAAAACAAAATCCAAGAAAAAAGGGTCATTCATAATACTACATTCATATTCTTGATAAAGCTTTTATTTAAAATATTGGTTGAAAGACATCTTTAACCGAACACGAAAAGCCCCCATCCAATTATGCAACACTGAATTTTAGCACAAATGTTTGCATTAAAACATAACAATTGACAAGCCATCATATACATACCCATACACAAGGTAGGTCAAGATCTTCTAATTTTGGGTCTCACACACACCCATAGATGAACACAAAAATTACAAAATGATCAACACCTTAAGAATACATGACCACTAGAAGAGTAGCCAATCAACAAACTTATGGCGACACGTTGTTGAAAAAAGGGAAAAAAAGGGCAAAACTTTGTGACATTTCTTTTTTTTTTTAAAAAGGAATTGTCAAAAAAAAAGTGTTGGGTTTTGGCAAATTTTCACTCATAAAAATGACTAGTATCTACTGGCAGTTTTTTTTTTTGGGCGGTGAATTTCTGCACCATGGTGACGAAAAAGAAAAAAAAACATCAAACATTTGGTCACATAGTGCCTAGTTTTTTCCCCCAAAAAATCACCTGAAAAGAAGGCAAAAATTGGTTTTTGAAGAAATATTCTCACTTTTCCAAAAGTCTATTGTCAATTTCTTCCTTTTTAAATGAAACTTTAGATAGTTTCCTATAATAATAATAATAATAAACCATAAATGGTAAATAATTGCTTAATCTAGCTTGGGATGCTCCTTACCTTCTCCTACTTTGAAAAAAAGAAAAAAAAGAAAAAAAAGAAAAAGAACTGGCTGCATGTAAGAAGGGAATCCTCTAATTCCACATAAAGTAATATTAAAAAATTAGACCATATTCATGGCAATATTACATGCACACTAATTGTCATGAACAATGCAGTTATGATTTGAATCCACAACCACTTGCAACACCAAAAACCATAAAAAATCACAAGTTCAATCATAACCACATGAACTACAGTTACCAACTCCCAAAAGACAAGTGTTCTACCACTAGTGTTGGAAAATAGAATCTTGATTGTGAACTATGTTAGTTGAGCTTTAGGTCCCCTTAGGTATCAAAAGAAAAGGAATGAAACCAAATTACCTAAACAATTGATATTGGAGCATGCATTGATACACCTTCCTATAATGAATGAGAGGGGTGGGTACCTGTACTTCCTTCTCTCTTTCCAACTTGGGTAGCTCTATTTCCTTTTGGACTATATGTGTGCAAAAAAAAAGGCACAACAAACCACCCCCCCATGATCAAAAGAGTTGGTAAACTTTATCAATGTTTAACTAACCATCGGAGCATTTGAAGTTTCATGATTATGCATGAAGCATGTATTATTATTATCCTTGTTATTATTGAATGCCGAATCAAGAGATTGAAGCAACAACTCTCATGCACCATGTTTATGCATTATTTATGACTTGTTTCAAATGGAAAAAAAAGGGTTAATTTTGTATTTTCATTTTTCATTTAGTTATGATTGTTTTAGTTTTCATATTCACCCACATTCATAGATTTAGATTGAAAATATTCTCGTTCTAAAATTCTTCTTCTTTTTTAATCATGTTAAACATGGTAGTAACATTCCCCTTTTGATCATCTTAGGTTAATCTCACTGCTTGTTTTATGTACATTGTGTTCTCTATGACCTTTTATTGGTCGTAGTGGCTATTTTTCATGAAATTACTTAGGTAGTAGCATATTTGGAAGATTAATAGTATATTATGACCCATCAATGAGATTAGGTGAAATAATACACGTGGATTATATGTAATATTGTAACCCATCATAAATTATGTCTTTTAGTCCATCTTTTGAGTTCCCACCACATGTTTTTCAAACACTCATTCACATAACAAAAATGAATAAAAATTCAAAAAGGTTGCATGGTAGCATCAAATGGTGAAAGGGCCACCACATTAGGTGCATATTCAGGACCCCAACAAAATAATGAACCTCTATGATTCTCTACCACCTTATTCCTCCCTTTCCTTCTTTAGGGTCCCAAATGAAAACACATGGACACGTACCCAATGGAAAGGAAACTAGCTTACGCCACCCTTCTTGGTCATTATGTCCATTGTGGTTGATTTTGTCCATTTCTTGTTGTCTATAAACCCAATTGAACCATCAAAGGTATCGTTGTTGTGCATCTTTGTTGTATACTTTTGCTTTATTCTTTCTTGTGTCAACAGCAAACATTTTTTTGCACACAAACTCCATTTCCACTAACGAATTATTGTTCAATCCGGATTGGAATGCAAGAGTTTCATAGATTTAAAAAAGAAGAAGAACATCAAATGGAGAAACCCTTGAGTGTTGGAGGAAAGATATAATTTTGCTTCCCCATCTCCTCCACAAAGACTAAAAATTATAAATAGGCCATTACATAATTTATTGATGATGGTTATATTAGTGAGGAAGTAGGTCAATTAACCATAATTCCCAAATATGATTAAAATCCCTTTGGGTTGATTGATAAATAAAAACCATTTGAAAATGGCTTACTTAATAGAATGCCTCTATTGTGTCATCTCATAATGCAAGACCTTGATATTTAAATCACAATTTATATAGGAGTTAGGATCATTGTTGGGTGGGTAAGTCGTTTACCTTGATTTAGCTTATATTCATTCCCACATTTTGTAGTGCATTTCCCTTATGATTTTGATCAAGTTATTGTGATTAATTAGTAAATATTTAAAAGAAATCTTCCATCATCAATTGCTCCCAACATATTCTTATTTTATATTTTCAGACCCTTTTCCTTTTTTCACCATTCTTCCATTATAAGATTCCTAAATGTAATATTGCAATTCTTGACAAGGGTTTTTTTAATATAAATAATAATAATAAAATTCACCTAAGGATGTTCTACCGAATTTGCAACATGTTAATTTGAGGATTTTCTGGGCAATTTGAACAATTTTTTCCTAATCTGCCCATAAAATTTCAAGCGCCTTGGAAACATTTTTCCATGTAGCCTGAGATTTTGAACAGAAATGGAACTTTTTTTTTTTTAACCTTGGTAAACTCCTCCAAAAATTTTGAGCAACATAAGAATCTCAAAAACTGCCCGGATGTTTTATGAGCATCAAGATTTTTCCAGAGTGTCCAAAGTTTTTTGAGCATAAATGAAAATTTTAAGAACCTTATCATCTACCCGAAATCATTGGGCAGCATACAATTCCAGAACAGCTTACATACATGGTGAATATTTACCCTTATTAAATATATGGTATGTTAAAATACACTTTGACCCAGTGATTTTTTTGATGGCAGATTTTGCCATTCTGGGATTTTTTTTTTGAATAGATAATATTCTGTTGCAAATTGATTTTTCAAAAAATATTTCCCCAAAAATATTTTCATTAAAAATCACAAAATTTTTTGGCACAATTGCCTACAATATGAAAAAGTTGGTTAAGATTTTTTACTTTAATATTTTGAATATTGCCAAATTTGGTCAAATACACTTATGGATAATTTGCCACTTGAAAAAACATCACAAAATTGAAAAGAAAAATACTGCTCTCACCTTTTTATGTTACTAAGTTAAATATTGCATAAAATGGTAAAATATATTCACCCACTTTTATGTCCAAGGAAGTTACTACTGCCTGCCAACCCAAAGGGTGTCCTGGGCAGCTCCAAGATGTGTCTGGGCAATCTGGGGGAAAAATGCAGGCAGTGCCGTTACATTTCACTATGGTACATGTAGGGTTTAGGGTTCTACATTTACAAACCCCAGTATTGGGCGGGTATTTGATTTTGCTTATAATCACCAATTCCAGTGTTGAAAATGTTCCAAAATCAAATGAACCGGCCATTCTGGTTTTCCCCCCGCCCCCCGAATTTTGGTCGACTCAAAGAACCTCCGGTTCCATTTATTGGGAAACCAAACAAACCGGTGGTTATAAAGGGAGGTATTTGAGTCATCAGTTTTTTTTTAAAAAACGGTCGGTATGATACCACAGAATATTCCCGTTCTTCGGTTTCTTTTAGGACCGCGGGTATGAACTGTGACAACCGGATTGATGACCTCCGGGGGGGTCTGTCCCCGGTTGTGATAACCGCCCAAGACGGGGCCAAACCCAAGTTGGGGACAGTGAGGCCGCGGCCAAAAAAAGGGGGCCAAATTTGGCGGTTTCTGAGAGGGCCCCATCTTTGGCCCCCCAATAATTCTGGCTTCTTTTTTTTGGGCCCGTGTTTGGCGAGTGCGCACTTTGCGGCATTCGCACGAGAATCGCACCTCCTCTTCGTCGTCGTCCGTGCAAAAGGTCGCACTTTGTCGTAAAGCTTGCAACTTTGCAGCTTCTCCTGCTTCGCCACAACTGTTTCTATATTTGTGCCAGCTTCAGTCCTTCGCTACTCATCCCCCAGTTAGCTCTGCTCGCTTGTGCATCCCCAACATCTGCTAGAATTCTTCGTCTTTCCTTTTGGAGAGAAGCAAATTTCCCAAGCAAGATGGTGAAGATTTGCTGCATTGGAGCTGGCTATGTCGGGGGTCCGACCATGGCGATGATCGCTTTGAAGTGTCCTGATATCCAAGTGGTGGTGGTCGATATTTCCAAGCCGCGGATCGCTGCCTGGAATAGTGCTGATCTTCCCATCTACGAGCCCGGACTCGATGAAGTCGTGAAGGCGTGTCGGGACAAGAATCTCTTCTTCAGTACCGATGTGGAGAAGCACGTTGCCGAGGCCGATATCGTCTTCGTTTCTGTGAATACGCCCACCAAGACCCGTGGTCTTGGAGCTGGGAAAGCCGCGGATCTGACTTACTGGGAGAGTGCGGCTCGTATGATTGCGGATGTGTCCAAGTCTGATAAGATCGTGGTGGAGAAATCCACTGTGCCGGTGAAGACTGCCGAAGCAATCGAGAAGATCCTTACGCACAACAACGACAAAGGTATCAATTTCCAGATCCTTTCCAATCCCGAGTTTCTTGCAGAGGGAACCGCCATTGAAGATTTGGCCAAGCCCGATCGTGTGCTCATCGGAGGTCGCGAGACTCCCGGCGGTCGAAAGGCCGTGGAGGCTTTGAAGGCCGTGTACGCGCACTGGGTGCCTGAGGATCGCATCTTGACTACCAACTTGTGGTCCGCCGAGCTTTCGAAGCTCGCAGCGAATGCATTCTTGGCGCAGAGAATCTCTTCCATCAATGCCATGTCCGCTCTCTGCGAGTCGACTGGCGCCAACGTCTCGGAAGTCGCGTACGCCGTCGGCAAGGACTCGAGAATCGGACCCAAGTTCCTGAACGCCAGCGTCGGTTTCGGCGGATCTTGCTTCCAGAAGGACATCCTGAACTTGGTGTACATTTGCGAATGCAATGGCCTTCCCGAGGTCGCAAACTACTGGAAACAGGTAGTGCAGATCAACGACTACCAGAAGACGCGCTTCGTGAAGCGCGTGGTTTCCTCCATGTTCAACACTGTCTCCGGCAAGAAGATCGCCATTCTGGGGTTCGCATTCAAGAAGGACACAGGCGATACAAGGGAAACCCCAGCAATCGACGTCTGCCACGGCCTTCTGGGCGACAAAGCTCTTCTGAGCATCTACGACCCACAGGTGACAGAGGACCAGATGAAGCGAGATCTCGCAATGAACAAATTCGACTGGGATCACCCGCAGCATTTGCAGCCGCAGAGCCCGACCGCTTTCAAGCAAGTGAGCGTGGTGTGGGACGCGTACGAGGCGACCAAGGACGCGCACGGCGTGTGCATCATCACGGAATGGGACGAGTTCAAGAAGCTGGACTACCAACGCATCTACGACAACATGCAGAAACCCGCTTTCATCTTCGACGGGCGTAACGTACTGGACGTGGAAGCGCTTCGCAAGATCGGCTTCGTCGTGTACTCCATCGGCAAACCTCTTGATCCATGGGTGAAGGATCTCCAAGTCTCCATATAGGTAGATAGATCCAGTGAGAGAGAGAGAGCGAGAGAAGAGAGAGTCCTAAGGTTTCTCCGCGAAGCGAGGATCTCTCCCAAGTTTCCATAGAGCAGCTCCAGAGAGAATCCTAGGGTTTCTCGCAACTAGTGTTTCTTTGCTGCTCCTTATCAATCCCCGATTCATCCCCATTCTTTAGCTTGATGGATCACTGCTCGCTTCAGATTCCTTAACTGCTGCTGCTGCTTCCATCAAGTTGTAACTGTAGCCATGATTCTTTTATATATTGCAAACAAATTTCCAAACCCATCAGGATGGTGCTAGAATCCTTAGTTTGAGAGTCTGGTAGCAACTGCTGCTGGTGATCACTTGTGAAGCTCCTTTGCTGCTTTCCTTCCTGTGAGCTAGACAAATCTTCCAGGAGAGGGATCTCCTGATAGCTGGTACCTTAACAACTGAAGAAGATCTTGATGTCTTCAGCAATACAATTCCACCTGCACTTGCAGATTGTGCTCTGGTTTTTCTCCTTTTCTATTGACAGATTGTCAATCCATATCATGATGTGCACTACTAAAACACAGTTGTTTTTGCTCTTCCCGCTCTTTTCCATGTCTCTTGCATGAGATGATGATGATGATTGGGGGCAATGGCAACCGAGACTTTGTTCTGGATTCTAGGACAAAGGTAGCCATTCTGTTTGTTTTTCAGATCAAAGCTTTTGCAGTAATCTGGATTGATGTTTGGGGTTTTTGCAGCTGCAATGGTTTTTAGAATTTATATTTTGCCTTCTTTCCCAGTGCAGCAGCAACAAGGACACATACACATAATGTTTGTATTGGGGTACAATTTGAGGTGGAAGACAGTCTTGAATTAGTTTGAAGCTTTAAATGAAGATCCACACAACAAATCTCTTTATGTTTTGCTTTCAAAATCTCAATGCTTTGTGGTGCCTTCCAGTGTCTTGTGCCTGATGGAAGCAAGGGTCTCTGCAATTCAACTCCCATAGAAAGCGTCTGCTCCTCTCCTGTTTTGCATGTGCCAGTGTGTGCAATGAGGTGCTTGCTTAGCACCTGCTTTCGCATCAAGTCTGATATTGCTTCACTTTGTCACAGTAGATTTCACACAAGGTACTAATGCTCAGCCTGACATCAATCCTCTCTCCAGGTGCATGTGAATTATGATAGTTTCTTCATGAATCTCTCCTGCAATCAGAGTTTAGTAGTAATCTGTGGAGTCATGTGTATCATCTGTTCCAGGAGGTGGTTTTTGCTACATAGACAAGATGTTACAGTCGTCACAAAGCACTTGCTTGCAATTGACAGCAATTGCTCAGCTTTGCAATATCCAGCTTAGACCCAATGTTAGAATAATGCCATTTCCTGTGTTCTTGGGATGTGCCATAGTTGTCTGGTTCTTGTTCATGAATGTGAACTTCTGATACCCATTTTATATTGCTCAATGCTTGTCTTCTGCAATTCAAGAGTAGCATGCATATTGGGCAACTATGTGAAGGTAACTATCAATTGTTTGGGTGCAGAATGGAGTGTTTTGCAACTAACACAGGCATTCTGTTCTCACCATGTTTTTCCTTCTTTGTTGTTTTGTTGTTAGTTGCCAGCCAATATCATGGTTGAGTCTTCCCATTGATTCCAGACTTGAAATCAAATAAAATTGTACACATTCTTCACCATTTACCATTGAAAGGAGCTGCTGAAATCATTGGAAAAGTCGTGATAGAGAAGTTGCTATCACACAAGTTACTATTGATGGTCCTTGAACAAGTGACAACAAATTGTCACTTTGTTCATAGGTATTGCAAATGTTTGTGTGCTTTTTTTGGGTGGGTTGTGTTATACATTATATACACTATACACGGTAAATTGCAACACAAATAAACACACTAGATATGTAGCACTCAAGCTCAAGTAGAGTACATAACATGAACTAGAGCAAACCCAATGACCCACATACATCTTTCTTTTTTTTAAACCCTAATCTGGGTGATGGGAGGGGAAGCTTTGTCTCTAAATTTTGAAAAAGTTTAGAGCACACGGTTTGTCTAAACATTATTGAGTTATAATTTATTTATCACTAAGTGTGATTGCTGGTAAAGTGGCTTTTGGCACTAAAAATATACCCCTATTTTTGGTATAGGGTATACTTACTAAACATCAATTTTTTTTAGCATGGCAAGCCAAGAGGGGGTCACAAAATAAAATAAAATGTTAGATTCCATTCCCAAAGAGGGACACACTACCTTTACATTTGAAGATTTAGATCCTAATTAAGACTACACAATTAGACATTTGGATAGATCTAAACCCAATGAGGAACAAATCATCTATAGGTTTGGGGTAAATATTATGAGTGTAAGTGTAAATATACAAACATCATGAAGTGTAAGCGTAGATATGCATAGCATGCAATGTAAGTGTAAAATCTTTGGAATGTCAAAGTAAATGATTTATTAAAGAATAAGAAACTTACTTGCAACAAGTTGTTGCAACTTTTAACAACAGAAATAATTGTAAGATGATAACAACATAGCCATTTGCATTTACAAACAATCTTAAAACAAGAGAGAACAAACATGTTGCAATTTACAAGATCACAATGATAAAAGCTTTACAAAATGTCATTCTTTTATGTCTATTAAGTTTCTTTTTCTCTCATACTCATCTCCCATTTTTTTTTCATGCCTACCATTTGCTGCTTTATTTATTTATTTATTTTTGTCTTTCTTTGTTGAATTAAGTCCATTTTCATAGTTGTTGTCTTGAATAAAAAAGGCAGAGAAAATGCAATAGTACACATGTTATTGTGTGTTGTGTTCATTTATTTGTTTGCATTGTTTTATATTATTTCGCATGCTTAGTAAACTAAAGTAAGTGTATGTGTTTTTTCTTATCATTGACACTTACACATAAAATGTATATATATTTTTATGTACATTTACACTTACTTGATGTGTGTGTATCAAAAATTGTATATACACACAACATTGGTTTGGAGATCTAAATTTTAGCAAGAAATAAATCAAATCTACACTTGAAAATCTAAGTCCCAATGCAAAAGAGGGAAAAATAGTTATAACATATCATCATCTAAGTTGTAATGAATGAAAAAACAATTATACATTTGGAGATATAAGTGCCAATGAGTGGCAATCATCTATATATTTTGAAATTTTAATTCCCAAAAATGACAAATAATCAACCATTAATTGGAATTTAATTCCCAAAGAAGGACAAAAAAATCAACCATACATTGGAAATCTATTTCCTGAAGAGGAAAAAAATCGACTCTATGTCGAAAATATAGGTCCCAAAGAGGGACAAATTAACCATACATTTCCTTTTGTTTTCACTTTCTTGGGTTTCCATTTCTTTGGGGGCACAACCAGATAATGAAACCTTCATATGCAAAAAGAGTAACTATGTTGCATTCCAAGGGATTCGAACCCAGGCTCTCAGGGTTGGTAAGACGGCTTGGAAGAGAACAGCAACCAATGTACAAGATAGAGACTGGAAAGAAGAGCAACCCTTGTAAAAGATAGTGACTGGAAAAGAAGGGCAACTTATGTAAAAGAGAGGGACTAGAAAAGGAGATCAACTTATGCAAAAGACACGGACAGCGTCCAACAAGGACCTTTCTGAGAGAGAGAGAGAGAGAGAGAGAGGCGATCGAGGTCTGTTTTGTGTGCGCTTTGGAATCGCTGATCGAGGATCTTCAGCAGGGAGTGGGCACACAAACAGACATGGCGGGTATGGAGAAGATGGCGGAAGCAGCAGTAAGGGTGGGTGGACAGTCGTTTCGAACAGGCGTGATTGCAATCAAGTGCGGCATGACTGCCATCTGGGACAAATGGGGAGCTCGGATTCCCATGACGGTGCTGTGGGTGAATGACAACCATGTCATTCAAGTCAAGTCTCTGGAAAAACATGGGCACGTTGCTCTCCAGGTTTGTAATCACTGCCCCTCTCCTGCTCTGGCTTTCGCAAAAGAAGAATTAGGGTTTTTTTTTTCTATTCAGAGGAGGATGAGGGTCTATTAGGATCCCATGATGAGGATTTTGGATTTTGATTCCTGGGTTTTGGAGAAGTTGGAGTGGATTACGACATTGTTGAGAAGACAAGTTTCTTGTGTTCTTGCGTGGTGGCGGGTAGCTTGATACCCATTTTTGTACCAAGATGAAGGATTTGGGGTTTAGGGTTTAGATTTTAGTTGGCTGCAGTTCTTGAGCCCTGCTTTACTGATCTCTGCACCAGCGATCCATTTGAGGTACAAATGCTATTGCGAGCCCGTTCTAGTCAGCATCAAGAGGGAAAGGGAATTTGAAATGTTTGAATGTCAAAGGAGAAAGTTTCTCTGGAGACTTTCATGGCCTCTTTTTTTTGCTGTGAATCCCAGTGAATTTCCTTCAAGGATTCCTTCAATACAGTAAAGCTGTGCTTCATTGTTGCAGATTGGAGCAGGGCAGAAGAAGGCAAAGCAGTTGACTAAGCCAGAGTTGGGCCACTTCAAGGCAGCAGGTGTACCCTTGAAACGGCATCTTGCAGAGTTTCCAGTGACTGAAGATGCATTGTTACCAGTGGGGACAGAAATTTCAGTGCGGCACTTTCAGCCAGGCCAATATGTGGATATCACGGGCATCACCACTGGCAAAGGCTTTCAGGTCTAGATTCTGAAGCTTATCCCATATCTCCATAAAACTTGAACCCTAATTGTGTCTTCCTTTGTTCCAGAATTGTAAACAATTAGCAAGGGTTCACTTCAAGATCAGTTTCCCTCTCTCTCATTCCCCCTTGCCTCACATGTGTTGGATAGAGTTAATTTGATGTATCAAAGCTTAATGCAGATGATATTGTAAGCTTGTCATTCACCTTCAGACTTTGCTGTACAATTGAACATGTGGTGTTTTGTTGGCTGGGTGGTGAAACAGGGTGGCATGAAGAGATGGGGTTTTGCTGGAATGCCTGCTTCTCATGGTGCCTCTCTTTCACATCGAAGTTTAGGATCTACAGGTGGTCGGCAGGATCCTGGCAAGGTACTCTAGATTGGAATAGAGTTTTGCTGAAGATTCTATTTGCAACTTATGTTTTTGTTTACTGTAAAGTGCTGACACAGGTGTGGACCATCAAGGGCATGTATATTCTTTGACTGTATAATTGGTTAATGCAGGTCTTCAAGGGTAAGAAGATGGCAGGACATATGGGGGCAGTAAGGAGGACAGTCAAGAATGTGTGGATTTACAAAATTGAGCCTGAAAGAGATCTTCTGTGGGTCAGGGGTCAGGTGTGTGTGCCCATACTGAGATTGTTTTCTTTCATGAGTTATGTTTTAGAGCAGCTTCTTTTATGTGCAGTTTTGCAACAAAACCTGCAGAGGATTTTATTCTTGTGTACCCTGCCTTCTCAAAGTTAGTTCTGTGTGAAAAAAATAATAGGTCTTTGAAAGAAACATTGCTGTGCTTATAAATCCAACCAGGCTATCAGTTAATGTGTCTAGCGGTTCTGGTTCTAACTTAATTTGATGCATGAGTTCGAGGCTCTGGTCATCCAGTGATTCTAATGTAAGGTGCTTGGTTATTTTGTTTGTAACCCTCTGTATGTTGTGATGGGCTGGGTATAGGTGCCAGGTCACAAGGGCAATTTTGTTTACATCAAGGATGCATTTTACAAGAAGCCTGATTTATCAGTATTGCCATTCCCAACATATTTTGCATCAGCGGATGATGATACCTCACCTCTTATTGCAGAATTAGGTGAAACTGACCCATATCTACAAGAGTAGATAAAGCCCAACCAGTAGAATTTTTTAATTTATTTTTTCAGTCTGAAGGATTGTTCCTCCACTTCCAGTTTTGACTCGTGTAGAAACGTTATCTTGTTCAGCATGAGATCGGGTTCCCACTTCTCCAAGCTAGTCATGTTCAACTCATCAGTTGTACTAGTGCACTAAGTGGCTGTCAGGAAACTGCAGGAAAATTTGGATATGGACATACACATGTTGCATACACATAGAGGTCTACATGTGTGATTTGAGACAAATGGCTTCGAAAAATGATGTTTGCTATTGCCTGAGATGGAGAGAATAAGAGATGAGGGTTGTGATAGGTCTGATAGGGGCACACTGGAGCTGATTTTTTATCCAGGTTTCCTTGACTTTTCAAGCACTCATCTGGTATTTTCAAATTCAATTCCAGAGATAGTACATGTAGGTGGAGACTAATGTGTGATCAAAGATAGCCCCAAGGAAGCTTCCAAATCTGTTTAAGCAAGGATTCAAGCATCTGTGGGTAGTGATCCATGGTTGTATAGACCTACAATTTTCTCTCTTGCAACCACAGAACAATGTCTGCAGCAATGGCACATTGGGATGGGTTGCGCTGGAATATTTAGTTAAGAAAGACGTGATGGAAGATGGTTCTCTTTCTGTTTATCCTGTCATTGCAATTCACTGTGATTTCTAATCTGGTTGCTACAGTGTTCTCAGCTGAAAGTACAGGGTCTGTATATTCTGTGATTCTGTTGAGTGTGGCTGTTTTGATGAATATGTATGATCCTGTTTCAAATGTAAGATTGTCTCTGCTACCCAGATTCCAAGGTCTGTTCTATTTCCAGCCAGCTGGCTGACTGAGTCCTCAGTCTGACACATCTTCAACGTGGAAGTCTGTATGAGATCCTTGGAGACGTGATTCCAGTGCGGTTAACAAGTGTGAATCAGCTGCAACAAGTTTCAGACCAAACAGGAAGCCTGTCAATTGTATGGACTTCTTTGGGAGGTTGCCTTGGGAGCTACAGCCTGGAGCAAGTCTTGTCAAGAGGTCTCCCCTTCCATTAATGGTGTGGACAAGCTCACAATCTGTGCACTCCTCAGGGAAAGAGTACTGGAGCATTGGAGTACTGCAGTGTGGAAGGTGAAGAAAACTTAGCTCCATTTTTTTCTGGCATGATGATCAAGTTTTAGAGTGCACAGAACTTTGAGAGACTCAAGCTCTTCTCCACACACAACACATAGCAGAGCTGGTATTCTGCCTGCTTCAACGTTCCTGTACTGTGCTTCACCCATCTTTGCCATCCACTTCAGGCTCAAAGACATCTCACTATGTCTGGGGTTCTCTGAGCAGGATCGAGTATCAGAAAGAAGTCCTCCTTTGAGTTTGAGCTGCTGCACAGTTCTGTGGCAATCTGCTTCTGCTGGATTCCAAAAACAGTTTGAGAATGGCCTTCATGCTGGAGGTAGAGAGGTGACCTCTCGCTAATGGTTATGGCTGGTCTTGATGAGGAGGAGCTGCTGTTGTTGTCATGCCTGCAATCAACACCCAATCGACCAGATGTTGGTAATCAGCGGCAAACTCTTCCCTAAACACTGGTGGTGGTGGTCTCAACACTTGTTTTTTCCCTGGCTCTTGGCTGCCTGTTGGTCCATGCTGATATATTCAATGATGATTTGTTGTCTTCTTTCCTTGAGCTTTACAGCAGCTGTGCCACACAGGTTGGACAAAAGTCCATGTTTCCCTTGCCAATTGTGCAGAACCATGGCCCTTGAATGATATATTCACCATAGCCAATGCAGTCACCCTTTTGGCTTTCTATTATGGGAGCATGACAAGGAGTTGATGCTATGGACTTCACTACAGTGTCTGGCTTCTGCTGAGAAGAACAGGAGTTGGAGCTGCTCTTTTCCCATGGTGTTGATTCTCTGTGTCACTTGTTACCCACAGCTTGGAAATCCAAAATCCAAGCATGAGCTCCAAAGGATCCAATTGAAGTCACACAGTGTCTGAAACCTGGCCCACGCTATTCCAGCCACTGTTGCAGGGCAGGAATGTCTGGAACAAAACCAGTGCCACCAAACAACTTGTCCCTAGCCTCTCCATCTTGGGTGAGCAAATAGGAGCTCATCATCTGGATGTTGCACCAACTGCAATTCCAACCAAGATCTTCCTTGAGCTTGCTCTCAAAGTGCTAATCATAACTACACAGTGCTACAGTGGACTGTGTTCCTTGAGGCTGCTCCAATTTCCAAGCAGTTTTGCAGGAGGATCATCAAGCCTTCTTCAACATGCAAAGATGGTTGCTGCATTTGTGAAATCATAAGCCCCATCATGTAGTTGTTCAGGACTTCAATGCTCACACTCCAGGGAATCGGCTATCCTCAGTGACCTCACCTCAAGCTTTTTTGCTGTCACTCTCCTGACAGGACTCTTCATCCCCATCATGACCAGCATTCACACCTTGCAGCTCTTGTATCCATTGTGGTGAGCTCAGGTGCTTCCCCAGTGTTGGCCATTCATGGCATGTGCATGCATGCAAGCAACTGCAACCCAAATGCAGTAGCTCCCCAAACACACAAAACAGTTGTGATGAACACACTGAAGAAGTGCAATTCACACACTAAACATGGCCAACCTTCACAACCATAGCTCAGTTAGTTCCTTGAACACTCTGAACAGGTGCAATCAAACCACACCTCCATGCCCAAGGGCTTCGACGGTGGGGGAAAGGGAGGTTGTTGCCAAAGCCCCCCATTTGCGCCTTTAAGTTGTGCATGTGCCCAACTTTTTCAGTTGGTCTTGAGTTCAATTTAATTTATAACTTAGTCCAAAATTTTATTTTGGCAAGATGAACTACACCTATGTCAAAAGGAAATGTAGCTCAGTGACACTCCTAGTGAATTTGAGTGGTGTGGGTATTATTGGCCCTGAATTTTAAGCAAAAGCCATCTTAGCCAAATTTTTTGTTAGAGGCAAGGTTTTTTTAAAAATAGATTTTAAATTGTGCGCAAATGGCAATAGGACTACTCTTCAATATGCCTAAGTGGTTTCTTATGTAATTTTGCTGGAGGAGTAGGTGGTTGAATTTAGTCTACTACCAAACTTTGCCCAATGCAATTCAAAGTTTCACCCACTACACCCAAATGTTAATAAAATTCATGATGAAATAATCATAAATTTTTTAGTGACCATGTTTGTCTTGATCATGAAAACAAAAATATTAAGCTCCAAGACACAAACATGGAATGAACATGAGTTAGATAAAATGATAACACTAACCTACACCTTTTCATCTTTCCAAGTTGTAGTGGCATTTTGATAAGGGAAGTTTTCATGAGTAAAAAACTTTTGTGCAAACATGCGTATAGTTGTGTTGAAGTGTTAGCTTAACCAATTTCATGATTTGTTTTCATGAATGTTAGAGTAGAGAAAGTACATTCATCCTATATAGATCCAATAACTAAAACAGTAGTTATCTCAATTAGTTTCAAATATTAACTTTAGAGTTAACAACCCATTATTGTTGATTATAGTTCACAACTTGGTCATTGGATTAACATCAAATTAGTCATGGCCTTAAGTGCTTATGTTTTCATAAAGAACCTAAATATTAATATTTGCAAGTCTAAAAATGTTAGCATTCGAAGTTCTAAAATTTCCAATAGTGAGGGTTTTACACTTTTTGATTAAAATGTTTTTCACAACATCACAAAAGACTTGGAAATGTTCACATTGGTAGCTAGTCACAATATTAATGTACATCATAAAGAGGCTAATTTGATAATTTTTTACAACAACCACAAAATTTGAAATGAGGACATCTTTTCCTTGGGAAAACTTGATCAAGGTATTGATGGACTTCAACAATGGTAGCAAGCAAGACAAGGCTAGTGTTGTGTGAATATCACAAAAGAACTTGAGATTTAACCTTGCTTGAGCAATTGAAGGGTTGTTTGCTAATATTTTGACAATCGATGTTTTGTGTTCAGCCAAGACATGCTTCAAAGTTCCAACATTGATATCGATTGTGTCTTAACATTTTTCAAGGTCTTAGCAAGCTTTTCTTTTGACAATCATGTCAAGTTTAGTGAATTAATCCAAATGTCATTTGGGGGAACTTGAAAAATAACAATACAATGATTGGAACAACTCTTCCCACTTTGCCACCATGGGCAAATTAAATCTCCTTTAATTGTGTTGTCATTTCAATACAACAACCTTGGAAAAAAAAGGCTCTGGCTACATGAAAGCAAATGAACCTTTGAATTATCTCTTTGTTACTCAAACCTCCATATGACTACATAAAGGATTTAGTAATCACAAAGGTGAGATTATTTGCATTTCCACCCCCAACAACACATTACGATGTGAGGAGGACAAATGTTCTTTTCCATGCTTATATCACATACACAAGGATTAAGATCCGTGATTGGTTATCAATAGTAGTAACTTCATTTGTATTTCAAAAAGCAAAAATTTCTTTAGCTTCCATTTCCTATTAACAACATTAACATTGGTTCCCAACATTGTTCCCAACTTTTACCCTTAGCATGGCTACTAAGTCTTGCAACAACTTGCATGCTTCCATACAAAATCTAGCTTAGGAATTAGTAGCTTTTCTTTACCTTTAATTTGGGTGCACACCATGCACCAAACTTGAGCAACTTTGCCATTATAACCCATCACAAATTCAACCCAAGGAAGTTTCATTGCTCATGTATTTTAAAAGTGTTTATTATGTTCATCAACCATTTATTTTCTTTGTTATCTCAACGTTTTGTTGTGCTACAATTGGGTCCAAAATAATACATTCAGAATCCATAATAAAAGGAATATCTATTGGAGATTTGTAGGAAGAATCAACATCCATTGGAAACTTGATAGAAGAAGTAATATCTCCTATTGTTGGGGCTTTATCATAAAACAAAAAGCTAAATTCTAAATTCTTAAGGTGTTGCAAATTCTTTGCCATGAATTTTGGGGTTAAATTTTAATGTTTGATGAAGTTGGAAATCAATAATCTACAAAGTTTTTGAGAGCTGTTGTTTTTATGCCAACTTGATAAAAGAGAATAACCATTATGGAAATGGCTTGCAACAAAAAAAAACACCATCAACTTGATAGAAGAGAATACCCATGATGAAATGGCTTGCAATGGAAAGGAACGCCAAATTTGTGAAATTGTAACCTATCGGTAGCAGTTGCATTAATGTTCAAGACAAAATAACAAAATAAACAATTTTGTTAAATTGATTATTTTCATATATTGTTTTCATGTCTTTTAGTTTAAATTTTTTCCTTTTATTATTTGTGTTTAGTGCATTATTTTTGAATTACTAAAATTCTTGGTTTTTCAAACAATCCAAATTGACTGATTGGTTTTTTTAATTAATGAACATGTACATTTTGACTAAAGGTTAGGGGCTTGAATGACATGTGTATTTTTTGACCAATCAACATGGTTGAATGACCTATTCGACTATTTGTTAACTTGGACATCTAGTCAAATTGGATAAAAATTTGACAACCTTGGTCAAAATGGTCAATGACACTTAATCAAATGGATATTTAGTCAAGTTGGAAAAAAACACGACACCTTTAGTCAAAATGTCAATGACACTTAACAAATGGAATATTTAGTCAAGTTGGAAAGAAACATGACACCTTTAATCAAAATAGTCAACGACACCTAATAAATGGAATATTTAATCAAGTTGGAAAATAACATGACACCTTTAATCAAAATGGTCAATGAAATTTTAATCAAGTAGGACATTTAGTCAAGATGGCCAATGTTATTATTACATACCCACCAACACACCTACTCTTACATACATACTTACTTACCCACCCACTAACCTACCTACTACAACCAACCAACCAACCTACCTACCTACCCACCCACCTATGTACCTCATAGTCTTTTAATGATGTGTCAAAATTAACATGTGAAATAATTTTTTTGACAAAAGTTGAGCACCTTTTGATGGTATGATCCATTGGTTAAGGACTTGGTTTCCCATTAGAGATGTCAAGGGTTCAATTCCTAATGTACATGCTTAGGGGGCTAATGTAAGTAAGTTAACATAAGTTAAATAAGTTATATTAAGTTAGGTGAAGTAGGTAAAGTGGGGTAGGGTAGGCTACCACCTACCTACATGCATTTTTATGACCTACCTACCTACTTTGTCGCAACCCCACTTTGGGCTCAGTGTGAGGATGAAACTCACACTCCCAAAAGTGGGAACTTGGAGTCCTCTGGGACTCCCAAAAACTCAGAGCTCAATTGCAGGGGTCAAAACACCTCGCATCGAGGTGTTCTTTATATCAATGAAAAGGTCTTGAAGTGTAGATGTCCAAAATGGCCTCGCATGAGCCATATGGACATCTGCAGCCTGAGTTATGGGCAAAAGAAGGGTCGGAAGTCAAACTGGCAATTTGACTCCCGACCACTAAAAGCCGGGAATCAACCTCTTCCCAACGTCTTCAGAAGGAGTGCGATAGGGCATTGGAAAACTCTCAAGGAGAGCTATAACTTTGGTTTATACCTAACTCTAATCGAAGGTCGGAGCCAAGAGATATGAGTGCCCAAAGTCCCGGGAGTCCAACCCGGGACAGTTTCAGGACTCCTCCTTGGGAGTCCCGAGAAAAAGTGCCATTCGGATGTGGCTCCCGCGGAGTAACACAAAGAATATTATATGGGGGAAGGTGGTGGCTTCCCCCGAGTTCGAGCCGTGGTGAGTCAAGTGAGTCCAAGGTCGCCCGTGGCTTGTCCCAACACCAAAAAGGTGCAAAATGAGTTCTAACCAACTTGTGGTTGGTTTTGGATGCAGGACCATGTAATAACATAATTGTCCCTCTTCCTATTCTAATCTTGGGACTTTTAGCACGGCCCTTTTACCCCCTTTAGTGCTGGAAGTCGGGAGCGGCCCTCAAGTTCCAACTTTTTGCAATTCAACATACCTAGACCCTCAAGTGGGTCTAATAAGGAACTTGGGAATGCGTCATACTTGCCTACAAAAAAATATTTTTGATAAGAATTTTTAAAATAAATTTTTAAAATAATTTGACTAATAAAATGGTCCACGGTTCACTAATCAAAATGACTAATCAAATGGTATTTATTTTGTTAATAAAAAGACCACCCTGGACACATTAGACATGTTAAAATCAACTTGTCCAAAATGACAACAGTAATTTTTGGCCCCTGTCCAAATTTGGTTTTTTTATTAGAATTTTTGGTTTGAAAATGCAAGGATTTTAGTAATGTGGTGTTCTTGTGTCTTTTTCTTATTGTTGTGTTGAAATTATCTCATGTTTTATTATTTTCATCGCTTTGTTTTTAGTGCATTGTTATAATAATCTCAAGTTGTTTTCTTGTTGTCAAGCTGGCAAGCTAGTATCTTGTGCTTTGTTGACTTCATTTTTGGTATTTTTGTGTCTTCTTCTACTTGTCAAGCTAATAAGCTGGTATTTCGTGTTTCATCATCTTCAGTGTTTTGCAGCTTGTAAATTTCAAGTTTTCAATCATTGTTACATTGTAATAAGTTTGTTAGTGTTTTGTTATGTTTTCAGTAGCTAGTTTATCATGGTTAAGGACCATGACATTTTAGGTTCAAGAAACAATGGGGGCTGCAATGGTTATGTAATTAGAAGAAATTTACTTGCTTGATATGAATTATTGGACAAAATAATGACATATGTGAAATATGAAGGTGCTAACTTGAGCACCTTCACAATGGCCTTAATGAGTATTGTCTTTTGTGTTCCATTCATGTTGTTACAACCCTATGGTACCATTTCTTATGGGCATGGCAAGTCTAAGTGTTGTTAATATGCTACAAATGACCTCAAGATGTGTAATGGAATGAGGGAGGTTTCTATCAAGGCTATTCAATTTTCCTTGTAGAAGACAATTATTTGGACCAAGAAAAATGGGCAGTGCAGGCAAGAATGGGCTAATGCTTGTAAAGATTCCAAGTGTCACCTTAGAAAACAAGAAACTCTTGTCAAGACTTGATTCACCTCCAAAGTTTTATTTTAAAAGACACTAAAATTTAAAGATGCCATAAATCTTTATTATTTAAGGTAAACCATTGCCTTCCATAGCAAAATACCTATTCCCCAAACATGAGTTGTGACACAAAAAGTTTCAAAAATTATGACATTAGTAATCACCCAATGTGTTTTGAACTAGTAATGTGGATATTAGTTATTATCTTATGCCATTTTTGTTGTTTTTTCCATGATTGTTGGCATGCATACAATAATTTTGCTATGATTACTCATGAGATGCACGTATGTGGGTCAATAGATTTTGGTTTTGTTTGTTTAAGGTTTCTGGTTAAGTGTTTTATCTTATAAAACATTAAGAATTTAATTGCTTGATTATGTTTGTGGAATTATTGGTTGGAAACTTTGATTTAAAGTTGATGCATCTTGGGCATTGCATGCAAGTTGAAGTTATTAGTGTGTTGTTCGATCATTTTTGGCCTTTGCATGATCATTTTAACCACATGTTGTTCATAATATGTTGGTTTTTATGCTTGACTTGCGCTTTAAAAATTTGCAACTCATTCAACATTATGTTGGCCTTGAATTAACCATGCAAGTTGCTATTGAGTATGATCTAGAAGTTATCATGCCTTTGCTACTACTAGTCTACAAAACAACTAATTTTTTTAATAATATGGTTGGCATTATCATAGGTTTGAAACATTGTCAACTTGGTATTGAAAATTTGGATAAGCTAGTTCTAATCATGAAGAAAATGATCCTAGATTTGGATAAACAAACACCGAATTTAAATCAATTGAGGAATACATAGACATTGAAAATGACATGGTGTCAAAAAATGAAGAACTCATTTCTTATTTCAATTTGTTTGAAAAAGGTTAACTTTTTGTACAGTTTGAAGGTGAAAAGTTTGAAGAGCAAAAAAGGACGCATGCAGTTACATCTATGTTTTCCTTTCTACTATTGTTTTAATTTGTTGGGTGTAAGTACATTAACTTTAACTATTGTCCATTGTTTTTTATTTTTCTAGTTGTAGGTGCTCCAACTCTTAAAGTTAAAATGCTTGAATGATGAACAAAGAAATATTGTGAAGCTCCCTAATTTTTTTCAAAGCATCAAATTAGGTTAGAAGGTAGATGTGTGGTGTCATTTGGGTTGCTCCAAATACATGTGTCTATTGTTTGTCTTTGTGTTAAAATGTCTACAGAAGTCAGTGTTTTTCAATTTCTATTCCCACTTGTCAAGTGTTGTTTAGTTGAAGGACATGATTACAATTGTTTGTGGGATGTCTTGTGTTTTCAACTTTTGTTTTGACATTGGGGTTTCTTATGGTTGTTGTGTGTTGTTTTCAACTGGTACTCTTCACCTTGCAGTTTATTGTTTAATTATAAGTTGTTTTCAATTAATGTGAAGGTATGTTGTATTGTATATTGTTTTGGTATGCATATCATTAATTTTTTAAATGTTGGAAACACACAAATTGCCAAAGTTGATGGTGAAAGTGGTTAGTTGTTTTAGTTTTGAACTAAAACTAAATTATAAGTTTTATGAAAACTGAATGCACACTTGTTGATAACAAAGGTGTTGGAGTCTATTGATATTCTAGTTCCTTGATGCAATTGTGTTTAATGAATTAAATGCAAGATCATTAGTTTGAATGAGCTTGAATGTATTTGCTTGTTTTTGTGTATGGTGATGACAACACTTTGTGTTCGCCACTTGATTTCCCGTCAACTTGCTAATATCGCAACTAAAGGCAACCACTTACTTAGGACCTTAATAATTTTTCTAACATCCATAATTCCAAGTTTATGGAATGTTAAGCTATAATGATGTACTTATGAGGTTACAATCTTGTTAGTTAGTAATAGGTTTATAGGATACATAAAATTTTATGTTAAAAAACATGTGGTTCCTATGGTGCGATAGTTTCATGTTCACATTTGTACTCTCTAGATCAATCAAACTTAGTTTTTTGCTTAAAAACACTATCCATTATCATCAATTTTGTCAATTTAAACATGCTTGGGTTTATGTTCAATGAACATCACCCTTTTTTATATCTATTATGCGTGCCCATTTTAAAAAAAACATCTCTTATGTTTATGTTCAACGAGCTTATGACCAAATTGTCAATGCAAATGCTCGAATTTATGACCAGTGGGCATCACCCTTTTCCATATCTATTATGCATGCATGTCCAAAAAGAAAACATGTTCTATGTTATGCCTAGTGGGCTTTAGTTTGCCACAAATATTTGTGTTCAAGCCCATTAGGCTTCAACTATGATTTTTTTGTTAATGCCTTGACCATCAAATATAATTGAAAGTAGATACGTGCGCAACATTAATTGGAACCCAATTCAACATGAAAATGGTTTTGGTTTTTTTATGTTTCAAGGTTTATTTCCATGGCATGGCTTTGGAATTTCATTTTTCATGTTTTGATATTCCAACCCACAAAGGAAAAAAAATGATTATTTCATGTGTTTTCAATTTATATTCTTATGATTTGTCAATGAATTTTTTTAAAACACAAAAAATCATATGGTTTAATGTGTTATAGTTATATTTGTTTTCATTTTGCATTGGAAAAAATGTTGCAAGAAAAAGGTGTTGTAGTGGAAGCATAGTTGCAATGAGATGTTAAACTTGGTTTGTTTCAAAGTCTTAAAAATGTTGTTGATGTTTTTGTATTGATTTTGGTCGATTAGGCCTTGGGAATTGAACTGAAAATGGGCCTAAAAACCAAGGTGTTCGAGATTTTGGTTAATAAGGTGGAATGGGAGTGTAACAAAATGGGTGTGTTTCAATGGACAATAAATGTTTTCAAATGTGTAAGACAAATAAGGTTGACAAAAAAAATGTCATGGGACCAACTTGGGTGAATGAAACACGAATTTGTTGTGACACATACATTGAAAAAAAGGAATGGGAAGCATGTGCAAGTGATGTGCAAATTCAAGTAATGTGTGCTTCTCAAATGCTTTGTGTATGTACAAGTTATGTATATTTTTTATGTCATTGGTCAAGCAAAGACATTTAATGTTTTGGATCTATGATTTAGTTATCACCAATTGTCACTTTGTGTAGGTGACAAGGTAAAGATTACATATTGAAACAATAACCAAAATGGGAAGGACTATTTGCATCAATGAAACTTCCTACTTTTTGGGTTGAAGTATGTATTGATGAAATTTCAAAGGGTGACAAATTAGGTTCTTGTAAGCTTGGATTTTTCCAAATGTTACATAATGACATCATTGTATTTGGTCATAGCTATCACTTTAAATGTGAACACCATTTTAAAAAGATTACATTGATGACATCATTATATTTGGGGATAGGTATCACTGTAAGTGTGAACACCACATTATATCATGGAGAGATATCCCTGACTTCTCTTAATAGTCTATGTGTGGGGAGATCCTTTAAATGCAATATAACCTCATTTGAAATCAAAACCCCACATAATAATATGGATAAAAGAATCAAATTTATATTAATGTTTTTCAAGATACATAAGTTAAGCTACAATATAACCCTTCTCAAACACAAACAGTACATTACCTCTCAAACACAACAGTACATTCTCTCTCAAACACAACAGTATATGTTCTCTCAAATTCGACAGAGATTTCGATACTTTAGATCCACCAGAGGATTTTAAGCTGAAAAAGCCCATAGTCATTAGTATATAAATCCAGATTTGCTTTGTTTGGGTCCCCCAGAGGGGAGGGGTGAGCCAGCCTAGGAAGTAGTGCAAGACCAAGGCGACACGCGCAGGGCCAGGCAGCAAGCTACCGGACGGCCCCGCCCCCGAGAAAAATTAGATTAATATCATGAGGCTCGATGAGCCTCGTATCAGATATTAAACTGATAAGAACAGATACTACACTTGATCTTAGCCAAAAGGCCGAGAAAGGTATGAATCTTCAGACGACGCCCGGAGGTTTATATACCCTGCGAATGGTTCTCTTGTGGCAATCAATATGGTATTAAAACACAAGTGCTTGCGTGCTTGCTTGCCCCCTCTTTGCTCTTCGTTTGTTTTGTGTGTTCCACTTCGTACCTCGACTCTCCAGATTTTTTGTGTGATATATGATCGCTCTCCACGCGCCAGTAGGCCCGCCTACATTACCAGGAAATATTGATCTTGCTGCAGTGCAACTTGATTGATAGGCTCCATTGTCGCTCCCCCTAGTAGTTCAGCCCTTTGGGTTGGAACTGCTCAGAAAAGAGCTTGGTGTTTGCCTGTTCAAGATCATGATACTCGGCAACAACAACTAGCATCTGGTGATGACGAAGTGAAAATATCATGGTGTGGGTACTGCCCAGGCACAATCCTCACAGATCCTCATTATAAGTCCAAGTCCAAGACCAAGTCAGTATTGAAAGAAATCAGAACATAGAGTGCATCCAGATTTGGGTCTGCAGAAGCCCTTGTTTGCTGGAGCAGATCATCTTGGTTGGAAATCTCATGATAGTTATCAAACCTCAGCCTTCACCTTTAATGTTTGTGTCTTTGAAGTGAAAACAGATTGTTGACTTCAACTGTGGCACGAAGTGACATGAGTTCTTTAACGATATATTTGTGGTTGGGTCTTTGAGGTTGAAGCATGGGGGGTACACCCTGACTTGGGAGGATGACAGACTGTGTAGAGATCGCGGAAGTCTTGTTCTTGTGACTCCTTTGCTTTGTACCCAATGGTGAGCTTTGGATTTATTGAATCCCTTCGTAGTTTTGGTCCCAATCAATAATGGGGATTTTCTAAACCCTAAACCCTTGCTATCTGCATGCAGGCATTTTACCTGGCAGGATTTGTGGACAAATTGGAGTGTCCATTGGATCAATGGAACGAGGTGAACCCTTGGTTCTACTTGTGGTGTCTGAATAAGTAGTTGGCAGCTATGCACAGACACCATATGATATTGCCTCAAGATGCACATGCAGGCAAACAGCATGTGATACTGCCTAGGGATGCAAAGATTAGGCTGGCAAGCTCAATATTTGCCAATCACTGTAAATCCAGAATCTAGGCCACTAGATGGCAGCCTCCACATTCCCAACCGTCACCAAGTTCATTGGCTTGGCCTGCACCCACATTTCACCAGCCCACAATGGGTGATGGTGAGACCTGGGTGGCTGGTTAGATTCTTAGGTTCCCTAGAAGCAGTCTTCTGTAGATCCATTGCTAGATGTTAGTCGTCTTTTCAGGAGACACATATTTCCAAACTTCACCAATTTTTCCTTCTGCGAGGATTGTCCCTCTCTGAGCACATGTCCATACTTGAAACATTTCTTTGGAATATGAAATGTTGTTTTTTGGAGATCAATTTGGGAATCATTTCATTTTGTGAGCATCTGTTTGTTGGGAGGATTTCAAATGGGCGCCTTTTCTCTTTGGATGTGTATGGGCTTATGTTGAAATCTGCTGCAGAGTATTGTACCCTCTTTCCCTTCTTCTCTTTGGTCTTTCAATTTCATGTTTGTGCCACATTCTTCGAGTTTCTGTCCATCAGCTTCTCTTGGATCTATGCTCGGGATTCTATTAGATCTTTCAATTGCCCTTGTCCCAAATCAGGGTGGTATACCTCAAATTCTGAGCATGCTGTTCTGGTTTTACCACAAGGATTCTCAGGTATTGTGCCTAATGCCATCTGCTGGGACTGTTGACTAAGCTGCAAAAGTAGGGTTATGGAGAACAAACAATTTTGTGCCTCTTGGTAGGATGGATCATATTTCTGGGACCTTTTCTTTCGCATTTACAAAGGTAATGATGCACTTCAAAAGGCAGCTGGAGGCAAGCAGGGGTCATCCTGGTATCTTGGAATATAATTTAATCCTCATTGTTCCATGAGTATGCATTGTCATCAAATGTTGGTTTTGTTCTTTAAGCCTGGTGGTTAATGTACTGTCACTGTAATCGTTGTCTGGATTCCAGCCTGGTGCAGTTCATGTGCAGTGTCTTTGTGGCATTGTGGAGAGGTAGTGTTAAGTACCATGGCCCCTGGCCAAGTAGATGGGCCAAGCAGGTGCCCTCCTGTGTCATCAGAGTTCTGTCATGGCCTCCGTCTGCAGTTCTCCAATATGTGATCTGTTCCAAACAACAGGGAACTGGAAATGGTCCTCTGTTAGCAATAACTAGATCCAATAGAGTGCCTCACCAATTCTGTACTGAGTTCTGTGCAGGTTTTCATTGCAAATATACTGATGATTGCTTTTGTCATACTCGAGAAAATGGCTGCTTTTGCAGTGATAATATGCACAAGCACCCTGGTTGGGTCGGTGAGTTCCTTTCTTCATTCCAATATTTGGGCAACTCTCTCTCCTGATCACCTGACTCACCCCGAGTACTTCTGTTTGAACCAAGAGAAAGTGGGATTTTTGTTATAGAACCACCTGTGAGAGTCTCTAAGCTGGAATTGAGACTGATGGATTAGGGTGGTGGGACAGGCTTTCTTCACTCAATGTTCTTGAAAGTTTGGGTTGTATTTTGTTGAAGAGAACAGAATCTAAGGTCATCTTCTTGTTCTATGAAAAGCATGTTCAACCTAGCCCTTCTGGCATCTCTTTTGTTAGCCAAAAACATAGCAGGATTTTTTATTCTTTAAAACTTTGACATCTAGTTTATAATCAAGTTTGGCTCAATTTCTTACCAGATGATTGCCACTTTGGATTCATCACAAAATTGAAGAAAAAAAACATTGGACCAAAGACAATTACCGTGGTACAAGGCAACTCCGACACTTGTATGCTGAAAATTTGAATATTTCAAAATATTCTTCATCTTCCTTCACAAAATTGTTTTCTGGAAATTTTACTTTTTCAAATTTTCAATTAATGAATTTAAAAACTCCAATGACAATGATTTATCAGAGTTGGTTTCAATATGATAACTTTAGGTTCTTCAAGTTGTTGTACATTGAACAATTCCAATTTGGAATTTGTTTAGCCTATTCCCGAGTGAAGAGGCATGAAAAGATGTCTTTACATATTTGTGAATGTAAATTATTTTTTCAACAACATATTCACAAGAAGAATTTATTCTCCACCAATTTGCAGCCCATGAATATGTTGTGAGGGTGATAATGTTTTCGTGATTTGTGTTATAAATTGAAGTAAATGCGTGGGAGGATGAATGACTTGTTGGCATAGGAATTTTACAAGAAGGAAAAAAGAAAGCAAAAAAAACAACAAGATTTAAAGAAATGATCTAGTTTGTTGGCAATTCATCAATACTTCCAAAATGGGTGCAAATTGAAATGGGAAAAACTTTAAAAACCATGAACATTGATTTTCAAAATTAATTATAAAATTTTCCCATTTTTTATTTAGTTAGAAACATGTTCAAAGTATAGCTTTGAAACTATCCTTTAATTTATTTAGAAAATAAAACCATTAGGTATGTTAGCCCATGTGAATGGGTGATTTGGTAATTATTATTTACTATCAATTAAGAAGGATTTGTGAAAGGATTAAATTAAGGACTTACTTTTTGTGGGTGGGTTGTTGTGTGATTTATAGAAAAGGGGGATTAAAAGGAGGATTCTTATCATTCTTGTTGAAGGGTAGAATTGTTTAGAATAGTTAATATCATAGACTTCCTAAAAATTAATAGTTATTAATGGTGAACTTATCGTCCCTTACTAAAGGGGTGAAGCTAGTGGGGATTAAGTAGTTCATGTTAGTGAATGGTTGGGGTAATTTACCCAATCATCTAGAAGATTTCTTGATTGGGATTAGGATAAGGGTCATATTTTTATGGGGTCAATGTGGGCCTTGTGTGACTTTATGGAGAAGGACAATTAGATTATGGTTGAGGAATTTCTATGTGTTAGGTATACATTCATTTTATTAGAAAGTGTGAGAAGTAGAGTAGTTTAAGATTATACAAGATATTTTGCCTTTTTTCATGGCACTTTTGTGTTTCTTTTAGAATAGAGAGCAAAGAGGCATACCAAGTGGTAGTCTTTGGACTTGTAAGCTAATGGTTGCCATATGAAGGTAATAACTAGTAGGTGACAATAAAAAGAAAGGAAACATTTGAAAGTAGTAGGTTGTAGATTCACAAGGATTGTTGCAAGTAGTAGATAATGGCCAGAAGTGGGTGTAACTTGTCGCAAACGATAGGCAATATTGGTGAGGCATTTTGGGGTGCTTTAAACAGTATGCATGAAGAAAAACTTGAACTCCTTGTTTTTGACTTGCAAAAACTTGAAATTTTCACAAAAACAAACATAATTAATCAATGTGTGAATGGTGAACCATGATGAACATGAAACCACCCAAATTCCAATCCAGCCCTTCAATGATCAATTCATTGCCTCTTAAGTCTATCCAATCTTGATTCTCCTTCTTCAATATTTTTTCTTTCTTTTTAATTTTTATCAACTCTAGGTTGAGTTATAATTTGCATAATGCACACTACAAAGTCATGCAATGTAGGCTATATGAAATAAAATTTCAAGTCTAAACTATTTTTTTTCATTTCATCTTCTTCTCAAACCATTATTGTTTTTTTTTCCTCAAAAATTTATAAAATACAAGTTATGGCTCTTGAATAAACGTTGCACTTTAGTTCCGCCAAATAAATTCAGGATACCACTCAAACATTGGAATACCATATATTCAATAAAAGGATGTCCATAGTAGAAAAAAAACCTTTGGGACTTTAATTTATTATTTCAACAAAATATGGACCATAAATTTAGCAAGAAACCTTTGAAAGTGGGGGCTCGCACTTACATATTATATATATGTTAATCCACAGTATATAACCTAATTAAATGGGTTTTATGGAAGGGTTGAAATCCCAAATTTCTCCAAGCCAATAAAATCAATGCAATAAGTATGGTGTAAATTGTTCAATTGTGATACACTTCAAAGTACAAACAAACAATTAACAAAAACCAAATTGCAAGCACATTGAAGGTTGTGGTAGTAGGTTATTTTTCCATGACTAATTAATATATGGAAATGAAAGTTTTTAACATGAAGATGGCAAACTCGCATGACAACTCATTATAAAACCGCATTGTACAAAAATTTGCATGGCAAAAAGTCTATGTTTTTGTTGGCTATTTAAGTTGGTTACACATTAATATTTGGTTCGTATATTTTTAAAAATAAGTTAGACCATTGTCACCAATTATAATATTTCCTACCAGAAGGTTCTAGAAAAAACCAAAGATGGGTTTTATAGGGACCAAAGAAGGGGTCCATATCTAAGTAACCAAATAATGGTTTACTTTGTAGACAAATCATAAAACCACTAGTGTATGAGTTAGTTGTGATTAATGCTTGATGAAAGTCCATAATAGCATTGTTTGTGTTCACTAAAATCAAATTTGGGTTCCAAAGAAGAATTTTGTGGCTTAATATTTTGCTATTAGACAATGTCACCTTTGGGGCTTATTGGTTTTATTAGTAGAGATCCTATCATTGTCTTTTGCGGAAGGATTGAAACAAGGGCTATTGTTATTTATTATGTCTTATAACAACCCCATTATGAAGTTTTTTTCTTTTTTCTGGATATCAGTTGTTTACATGGAAAGATTTTGGGTGTTTTTTTTACTCTTCTACTAGTAAGGTTCAAAATGTGAAAGTAAGTGATATTGTTTCTTTAGTTGAACATACATAGTCCCCCTATATGGGTAGATGTTAAAGTTTTAAAAGTTTATCTCTTGATTTGAGTGAAAATAAATGAATTGCCCAAATAAAAGGACAAAACGAAGATGTATTTTTCTTGTCTTTCATAAATAATTTCTTTGATATTTTTCATTCTAATTTACATTGACTTATTGAATCTAGAATCTGTTGATTTTTCGTCTATGGTTTGCCTAGTATCTTTTTCAAATGTTTCAAGCTTCAATTCTATTGATAGTTGAAATCCAATTACATTGTTCACAAACACAATAAACAACTAGGAAATTTGAACACTCAAAATGCACAATGTAATGATGCACACGAAAATTACAATGTATGAATAAACTTACCAAATCCTTTTGGGCCTCTCTTAGTTGTCATTTAATTTTGTTGCTTATGCTCCAAATTTGAATTTTAATAATAAACTTGTAAATGGAGTCAAAACTCCAAAGTTGGACCTATTAGAATTCCATGTTCACCCATCTTGTAGCTTTTAAACTTGTAGTGCAAAAACTTGAAGTACCTTCCAAGTTCCATTTCCACCTTTGTTCAATCTCAACCTTCATAGATTGAAGATTGTTCAAACCTTGTAAAAATTCAAACTAATGCCATTAAACCCTAAATGTCATTGCCAACATCTTTTTAATTTTAACAACAAAATCATAAAAAATCTCAAGGATATTTGTAATTTGCAATGCACATGACAGTGGGGTGGCAAATTCTAAATATTGAAATGTTGGGAATGATGAATGTTAAACAATCTATTAAGTTGAGGTAACAAAATCTTTTTGGGATGGAGCTTGGGATAAATGCAAATGGAAGACATAGGAGGTCAATTTGCTACAAACCTCAAAATTTTGTAATGCAAATATGGCCCTTACATCCCAACCATCTATAGCTGAAGTGGCTAGAGGGAATGAATGATTGTGGCCTTCCTCCAACCTAAATCCATGATCTTGGTGGATTTGACAAAATGACCTAGTTTTTTAATGAATTTTCTTGTTCATTTCTTTGTAGAACCACTTGCTACGGAACTCTTTGGCAAATTTCACATGTAAAAAAAATGCTAGTAAAAGGGATTTCTTCGATACCTACACATTGGAAACAATTCATGAATTACCTGCTGTTTTAAACTCTTAGCCAATTTGTCAAGATGAACCTTGGACATGTTAAGATGTTAAGTCACAACCAAGATTAGGCCTTAGTTATACCTCAAGTGGACTCCCATGATGAATCCAAATCCAAGATAAGGATTCATATCAAAGGGTTCATCAAACCCCCAAAAAGGGACCCCAATGAATGGTAATGGCAAAATCTCTTCAACATCCTTCATTTATTCCTTAAAATATAGGTATAATTTTAAGACCCTTTAGGACTTTCACATAACTCCTTTGATCTAAAAAAATCATAACCTAGGCTTTGCCATTGGGGTGAAAGCACATTACATCCCCAAAAAAATGTAGTTACAAAAACATAAATTTTGCATTTGGTTTTTTTTGGGTGCATGTGAACATCACATCTTAATTTTTTTGTTCATTTCAAGTATATTGCATTAGCTTTATACTTAAACTAGTTTATTTAAAAAGAACTCCAACAAACATTTCTAAAATTGAACATATGAAATATATTTGTGTCAAAATAAATGTCATAAAATATGAAAAATTACAAATATATTTCGAAACTAAGGTTATAGGTGGAGTTTTGTAATGAATTTTTTTGTGGTGATTGATATTGATATACATCAACTAAATTTAAAACCATTTATAAGTTTAAAAATCTTTGGTTGAAAATTATTTAAAAAAATGTGTTTTTACATTTCTTGAGCAATAAATGCATAACAAATTCTTATTTTTGGAAAAACATCATTACCTTAAGAAAAAGGAGAAGATTTTATAAATGGGCATTATATTAATTTTTCATTTTTCTTTAGTTTGTAACATATCGTGAAACACAAACATGAGGCCCTATGGCCATTGAAAAATTAACAATTATATATATAACAATTTTTTCAGCATCCATAAAATATATAACCCTTATTATGGTTCTTATTAATGTGATTGCATGTTCATCAAACATGTTATAAAGGTGACATGGAACACACTGTCATAATACATGAAAGACTTTAACATTAATAAAAATATTATTTAATTACAAAAATTCTGAAAAATTCTCAACTCATTGTATTGGAAATTTCAAAAAATATCCAAAAGAAAAAGTCTTGCACTCTTCAATGCACATCCAAGGCAATTGCAATTGAAATTTGTCACAATTCTCAAGATATTTGGAAGCAACCAACCTTATAACCACGTGTCCTTTAATGAAAATTGTTGGTTCTTTGATGTTCTTGAAATAACCGAATTGGTGGTTTAATTTATTATTATTATTATCCTGATTTTATTTTATTTTTGCAAGAATGGACTTGGTAGTTCTCTGCTTCTAAAATATTTAAAAAACCTTGCACTGATGGTTATTCAAAATATCACATAACTGGCCAACATTGGATATTATCAATGTTGTCCTGTTTCAATTCTAGTTCTCAAGGCAGCTATTGGTTACCCATATTACTGGTTTTAAAATATAAATTAAATTAAACTAATAAAATAAAATATTCATTAAAAAAGAAAAAGAAAAAACCAGAACCAAAACCAGAAACAAAACTGAAAACTGATCTCAAAATCAAAAACCAAATTGAAACCAAAAATTGCCCGTTGATAGAAATCAAAACTCAAAACCAAAATCAACCCCAAAACCCAATTGATACAAGTTTTGGTACTTCATTTATTTATTTATTTAATTAAAAAAATTCAATTGGGGTTAAACATGTTGTTAATTTGATTATTTCTTTTCCCCCAAGTATACAGTTTTTTTTGTATATCATAGTTAAAGGATGGTTTTGGCACTTGTGTGCAAAATAATTAATGTATTTTTAAAATTACAAATCAGCACATGAATTTTTAATTCTGAATTATTGAGCAGGTAAGAAGTATGATCAGAAAGAAGGGTTTAGGGTTTAGGGTTCTCTGGCTACTGGGTCAAACGAAAACCCGCTTCGTGGGCCGTGGGGCGTTGACTGACTGGAGGTGGGTTGGTAGAAAAATCGCTACGTGGGATGTGGGGCATGGACTTGAGGGCGGTTGGTAATTCGTAGTTACGAGGAAGATGTTGGGCTTGTTTTTCTCACTCGTCATCATCTTCTTCGTCGTCGTCAGAAGCAGCCGAGCTGCAAACATGGGGATCCGAAATTCCAGTGCCCATCTCCAACTCCACTTCGCAAATCGGAACCCGAATAAAAAAGACAAAAAGAAAAAGAGCGAGAGAAATGGGATTCTTCATCAAACCCAACACCCCATTTTTGCAGTTCTCATTTACTACTCTTGTTGAACTTCTTGGGTACACACTAGATTCTGCACAAATTTCTTGTTGGGTTTTTTCTCCTCACCTACTACTTGGTACACATCTTTTATGAATTTTGCTAGTCCCAGCGTGTGATTTCGTACAGGTGGTTTTGATAGTTCAAGTATATCAAGGGTAGTATGGTAGGTCTTATTCTTCAGTCTTTGATTTTCATGACAATTGGGGTATGGCATCTGTGTTCACTCTTCAGTAGCTATGTGAAGTCACCCAGAGACTACAGCGCCAGAGCATGGTACCCTGTGAGCTGTGGCAGTTGGTTACCAAGCAGGCTGAAGCACAGTGAGCTTTACATGATGTTGCTCTTCATTCCATTGGCTATTTTCTACGAGCTTGGAATCTCAACCCATTTCCAGCCTCTGCTTGTAGATGGAGGAGCCATTCCTGGAAGCAGCATTCTTGGATTTGAGCATGTCACCACTCTGTTCATGTTCTGGCTGTTTGCTCTTCTTGTGTTGTTGAATGAAACCACCATAGCTTTGCCATTACCAACTGAATCCTCTTTTCTTTTTGCAAGCCTGGCATTCACACTGGAGTGGATGTCCATCAACCATGAAACCGTTGAGAATGCTGGCTTGGAGAAACAGTGCAAAAGCCTTCTTGCTTTCATTGTAGCCATCTGCACATTCAGTTCAGGTAAATGCTCAATCCTCAGATCCCTTTGTATGAATCTTCTTCTTCCCTTTCAGTTTTGTGTGTGCAATTATCAATGTTCTTCATCATCAACCAACAAAAAAAAATCTCTAGTTTTGAAGCTTTGGGTGCAGGCCGTAAATGAATCCATCAGATCCTTTGCATGAATCTTCTTCCTTTTCAGTTTTGTTTCTGCAATCAATGACTTTCAGATCAACAAAACAATTGATTGCACAACAATTTTTGTGGTTTTGAAGCTTTGGGTCCAAGATCTTGAGCAACCTAATTATTTCATATCAGGTTCTTGTCTTTGAATTGTTGCCAAATTTTTACTTCTCAGGTGTATCTATCATCCTGGTGTATGCATGAACTTAGTGTGGAACAATCTTCTTCTCACAATCAACTACAATAATGAGAAATTCTCTTGCTATAGAAATGTTTGTGCATGTTATGAAGCAAGCAACCCAAATACCTGAACATTCTAGACATTTTTGCATAAATTTGTTTTCCTCTAGGAATGCTTGAATGTGTAAGAATCCTTAAACTCTTTTCAATGTTTGTGCTTATTATAAAGTAAGCAACCCTAATACCTGAACATTCTTAGACATTTTCGCATAACTTCTTTTTTTCCTAGAAACTCTTGAAGGTGGAAGAAGAATTCTTAAACTCTTATTTCACTCTTTTCAATGTCAGAAAATTTCAGGCGAGAAAATTTTATCAGGGAAAAATCCAATTGCATTCTCCAAAATTGTTCACTATCCTGACAGCAGAAACTTGTGAAAATCTCAACTCTTTTTAAGAGTGCAGCACAGGTCAAATTGTACAAGTGTAATATTTCTGCTAATTTTTTTTCCATACAGTCTGTTCCTTGAGCACACTCATCATTCCTCCACTCATTTTGTGATGAGGTTTTCCTTTCTGTTTCTTTCTTTCTCACAGGTATGTTGGTGATGCGACCAAAAGCATTCTTGGTGGATATGGTGCTGTGCATGGGTTTGATACTGCAAGGAACATGGCGATTTCAGATGGCTCTCTCACTCTTTGTTGAGGGATTCATACCACTTGGATGCAGATCCATGCAGGAGGATCTCACAAGAAGGGTCAGTGCTGGGTATGGTACACGACTCAGCTCCACATTGTGTGACATCCAAGAGGCAAGAATTCGTGCAATTGATCTCATGAACTTGGCATTCAATTGTCATATTATCGTTGTGGTGTTGTTCAGCATGATGGCTTTGGTGATAATTGCAAAGGTACAGGGCTATCGGCGAATAAATAATAGTAATGGGTACGACATGACATTAACATCAGATGTTGACTCTGAGTCTAAGCAATTGAAGTCTTTGTCCAACATGACAAAGCTCAGCTTCGGGAGGCTGCACTAAAGTTGTAGTTATATAGAGAATTGAAGGACCCTTTATTCAATGTGAGTATGAATGTGCCCACTCACCACTTCACCAAAAGCTTGATCATACTTAGGAAACTTAAAAGAACATATTGCCCTTATTGCAAAGGACTATGTAATTGCTCACCATTTTCCCATTTGTTATGTGCCCATGCCAATGGAAATGAATATATAATCCTTCACCATTTCCCCTTTTATTATGTGGCCTACCCCCTTGCAAAGGATTATGTAATTGCTCACCACTTTTCCTTTTATGTTTTATGTCCTCATTTGCAAAGGATCATTTAATTGCTTGATTGTTTTTATTGCAAATGTTCCAATGTCATTTATGGAATGTGTACAACATAGTTTCTTCTAAAAATCAAGCCATAATGGAATATTAAGTGCTTACGATATAGTTCACCTATTCTTTGCTATAAATTGTTTTGTAAGTGCTATGCATGTTGCACATAACATCACATTGTCTTATTATTCTCTTGTTGACTTGGAGTCCACAATCCTCTACATAACTATATGTTCTGCATGTTCATTGACATTTGTCACATGTTAATGTTTTCATACGTATTGTACGAAATATGTGAGGAGATAAACTTGTGTATACTTCAGACCTATATATATAAATTATCTAATATTGAAGAACAAGTGAGGTAGGAAGTGGACAAGGTTATGTGTTTCAAAATTGATGAATTTTTCCTCCATATGTTTAAACATGGGTATGAAGTTTGTATCTATTGAAAGGATGGATTATTTGAACCATTATTTATATGTGATCCAATCTAAATGGTGATGTGTAAAGACAAAGAAAACTTATATGCAAGAGGGAAACTTTGGGGGTGTTCAAAATAATAGAGATGGCAATGACTTGTCAACAATCATGATCTTACCGTATTTTGTCATCATCAACAAAATTGTTCATAACTTTCAATGATTTTACTCTCTCTAAAGAGACTTTGTACCTCAAGGGGTAATCTTTGTAAGAATTATCATGTGAAGTGCACTTATATGTTTCTAAATAAAGGATTGTTAGATCACAAATGGGACACAACACCTGAATTCTAGGTGAATTAAATAAAAAATTGTATACTTTGATATCTTTCCTAGTGCACTCAAAGAGAACTAAACATGTTACAAATCCTTTGAGTTGCAAAAGCCAAACATGACATTCCATAATTTTATAAATAAGTGTTTATTTGGTTTTGTATTACTTTTAGAAAACCATTTACAAATTTAGGTAATAGTTGGGTGCATTACAACAAAAGTGATAGCGTTGAAGCAACCACAAACACATTATGTTTTTCTTCAAATTGTTGTCTTTTGCTTTAACATTTTGGTTTGATTAGTATGCCTGGCACATATTGCAAAATATTTTAAGTATGTCCCAACATGCCGAACTTAATCTAAACCTAAAATGGATGTTTTGTGAACTTGAAAAGAACATTTAAAAAACCCAACTAATTTATTTTGGACACATCAAATTGTGAGAACATCAATATTATGTTGATTTGAAACTTGCATTCATTCAACATCACTTTATCATGTTGACAAATTGATTTTAGTTTGCAATGTCTAAGCGTCATTTTCATCCTCCTTCCATACATTTAGTGTAAAACTTGGGGGATAATATTTTGAAGGCATATATATTAACAAAACGTTTATGAGTTTTTCAATTAAACCATCAAGTGGGTGTGATTTGCAACATAATTACTACCAAAGGTTTGTTGCAATATGAAGGCCAATTTCAGTTTCACAAATGATAATTTTGATACTCCAATTGCTTGTTGTATTGATTAATTACAAAAAGAAAACTGAAACAATGCAATATTAATGTTCGTGGGGGTTCGAGTCCCTCTATCCATAGAACATGAAATGTTTCCATGTAAACTCTAAAACCATTTTAGCATTTTGGATATAACAATCTTTTTATTTATAAACATATAAAGGATTTCTGAATAAGGTAGTCCTTAAAACAATTGTCCCATGATTTCCAAAGTCTCTTAAGAGGGATTTGAAATTAATCAATGTTAATTATCCTCAGTTCTAGTTCCAGGTTAGCCTCCAAATCAGGGCCACAGTGAACCAGCACCCACCAGCAGACCATGAAGGATGGATCGTAAGTGGTCGGGAAACAGTTTTCTGTTGAATTTGAGTTCCCTAGCTAACCACAGTGGTTAGCTCAGTTGCTTTTTTTCAACTACCTACCTAGTAACAACCCACAAGCAGGTTGTTAGTAGGTAGGTAGTAAACAGCCTTTACCTATGTACAAACCATCTACTTACCTAGTAGGTACCTATTTTCCTACCTATCTACCTACATATGCGACCTATTTCTTACAGAATTGGTTACCAAGGTGAAATTGGATATTAACTCAGTTGAGGTTCATCCACAACTGAGTATTGATGGGTGTCCAGTGGATGGTGCGCTGGTGGGTGCCAGTTCACTGTGGCCCCAAATCAGAACCAGGCTGCATTTCTGGATCAAGTTCTGTAACCCACGATTTTGTTTCAAAAAAGCCATTCCTATTCACTGATGTTGCCACCAAATGACCCTGAAGCATCCACCATTTGTTATCCCTTTCTGCCAGGGAGAAGCAAAACTCCGTAGCTAAAATTCTGTTGACATGTGGGATGGCAAAAAGGAAGAGAAGAAGAAATGCTGTAAGCCATCCTCATGCCCAAAAATTGTTGATTGATGATGAATGATGCCTCAGTTTTGAATCCGACAATTGCCAGAATTACTTACAAATTGGACAATACCGTCTTTTAACGGTTTCCAAAACAACT
The DNA here is from genome assembly GCA_963921925.1 of Sphagnum tenellum. Lineage (NCBI taxonomy): Eukaryota > Viridiplantae > Streptophyta > Sphagnopsida > Sphagnales > Sphagnaceae > Sphagnum > Sphagnum tenellum. The sequence goes on along the minus strand of OY998158.1, from coordinate 14,537,818 downwards.
CCAACTTTCAAATTTCACTAATAAGAATGAGATCTAGCAGGAAGCATGTGACCCAAGTCAAGAACTGCAAAGAGATAGCCGATCTGGAAAAGCTCTCAACAAACTCAAATCCTTTAGGACTGTATGGACAGTTGAGTCCATACTCTCCGCATCTTTGAATGCTATGTTTCCACAAGGAGGAATTGAATGTGCAGTGTAATAATACCTTACATAAAGACTAAATCACATGTGCCTCATTTTTTAGTTTGTCCAAAAGCTCGTCAACAGATGCCACTATTACTCCAGCCTTGCGTTTGGGTGGTTCAAATACCTCAAGAATCTCCAGGTCCGATGTGATCTGTACTCCAAGCTGCTCAGGAGTGATCTGTGTGATTGTCTTCTTCTTGGCCTTCATTATGTTTGGTAATGATGCATAGCGTGGCTGGTTCAGCCGGAGATCAGTTCTGCACATCCACAAACATTATCCTAGCTCACATAAAGATCTTGGAAAACAGTGAACCTCTCTGTGTATTCAACACTCAATCCTCCAGGATTGACTGATCCCATGATGAGCCCAAAGAGAGACTTTGTGTTCAGAGATTGTAAGCTGGGTCATTGGTTGGAAATGCTGTGGTGTGTGAAACCAAAAAGCGAAAATCTGATGAAGAAGATGATTGCTGTTTGCAAACCAGGTTGAAAATGCTGCAGTGTGTGAAGACCCGAAAGAAAGAAATTTGATGAAGAAGAAAATTGCTCTCTAAGAATCAGAAATCACTGACTAACCCACATAAAGAAGTCTGAAAGGTAGCAAAAAGACATACGTGATCACAGCTGGTAGTTGAAGCTTCACTGTTTCCAAGCCTCCATCCACTTCCCGTTCTACTGTCACAGAACCAACAGCCTCTTTGTCCATTTGCACCTGCACCACAGTCCCAAAGATTTATCATGACTTGCACTGATGCAATGAGTTCATGAGGCTGTTGTCTTGCTGCTGAAATATTTTTTCCAGGTCTACTAAATGGGCATGTTCACTTACTTTAGATGCAAAGGTGCCTTGTGGCCATTGAAGCAAACCCGCTACCATCTGGCCAGTCTGATTTGCATCATCATCAATAGCCTGTCATAGACAATGTCACAATTATTGCACAGCAAGATTTGTAAGCACAGAAGACAGCAAATTTGACAGGGATTTGCTGTCTTCTTGTAAAATGATCCTCAAAGGCTTATGTGAACCAAACATGTTGTTTACCTGCTTGCCAAGGAGAAGTATATTAGGTTTTTCAGAGGTGGCAAGTGCTTGCAGCAGCTTGGCAACAGTGAGGGGAAAAAGAGAATGAGATGTGGAGACATGAATTGCACGATCGGCACCCATAGCAAGAGCTGTGCGCAAAGTGTCACTGCATTGAGCACCTCCCATACTCACCACCAGCACCTCACTTGCATGCCCAGCCTCCCGCAGTCGCAGAGCCTCCTCCAGTGCAATCTCACAAAAAGGATTCATTGACATCTTTACATTTGCTGTCTCCACTCCACTCTGCCCTCCACCCACCACCATACACCTCATCCTTCCCCCATCAACAAACAAACAACTGAACCCTATCTCTTTGGTAGGTTGCAGCTGAGGTATTGTTCTACTTAACCTATTGTTTCTGAAGCTTACGGTTGTTCCACAGAAACAGCCAAACAAACAGCTCAACCCTGTCTCCTTGGGAATTGCACTTTTATTTCTGAAGCTTAGGATTGTTCCAAAGAAACAGCCACGCAAAGATTAAACCCTATCTCTTTAGGGAATTGCACTTTATTACCGAAGCTTTGGATTGTTGCAGAGAAACAGCTTACTCAATTCCAAAATCGAGGGAGAGAGAGAGGTCAACCTTGTCAGGCTTGACACGGATCTTCACAGCATAGTCAATCACACGCTTGACTGCCACCATGATCTTCATGACCGCAACTCTCCCTCTCCAAGTGCACGTTCAGGAGTTTTGATTTGCAATTGTTTGCTTTGACGAAGGAATTCTTTGTGCACATATAGAGACATGGTTTGATGATGGGGATGGTTGTGTGCACAAACCCAAACTGCAGATTGCTTTGATGAAGGAATTGCTTGTGCACAACAGACGGGGTTGACGGGGCTGGTTGTGTGCATAAAACAAAAACTGCAGTTTTCTTCGATCAAGGAATTTAGGGTTTGATGCGGTTTGCTTGCGTGCACATGAGAGGATGATGGCACACACAAGATTACACGCAACTGTCACTGACAACAAAGACAAAAGTACAAACCCTATCATTGGCTCGTGATGACGATGGATTGTCATGCAGCTGCGTGTAAGCAAGGAAAGCAGGTAGATTGTGGAGAGTTGTTGCAGCGACACCAAAAAGCTATGGAGTTCATCACTACTCCAATCAGTTTCAATCTTTGTGGGCCAAGCAAGGATGGTCTGGCGATGGTGGGAGTGGATGAATGGACTCGCTTCCTGCAAAAGGATAATTTCTAGGGTTCAAGGATTTAGGGTTTAGCTCTCCTTGCTCTTTTGTTGGATTAGTTGTTAATTGTAGATTTTGTTTTGTGGGATTAGTAAACGTGGGGTTGTTTCATGGAAACTTTAGTTTTGTGGGAACAGTACTGTAGTTCCACTTTGTAGGATTAGGATCTTAATCCTCTCTTTTAGGGTCTTGACTCTTAACTATGTGCTGTGATTTGGGTTCTCTTTCTGTTTTCCAAACCCTGTCTTCTTTGGTTTCCGTTGTAGTTGCTTGCAATGAGCAGAATGGCAACCACATTGCATGTACTGCTTCACAGCTTGGTTTCATACATCCATTTTCCCTACAAAATTGCGAACAAGTATCAGCAAAAAAACTGCTGATTCTCAGACAGTATGAGAAATGGCAGAAGAGAATGCACACTGCACATTCAGCTTTCATCTAAATCTGGGCTTTGCATACCCCCTACAAAGAGTCTCGCTCCATATCCTATGCAACTTTGAAAAAAAAATGCTCACAAGACTTTAATGAGGAGAAGTAGCAAATCAAGAAACGAAACAACCAAAACAAGTAGAGCAGACCACCAAAAAGTTTACTTTAGGTCTGTCAAGATTAAATGCTTGAAGGTTGTCTTCAGTCAAGTCCAAGATTGCCTTTAGACAAAACACAAACTTTTTGAATGGAAGGATTTGAGTTACCAGAATTTCTGATGAAGCTCCCTATTTCCAATAACCAATACCTTGTCCTAGTATCTTCCTGAAATTCTGCAACACTGTATTGAATGAGGACAAGATTGCCGTTCCTGTGGAGGAAGAATAGAAAAGGAAGAAGAATTACAACATGATGTTGGAAACAAGCAGAAGAGTACAAGATGAAGAATAATAATTACACTGTGTCAGCTGCCAAGCAGAAGAAAAATAGAAGAGAAAGAAGAACTAAACCATGTCGGCTAACAGGTCCTAGTATCTCGATGCCTTAGAGCTACTGTTCTGTCTTCTGGTTGCACCTGAAAGTCCAAAACCTGACAGTCTAGGTGACTGTGTGACTCCTGAGCTCAATTGAGAAATTCTGAGTACCATATATGGTGCACCCAGCAACTTTTACCAACCAACTGCTATCCTGCCCTGAGCCATCACCCACATGTGCATCTGAGCCACATGTGCAACCATGAACTGTATGCTCAAATAGGTGATGCCATTCTACCGATGCCTATATCAGCATGTTGGCATCAAATGGAACCAAGGCAGTCTCATCCACTTCGAAGCAAACGGCACAACGAAGGTCTTGGAGCACATCTGCAATCAGGGAGCCTCGCAAGCGGTGGCTCAGAACAACGTGGTGGAACCAGCCACAAGAGTTTGCAATGGCAACCACTCCTTCACCTTCAACCTGTCTGCAATAAGGAACCCGCAAACTCCGCAGCATCTGACACTTGCTCAGGTTCTCCAAGCCAATGTCCGTGACATTTGTGAAGGCAAGGCTGAGGTGAGACAGGCGAATGCAGTTTTGGGCAAGGTGATCAAGCCCCTCATCAGTGAGAAATGGGCATTGATCGAGTACAAGAGATTCCAAACCAGGAAACCGAGTCAAGACTCTCATGTTGGTGATTTTCTCACACTTTACTAGAGCTAGATGCTTCAGGTTTTGCATGCCACAAGCGATAGCACATAAGCTCACATCATCCACTCGGGTGTAGCTCAAGTCCAGAGACAAGAGATGTCTGCAAGAGCCGATGGAAGAGAAACCAATTGCACTTGGACCTGCACAACCTTGAAGATCCAAGTGTTCCAAACCTAAGTTCCCAGCTATCAACATCTGGAGCTCCACATCCCGCACTCCTTTTGTGTGCACTAAAGAAAGCCTCTTCAAGTCAAGCCCCAATAAGCCAATTCCGCCTTGTCCTGTGCTCATGAAGCGACCAAGTGCGAGATCCGAGAGCGTTCTCGAGTGCACAATGCACATCAAAGCCGCCTCTGTGAGATTCACAGCCTCCAAATGCAGCTTTCGAAGATTAGGGCAACGGACAAGCACACCGATCACGGCTGCATCGCTCAACGGCACCAATCGGCTGAGGCAAGAGAGCTCGACGAGATTCTTGTTAGCAGCCACAATTGCAAGCAGAACCTCATCCAGGCTACCTCTTTGGTAGGTTTCGAAAGCCAGAGATTGCAGCGATGAGCAATGCACAAGCCCGGCAAGCTTTGCACTCTGGAACTTCAATGCGATTTCATGCAATTTCTTGCATCCTTTGGCCATAGCTTCTAATGCCATGTCGATGTTCAGTGAGCCAAGCTCCAGAACGAGTCTGAGAAGCTCTCGGCATCCACTGCCGAGCATGGCTAAACCTGATGGCGTAAACCTAGTCTCTCCCTTCAATGCAAGCTCTCGTAATCCTTGACAAGCAGCGATGGCTTCCAGAGCTCCATCACCTAAGCCCATGCAGCTGTGCAGATGCAAAGAACGCAAAGCTCGACATCCCTGAAGCAGTGCGACAATACATGAGTCCCGGAGCAACGGAATGTTCGTCAAGGAAACATGGTCCAGCAACGATGACTGCGGGGGAGAAGAAGAACATTTATTCACAAAGTGAGAAATTCCTGCATCCGTAAGCTTCGTCTGCGCTTGATCCAGATCGCCGATTTTCAGCCATCGCAGACGCGAAAAGGCAGAAGCCGCAAGCTCCAGGTCGCCATCCTCCAACTGGTTGCTACAATACGACAAGTCCAAAGCCGTGACATGCCAGAACCGATTCAGTAACTGCGGCAAACATTCTCGCGACCGCAACACTAGCTTATGTGCTTCCCATGTCACGGCTTCGTTCCACACTCTGCAAACCATCGCCGCCGCATGTCTGTCCACACTGTTCTCCAACTTCTGCACAATTTGTGCAACTAAACCCCCGTCCCGCAACGCCACATCCATCTCTCTGTCTGAAGATCTCTCTCTCCTTCTCTCTCCCCGCTCTTGCTTATTCTTATGCTTCTCAAGTTGCTTTACAATAAAAATTTCCTGGCAGCGATCTCAAGCAATTCATCAACGCCATTGCCATCGCCGCAGCTCCACCAGCAGCACAGTGCTGCACTCTTCCTTCCTTCCCAAAACCCTTGTAAAGAAGGGGAAAGCTCGCGAGCTCGCAGCGCGGTCTGGACGAGGAAATAAAACGCCACAATTATGTTGTTTTCGAAGGGAAGAAGAAGAAGAACAGTGTTTTCTTAAAGAATTTTATGTTTGTAGCCAAAATGGCGATCGTCCGTAGGAAGCAGTGTGTTTTTTTGGTGCGATACTTTGCCAAAATACGAAAGTAAAATTAAAAAGAGAATATTTTGTCGAAAATTTTTAATTTAAAAAGTGAAAAATCTCGGGATTTAAAAAAAAGAAAAACATTTCGCCACATTTGGATTGTGCTTTTAGTTTGGTAGCAGTTTTTTAAACTAGTTTTAGTTTTTGAATTCGGCTTTTGGCGAGAATTTGCCAATAAAATGAAGGCTGAAGAAGAAGTCAAGGCGGTCTCGAAGACAAAGTAAAACGCCACATTTTTGTTTTCGACGGTAAGAAGTAGTCAAGGCGGTCTCTGGGACAAAATAAAACGCCACATTCATAGCTTGAGGTTTTGAAAGGGGAGAAGAAGCAAGAACAGTCTCTCTCGGGGACAAAAAAACAATAAAACGCCACATTTATCACTTGAGTTTGTGTATTGATGTTATATGGTCAATTTAATGCACAAGCAAATTGCATTATGGAATAGGCGAGAGAGGCTACCCATTACACCCGTAATTGTTACCAAAATGCCAATGAACATGAAATTTTCCTTTAAACTGGAGAATCTGCTACCCCAGACAATAATGTCACGGAATGGTCTTGCCCTTGCCAATTATGTTGGGTGCGTGGGGTTTAGGGTTTAGGGTTTAGCTCATGCTAAGACTCACTCAGTGTCTTACCCAACATTATGGGCGGGGGCTTGACCATTCCATAATACATTAACATCTGTGATGAATGATTATGCCACTTTTTCTGTCTCTGTTAAAAAAGCATAGTAGGCTGGATAATGTTGGTGCTCTTCAAGCTGCCACTTGGACAATAATTCATAATCTTTTAGACAAGAAGATTATGCAAGGCAATCTTCTAAAAGATTATCAATTTCAGAAAAAGTTTGGACATTTTGTTTTCACACTCCCATATGGTCTTATGTTCCACTGACACTGTCATGATGTTGGCATGATGTTCCCACAATGTTCACATGACATTCCCATGTTGTTCCCTGTTTGTTCCCATGTTCCCACTTCATTCTCAAAGTCATTTCACAGTGCATCATGATCATTCACCCAAGATGTTAATGTAATGAAAAGACTAAGTACACTGCTAAGCATTGTGTTTGTTGTGAACCAGTGTTGGCTAGTTATAGGATTATAGAACTATACATAGAATGTAAATAAGATGAAATGAAAAGTTCCTCTTAATATAAGGATATGCATCTGGATATTCCATCAATTTTTTAATATATCACAAGTTATGCATTCATGAATTTTTTTCATTCATTGTCAAATATGCATTTGCTGATTTTCAAAATCATAGTAACGTGTAGATATGTATAGCAATTATAATTAACAAGTTGAACATGTTAGTTCATTTGTAAACCATTTAAGAAAAAAAAAGCTTATGGGGAAATTGAACTCCAGCTTTTTATAGAACTCTACCCATTGTAAAGTAAATTACTTGCCAAAAAACAAAGCAACATCAACACAAACAACACACCCTGACCTCACAAAATAAAAGTTCAAGAAATCAAAAACCTTCAACAATATGTTGAGCTCCAAAAACTAGTCCATAAATCACTAACCTGCCACATCAAACATAAAACTAAAGGTCACTTGGTTAGTTGGACATGAATAGTAAATTTGTTTTTAAAAAAAAAATTAGGGTTTAGGTGAATTATCTAATCTTCATCAACTTGCAACTCCTTGAAATATTCAACTTTTTCAATTTGCTCATAATTATCTTTAGTTAAACCAATTTCAGCCTTCAAATAGTTTTTCAAGTTCATACTCGGTGTGCAATTTAGGTGGGAGTTATTAAACCAATTGTTGATAATAGTAATACTTTGGTCCAAATTTTGGAGTTGTAAACAAGAATGCCTCAAAGCTATCAAAACATTAGCTAGGCTGAACATTCTTTTTAGTTTCAATTTGACACCCTAAAATCCCAAGAACTTGTTTGGCAAGGAAGCCAACATTTTCAAAAATTGACTTTCATGGGTCTTCCACCAAGGAAGTGGATCTGCATACATAGGTGGAGGTATAACCAATCTCAGAAATAGAGATAGTTCCCCAATTGAAACAACCAATTGTGCTTAGATAGAAGGGTTTAACTTTTCAAAAATTGTCATTAGTGGGATGACTTCTTTCATATCATACTTAGATGCAAGGTGGATCCCCACGCCCCACCTAATATTCAACAACCCATAAGGATTTGTAATGGGGATCCAAGATTAATGTAACCAACATATTATGAACGTGATAAGAATCAAATGCTCTAAAACGCCATCTCACCTACTAGGCTTGCCAAGGATGTATTACCCACTCACTTGCCCATTCCACAATGTAGAAGCTTCAGTCCCCTCCCTTTGTAAGGTGAACTCTCTTGGGTGAACCAATACTCACATTGGTACCATGACAAAAATCCCAATATTCATTTGAATTATTCTAAATATTACAAATATCCCATGCAATGACTAAATCAGGGTCTCTGAGATCAAATCTAACATTTTTGGACTTCATATTGTTATCGGTAAAGTCAGGAAGTCATGCCCTGTTGGGCCTAAGTTGCACCCCCTCATTTGATGCTTCATCCTCTCCTGGCTGTTGTCTGCAAAGTCATGAGGTTTTATTAAATAAGGGTACGAGACTGAGGACTGAGGTTGAAAGCATTCAGGAAAAGAAAGGACAGGGACCAAATTTGGTTCAGGGTTTGGTGCTAAACTCAATTTCATGCCCTGTCCTTTCTTTTCCTGAATGCTTTCAACCTCAGTCCTCAGTCTCGTACCCTTATTTAATAAAAGCTCATGACTTTGGTGCTCAACTGAGTTTCATGCCCTGTTGAAGCCCAGTTTACTTTTTCCCCCCTGTGTTTTTGAAATCTCATCCCCTACCTATGGTTCAGTGGTGGCCCTATGTGACCACCAAACAGGGGCTTCTGGTGCTGTCTTTATTTCCACCTCTTGGCTTTCAAGAAAATGAAATGGAAATATTCTGTTATTTATTCCAGTAATAATTATTTTTAAAGGTTGAGATGATTATTTTTTTGTGAATTGATTTGAAGTTGAAATTGAGTGATATTCAATATACATGTTCAATATTTCTTATATCCATTATCTGAAAATTATGAATTTGGTTATATTCATTTCATAGTGATTAGTGATTGTCATTCATTAACGATTTTTTTGGGGTTGAATTTTTGCATCATGGCAGCAAAAGAAAATAGAATGGGAATATTGTGTCACTTACTCCTTGTTTTCTTGAGCAAAAGTTTGCCATTTTTTGAATATTTTTTTTTTAAAATTTCAAAAGTGTCACCATGTTGGGACACTATTTTCAGTTTTGGAACAATGTTTCAAGGTTTGACAATTGACACCTTTTTCAAAAAAATTGTCATCAGTAATGTGTTACAATAGAAAAGTAAAGAAAAATTCAAACACACGCACACACACAAATAATGAGATATAAAATTGACAATTTGTTGAATATCAATACCATTTTGATATTATAATATTATTTAAAGATTTTATATCATTATATCATTTATCATACCAATGTACGATAAACCATGTATGTGCCCAACACATGTTGTCGACACCCTTTTGTTGGAATTGGTAGAAGAACTAAACCATGGAATTAGTCTTTTGTTAGATCCAAAAATTGAAATCGGAACCATGAAAGAACATTATTGGACATGGAATCAAGTTTTTTAGGTCAGAAAGTTGAACTTGTTTGAAGTTAATAAATAGGCTAAACTTTATAGAATTTGTTAATTTTGATTAATTATTGAACTCTGTACCTACATAGACCCCTAAACCCTCCCACTCATTTCAAGCTTATGATTCATGTGTGGGGTGGAGTCCCCAAGTGGGGGAGTCCCAAAATAAAGGGCCTAGGATGAAGCGATAGCCTCATGCAGCCTTCCATTTTGGGAATGCCCTGCTCTCCCCCCCACCCATGGGCTTTATCCATTGTAAAGCACTAGGTGAATGTTATCATAGAACCTAAGCCTAGGTAGATGAGAAGGCCTACGAGGGGAGGCCTCTTATACCTATTCCTTAAAAGGAGGCGAGTTGTTACAACTATATAGTAGGAGTAAGTTCCCACTCATAAAGGAGTAAATGGATGATCCCTACTCTTTTCTAAGAGGGATATTCACAGGTGTACTTGGTGCCTTTCAAATACACTAAGGCCGGTTGACACTAGGAATGAGGGCCGACGTTCAACACTAATCAAGCATTCCTATTGGTGCAAAAGTTGAAATCAGCCCCAAGGGCTTTACACTAGGAGTCAATGCTGAAATAGAAAAAAAAATTTCAATCTGCCCCAAGCTATTAATAAATGCTGAGCTTTATGGCCATGTATTGGCCCCAAGGCTGAAAAAAGGATACCATTTAATTTGGGAAGCCAATTTGCAACCCTTGGGGCCCATGTTCCAGCAATTTATCAATATCCTGACGTCAAATGTTCTAGCAATTGTTAGTAAATTGGGGCCAAACAACAAGCCACGAATGCTTAAAGTTGGCCCCAAGTTTTTCCGGGCCTGAGTCCTTGTGTAAAGTGGGCCTAAGAGATTTCTACAAGTGTTCATAATTTTTATTGGGCTCTACCAAAGGGTAAGTACCTGAGTAATATCAATGGTGTGCAACGACATTCGGAGGAGTTACTTTTGGCCTGCCTAAAATTCAACACAAAGTGACCTCATTTTAAATTTTCATATTTGATTGCTTCTCATTTGCTTCACCTTTTCAGGCCTACATTGTCATTGCTTTCAACCTTGTGCAAGTTGCATGAATGTTCCTTTTGTGTGCATGAGTTTCTTGTTGGCAATGAAATCGTAGTGAAACTTCAAACTAATTCTAAGCCATGGACCTCTCTGTTTTGGCAAAAGAATTATGTCTAGTGTGCCCCCAACAAATGGGACTAGGCCTACATTTATTATCATTTTACCTGAGCAAGCAAATATAATATGACTAGTGGCAACTTTGGGCAATTTTGTTGTTGTTGTTTTGGAGCCAATTTTTTTTACTTTCACAAATGTTCTTTGAGCTTCAAAAGCAAAGGAAATAATAATAATAATAATATTTTTGATTAATTTTTCAGGGACAGGAATTAATCAAAATTAGGTCTAAAAATTGCAAAATCAGCTCCATTAAATTCTACTCATTCAGAGCTTTCCAACAATATCAAGAGTGGGCCCCAATTTCTGAAAGATATTTAGTTTCGATTTTATAGAATTTTCTTTGAAAGAAATGTTCAACATTCAATAAACTTTGTACTATGAGCCTAAATGCTATTGAACTATTACTACCTTTGCTGCTCCCTTACTCATTGAGAGCTTTCCAACGGTACAAAGAGCACAAGGAGGGGTGTGATGGTTTGGGAGATCTAAACATAACAAACGAAATGAAACAACCTACCTTCCTTATTAGATAGATTTGATAAAAAGCATTGTGTTGCATGGGGTTACAAAATTGAAAAATTGCAATATTGTGTGGGCATGACATCAGACACAATTCAAAAGATAACCTTTAGGACATCAAAGTCAAATCATGTGGAACACATGCATCTAAATCTTACAACAAAAGATATCTAGTCATATTCCAAACTTGTTATTTACAAGTTATTGACAAAAGATATATTAAAAGATGTACGTATGAACAATAAGGAAAGGAAATGTTGTCAAAGCATGAAAAATGAGGTAACTTAGTGGAAGACAAATAAAATAAGATAAAATAAAAACCAACTAAACTATTGAAAAAATTCCAAGCGGGCAATTTTGTCACTTATGATTTAGGAAGTACACAAAGACAAATGATGAACTTCAAATCATCAGTAAGATTTTTAACTTAATCGACATATTGAAAAGCTAGAAAAAAAATTAAAAATTTTCAAAATTTACCAAGTCATTAAATTGTCAAACATGCACATAATGGAGTAGATTATGTTGATAATTGTGGTATTATGGGACAACAGTATAACTAGTAAGCTCAAGCAAGTGTTAGCAAACCGGTCATTCTGGTTATGTAATAAATATTTTGGTTTTGTAACATAACAATTCATGTTGTTAAGACTTTGGTTATTTATTTGAAAACTTCATTTCTCATTTATAACGTAGAGCTTTGGAAAGGATGTACAATGCATGAATTTCGTCTTCACATTCTTGATTTCTAGAGTAAGACCTAGGTGTCATGTGCTATCATATTGAGGCACTTGCATCTATCAATGTATAAAAACATTAATTTAAAAACACATAAAAAAAATCCTCATAATTAAAAAACACACACAATAATAATACATTAGTTCATGATTAAAAAATACACACAATAGTCAAAATCTAACACACTAAACCAAATGAGAAACAATATCTTTCAACCCAAAATAAAACATTCTTTATAAACATACAATAATATGCAAAGTGAGGTGCAAGAGATTCAACTTGAAAAACAAATTGAGGGTTCTCTTACATCTCTTGGAGATAATACCAATTCCAAAATATTGTTAACTTGTGTCACATTAATTTTAACTAATTAAAAAAACCTAGGAGCTATTTTGGCATACTAACTCATTTATTTAGGCAATGCACAAATAATCTTGACAGAAGGTTGTTTGTTTTTTTTTTCTTTGGTCATGTTGAGGCATCTCAAACCCAAGAGACCCTTGTTGCATTTTTGACACCGTTTGAAAGCCATCAATGAGTAAAGGCTCATTGAAGGGGTTTTGTAATGTTTAGATTTACAATGTAAGAGTTATAAAATCAAATCAAATTGAAATGAACATTTATAAAGAACCTTAGGCATATTTTTCATACTATTGGAAACTCTAAATGTGCAAGGTTGCATGGATGTGAACTCATAATTTTTCAACCTAAGGTGTGCTAGATATTGAATTTCGAGTAATTAAATTATCATTAAAAATTCAGTTAAAATAAAATAATTTTTTTAAATTTGAAACTAGATTTTAGACTTAGGTTAAAGAAGGTGTACCAACCCCATTTTTTGTGCACAATTTCACCAAATGTGGGTCCTTCAAATTTGCCATTTCAAGATTTTTTTTATTTTAAAAAATAATCTCCATATTTAGACTGTTTTTGGGGGCCTACATCCTCATGATTTTATCTTAGGCTGAAACAAGTAGAAAAAATATGACTACCCTTAAATTTGTCAACTTTCATACTTTGAAAAAAAATAGTATCATAGGTGTGTCATTGTCCTTTTCCAAATTCATTTTATATTACTAATGTGTTTGACATCCAAGTCACACTAGTCAAATATTAATAATATAGTTTAATCAAACACTAATGTGTATAAAAGATCACAAGTGAAAATGAGACAAGGGGGTCCCCAAATTATGAACGTCACACAATATCAATGTTCTTATTTCCTCCCACTACAAAATTTTGAAATCTATAAAAGGGAAGATGAATATTTTATCTCAAATTCATTGCTTTTTGAAAAAATATTCATAAACATTCAAGGATTTTTTTTGAAAGCAAATTCCACCACATTTTGACACACATTCTAAAATGTTGTGCAAGTTTTCCACTAACCTTGTTTTCCATAGTATTCATAGTTTTCTATAGACATATCATCAATTTTGACAATAAATCTTGTTTGGATGATTGTTAATGATGTTAAAATTTGGAGGATTTTAAAGTTATATGTAAAGTCAAAAAAATACAAAAGCAAATCCCTGAATTAAGGTACAATTAATCGTGATAGTGAAAACTCATGTTAAGACTACACCAAAGAAAAATATTGCACAATGCAACATGTTTTTTCTCCTAAACCCACAACAAATTGAGTTTTGTCCAGTATTTAGTGTTTTTGTGTCACACAACAATCTGTAGTGTTGAAGGTATGTAAGTTCTCTTAGTGTTTTTGTGTTACACAACGATCCATAGTGTTGAAGGTATGTAAGTTCTCTTAGTTTGCACCACACAAGTCTTCTTTTGTGTGTTCAAATTATGTGAGCTTTTGTTGTATGTGTTTCTTTTGTGTGGTCAAATTGTGCAATTTCTTGCTTGTTGTGCATTTCTAGCATAAGTTTTTATCTTCGTTGGGGAAAGTAGGAGGTGTAATGTTGGTGGGAAACGTAGAGAAATTTAGAAATGGAATGGTTTGGGTTCAAGAGTTTCGGTTAGGTCATAAGTGGAAGAAACTTGGAAATGATTTTTTTTTTGCTTAGGTTGACCTTGCTTTCTCAAAGGTGACAAACTAAAAGTCACAATGAAAGGTTTACATGCATGGAGATCTAAAAAGGTGTTGTAAGATTATCATGCATGGAGAGAAGGTTAGAAAGGTGTTCAACTTTCATATTGGAGAGAAAATGTTGATGCTTGGCCTTTACATGAGGAATGAACACCTTAATCACACCTAACAAATTGTAATGCTTAAAATGAAGGGTAAAATTATGTTCAAAGAAGTGCTTGAAGGTGAGGCTATAAAGGTGGGGGTTTCAATTCAAATTGTGTTCTATGGTGGTTCATAAAGTCAATGTGGGAACATTAAGACATTTTTTGGATTGTTGATGCCAACACCTCACATTGCACAAGAGGTTTTCTTACTTTCAATTTGGTCAATTTCCCTTGTTTGTTGCAAGATGTGTGAAACTTGGACGGTCAACTTTTAGCACAATCCTTAAATCAACTTGCCTTAAAACCTCCAAGCCAAGAATTCCCATCTTTTGATAACTTTAACTTCCTACCTAAAACAGTAGCCTCCAAATTGAATTCCTACATGGTGGTGTTTTACTACGCATTTCATTAATACCTTGGTGATTGAGCAAAATTTGCCACAATTGCCTATAGCTAATCCTTCCTTACATTGAGGGCTTCATTGAATAAACAAGAGTTGGTCTATGGTTGTCAATAGAATGATGGTGTGGAATGCATTTGAAATTATCCAATAGGTGCAAACAAGATAACATGAGCCACACCCATTTGCTTTTTTTACTGCTTTTGGGGAAATATTTTAAAAATATTCAAAAAAAAATCCTTAAATTAAAAAAAAAAATTCTTCATACCATTTTATTAAGGTTCATGTTAAGAATTTGGCAAAAAATGTCATTTTCAAAAAACTTGAAATCCATTTACTTTTAATTGCTTAAAAAAAATGTTATAGTGCTTAATGAGTGCTTTTGTTAGTTTTTTCATTGGATTAATTTCAAATTAATTCACATGTTCCCTTGTTATGTTAAAAATACAACTACATAATTTTTTTTTATAAATTTCAACTTCAAATTAAATTATGACTTTAAACCAAGCAATTGGTACAATTGCTATGGTACGTGTTATTGTGATTGCACCCCAACCATCTTTCTTACCTTAAATAAGTATCCTATAAAAGGCTTCATATATAGATATTATTTTAAAGACCATTTAAAATTAATGCTTGGAAAAATTTGTACTCTTATTCAATGAGTTCATCTTGGTTGATGGAAATAGGGTTTTGAAAATGAATAATATATGGTTTAAGGTTTTATCAAATTTTTTACATGAAAATCCTCAAGTTATGTAAATTTTAACCAACATCTAAATTAAACTAATTTAATGATGAAGTTTGTAATCCTTGATGGTTTTATTTCAAAATGTCAATTTCGGGTTTGAAATTTTTTTTATCATATCTAAAAATGTTGGGGCATTTTATTTCTTCCATGCATTAACCTCTTCCACATATAAGCCAATGGGTTAGGAAGTAAATTTGCCAGTTACATTAAATTATTGTTGGATTATTATTGTTTTCATTTTGTGAAAATTGTTGAAACATAAAACAACTCAAAATCACTCAAACCAACTTTGCCATTCAAGTTGTTTCAATTGAAAAAATTGTGAATGAATTTATGTGAAGATCAAAATTACTCATTTAGGTTTTGGGTTGATGTTAGAGAGTTGTTCTAGGTGTTAGTGATCGTAAAGGTCATGGATAAAACAAATAACTCTTAGAGAATTGAAATAGATATTTCGATTAATGAACTAACTTTGTTTATTCACTAACACTTTTGTGACATGGGTGGATTAAACCTATAGTGGATGAACATTTGATAATTTCACATGATAGGTAGGTTTTAGTTGGAAGAGGGATCTATTTTTGGATTCCTTATTGAAGGATTGTAAAAAATTATAATTATTATCAATAAAAGGGAGTCAATTAATGAAATAACATTGGGGTTAGGTCTCATTGCACCATGTATATGAATGTGACTTTTGGTTGGTCCTTTTTGGTCTTAATTTTTGGCAAATCATGATTTGATCTAGAACATGCCTGTGAGCTAAGCAACCATCATGGTTAGAGCATGCCCCCAGTGCAGCAGGAAGATGCCCTGTAGACTACTTTTTGGATGAAGATTTGTAGAAAAACATTTGGCCCTGGTAGAGAGCTAGTAGTAGGAAATGACTCTTTCTCATCAACATAAATGATTGTTTCTCATTGGCCAAATACAATAATTGGCCGAGGTGGTGAGAGTTCAATACTCTTTCACATTGTACAGTCTATCTTTTCAGTTTCATGGGTGGGGATGGGGGAGAAACTAAAATAGTGCACACTGGATGGGGTCAATACTGATAGAGGCCTATTGTTAGCTAGCTGGAGAACTGGAAGCTAACAGAAAACTGTTTGCTGACAACTTACCATCATCCATCCTTCATCTAAAGGCGACATCTTATATATTAAAGCAAACATGGCGTCTGTCTGTGTGGACAAAAATTGGGTAGTGCTTGGAAGATTCTTTCAGTCACTGCCCGTTCCTTGTGGAGCCCATTCTTGGTGGAGCTCGATCCATGTCTGTGGTGACAAACAGGGCAAGGGCAAGACAAGGCAGGGTGGCCAGGGCAGCCGCTACGGGGGGCCGGCGAGGTGCCATTTCTATTAAAGAAATCCTTGGAGAAAACCGGGGGACTGCATCTAATCAAACAAAAATACAATTTTTTAAAAAAAATATTTTCATTATAGAACATATTAAAAAAATTAGAATAGAAACAATAAAAACACGAAACAAACATAAACCAAAAAAAAAAAAACGCAAAAACTATAAAAAAGGATTGGAAACAAATGAAACAAGGAAAGGGAAATACAATAAAATAATTTTAAAAAAAAAAATTTCCAAAAATGAAGAAATCAAATAAAGAGTAAAAAATAGAAAAAACCCTACTTGAAAAAGAATGAGGTGTGTTTTCTTTCTCCAAACTTCAAACTTGCATCCAAATAAAAATATATATAAAATTGAAAAAGAAACACTTTATTTTTATTACACAAAATAATAATAAAAATTAAGAACACATAAAAATAAAAAAATAAAAAAGTTAAAAGTTTCTAAAAAAACTAAAACATGAACCAAGTTTAAAGAGAACGGGGGACTTCATAGTGGCCGAAAGTCAAGGGCACCCACTAGTCTTTGGCAAATGAAAGGAAAAATGCCGCTCAACTCACCCATCATCATCAGTGCAGTGTAGTCAACCCACGCAATAGCTTGTTTTCTGGCATGCCTTGTTGATGCCGCAGATAGTACCAACATGCGGTAAACTAAGATACAAGTCAGAGACAAAAAAGCAGGCAAACTTGTCAGGGAAGAATCCCCACAACCCTTTAAAAATGTGCGTCACAAAGTCTAAGCACAACAACTAGAAATTCAAGCACATGGGTTTTGCAGGAAACCTGCAGATATGTGCTGGATAAATTTTTTTTTGAAGAATTCAGTGGGTTGTGAGAATTCTTTGTGCTCTGATAATAATACGTTTCTAGGGTAAAGCTGTTTACCCGGAGAAAGTTGTAATACTCATGGCGAGGAGAAGCAGTAGTAGCAGTGGAAGCTGCTGGACATTTGGATCTTCTTCATATTCACTAGTCTCTTTGATGATGAAGAATTGCATTGGAGGTTTGGTGCTTTGGCACCTCCTCGTGTGCTTCCATTGCACAGTCGGTATGTACATGTTGTTGGATGCTTGAGATCAGTTTCTGATGAAAATTGTGAGTTTTTTTGGTGATGATGTTTGTGATGAATATGGTGAGTTCTTTTCTGATGGGTTGAGTGGAAGGTCTTCTCTAACACAAAAGATTTGCACATACCATGCAGTGGAAGGAGCTATCGGAGTGAACTATGGTCGTGTGGCGGATAACTTGCCGCAGCCGACGGTGGTGGCAAACCTGGTGCAGACACTTGGCATCAAGAACGTGAAGATTTATGATTCGGATGCGACGGTGCTCAGTGCGTTTGCAAACACGGGTATTTCCGTCATCGTTGCTGTCCCAAATAATGAAATCGTTTCTCTCGCAAGCAGTCCTTCTGCCGCTCTCACTTGGGTCCAGACCAATGTCAAGAATTTCTTCCCTGCCACACAAATCACTTACATTCTCGTCGGAAATGAGGTACATAATCAACTATCTCTGTAACAAAACGAAAATACTGGATTCATAACTTGGCAATTTCGGGATTCCCTGGAATTATTATTTTTATAATACGAGATTCTTAACTTGACAATTTTGGATTTCTGTGGGAAAAAAAAGAGATTTTTAACTTCGGCAATTTTGAGGTTTCATGAAAAAAATTAAAAGTATGCAACTGTTTAAGCAACTATAACAACCCTTTCAAGTTCAATTGATATGCAATTAGGCGTATAAGCATCTAGTGATCCTGCTCTAAATTAGGGTATGAACTCTGATGACGTTTTGCAACTCTTTGTTTCTTATAATCAGGTTCTCAGTGGCGACTCGTCAATCTGGCCATCACTTGTGCCAGCCATGCAGCAAATCTACTCAGCTCTCCGCTCTTACGGCTTGGATACCAACATCAAAGTCTCAACGCCACATGCACTGGGGGTATTGGCAGTTTCATTCCCACCCTCAGCGGGCGTTTTTCAACCTAACATCTCAACATCCATCATGGCTCCTCTTTTGAGTTTTTTGAGCTCCACCCAATCTCCTTTCATGATCGATGCATATCCCTACTTGGCTTATCTGGCTGACGGGGGCCAGAACATTGCACTCAACTATGCCTTGATTGAGCCTGGTGCTGTTGGGGTCACGGATTCGAATTCAGGGCTTCACTATTCATCCTTGATAGATGCCCAGCTTGATGCTATCATCTATGCAATGCAGGCTTTGAATTTCAATAACATCTCATTGATCCTCACCGAGAGTGGGTGGCCTTCAGAAGGTGACCCGAATGAAATTGGTGCTAGTGTGGCAAATGCTGAGATCTACAACAACAATTTAGTCAGGCATGTTACTGTTGCACAGCCTTTGGGAACCCCCCTTCGACCCGGGGTCGAAATTGACACCTACATTTTTGCCTTGTTCAACGAGGATCTTAAGCCAGGAGCAACTTCAGAGCGAAATTTTGGTCTTTACTATCCCAATTTGACTCAAGTTTATCCCATCAATCTGAATCCGACTTCTTGTCAGTTTTCAACAAATTTAGCATTAAGTTAGTCATGTTAGGGAGGCTTCAAGTTGAGTGAATGGGCACAGTTGCAGATTCTCAACATATAAACTACTGTTGGAGTTGATCACATCAAAAGCTTGTCTTCCATTGTAGTTGAAAGGGAAAGTTTTGAATCAACAGTAAGTTAGTTAGTGAATGGCTTGTGGTTTAAGGTTCCAGCATTCAACACCCACTGAAACTTGATGACTAAAGATCATCATGACAGACCTAATGGCTCTCTCCTTTATGGCAAGCCCTAAGTCCAACAATGTTGGGCTGTTATGAGAAACAGAAAATGAAATAAGCAGCCATAGAACCATCTGTTTTTTACTCTTCTTTCATAAAGACCACAGGTCCTTTAAGGTTTTTCTGAAACAACCAGAATCGACCCATCGTCTCTTCTGATTATTTTCAAATAACTGGAACTGATGATTCTCTGGATCTGGAACTCACAACCTGAGTCCTGACAAAGTAAAAACCACTGCTAAACATTCCTCAAAATGTGAGACCAAATGAAAATTACATCCTTGGCTAGTCCATTTCTAGTCCTGATCTGATCCTATCCATTCTTAGTCCATCCCCATAATTATTAGTTATTGTATTTTGCACTACACTCAAAGGTGATCCATTTATGGTCCCCACTCTTCGTTGATCTACTTTTAAGTAGGTAATTTAGATTTAAATAACTTTATCAATTTTGTTGACAAACTTTTATCCTAATCTAGTAGCTAGATATAATATAATTTTCATGTTTAGTTGGTACATTTTTGAAAGTCATAAAATAGCTATTGATAAGATCTGATCTATTTCGACTAGTGATAGGTTTTGATGGTCGTTGGTAATATCATAGATAAGTTTGAAAAGAGTTTAGTAGGATGCAAGGAGTAGGACTACGAGAGATATAGATTTGAAAATAGGGACAAACATGGAGAATGAAGGATTAAGTAGGAGAGGAATATACATTAAAAGGCAACCCCGACAAAAAAAGGCAAAGGGATAAAATGAAGGAAAGAAGTAAATGGCAAATGTACGTAATTTATATTTTAATTAAATTCATGCAATTATTGTGCTATAATTTTGCAAAAAATTATGTGTTGTTTGTGTATTAAACATGAACACTCACATATGTCATTAAAAAAGATTGTTTCATTCATTTGAATATTTAAGATATTGAATACATATGAATGTAATTCATATTAACCATAACATAAAATTTATGCAATTTTTGTACGAACTTATGAATTTTGGTAAGTTTGTGATGGTTTTTGATTCAAGGAACTTGCTAGATGACAAAAGGCCAAGATGAATGAGGGAAAAAGGCAAATCGGATGCCAAAAAAAACATGTGTGATTTTGGACTTGTCATCAAAATATTGATGTAGCCTTGGTTCCTTCAGGAACAATATGAGGGACCAACTATAGCAACAATGTTTTAGCCATAAAAATCATTTGTTGTTAAGCCACAAAATGCAATAAAGTTAAAGGACATATCGTAGAAGTCCAAAAAACCACTAAGGTCTTTTAGGTAGTCTCCTAAGGCAAACCATAGATGGAGAGGAGGCGGTATATAAGTAACCCAAAAAATAAGAACTTAATCTAAAGAGGACGAAAAGGTTCAATTGTTAAAGGACAAGGATGCATGGAACTGTGGAACAACCACCTCCACCTCTAACAACATTTACCATTTGTAGAAACTTTTCATCATACACAAGCAAAAAGGCCACATTCTCCAATAGTACAAACATAATCTAATAATGCAAGGGGAGGAAATGCATGTAAAGAAAGAATGGGATCAATCTTTGATTCCAATCATAGAATCTTGAACAACCATGTTCACCATCACATTCAACAACAATAGTACCAAAACAACAAGTGAATCCTAAACATGTGGTTGTGACACCATAAAAGAATATGCCAAGTTTTTCTATAGGTTTTTGTGTAGGTCTTCAATTCCAAGCTTATAAAAGCATTGGACAATCATTAAAGGAAACATTCTAAGGATGCCAATTCATTGTTTCACGTTCCAAGGACATCAAGTTCACTATTTTATTGGACAAGAGGTGGAAAACCATTAAAAGGTTGTAAACATGTTCCATGAAATGACATAATATAGTTAGCACATGCATGTTATGACGTTGGAAATGTTGGGGTTAAAACTATAATATCAATATATTGAAGCTAATAAGTTGTAGTTAACAATGGAGTAGTTATGAAGGTGTATGAGGAGGCATTCCCCAATTTTTTATATGAGTCCCCACCACAAACTACATAATATAAAATAAATAGTCCTAAATTTGAGGTAGAGTTAACAATTCCAAGTGGAGAGGTTGTAAAAATGAAAGTTAGAAACAACAATAGACATGAAGAAATGAAAGGTGGAAGCATAATGGAGATGGCCTAGGGAGTAGATCAAGTAGCACAATAATAGGAAAAGCTTTTTGTAAATTTGCTTATGATCATAGACCAAAATCACACACAACAATCAACACATTGTTTACATAATTAGATTCTACATATTATGTGACAACATCAGCAATTGTAATATTTATAGATTTTGTGACAAATTTGTACCATAAATCTTTGTACTAGAGGAGGATAATGGCCATATACCATTCAATGGGGAGGTTCAATGACAACAACCTAAGCCAATAGGAAAAGATTAAACTATTCAAGTTCACTACAAGAATATGTAACTGAAACATCAAGTAATTTATAAACTTTCGTAATTATATTAATAGGTTCAATTTTGTGTTTTATATTTTCAAGATTTTGAAGAAGGAATCCAATGTTAAGGGTTAGTGAGGACTTGCATTGTAGTTTTGGACTTATTAGGACAAAAGAAAGGATTTGAATTATACTTTTGGAGGGAATATTTGAATTCCATGAAGATGTTCATGAGGAGAATATGAAAAGGAGATCATTAATAGGGATAGGACTTTGAAATAGAAAAGAGGAAAAAGAAGAATTCAAACATGAAAATTTGGATTTTGTGTTTCAAATAATCTATGATCATTTTGTCTTGAGCAATGAAAAATAGTATGAATTTTGTTGCATGCTAATATTAATTGTGTATGTGAAACAATAGGATTGATGTTATAGTAGAAATGTATATCATCTTTATTTTTTCTGTAATATTTTAGATGTAAAGATTGAAATGTAAATTTTGTGGTAAGAAGTTTCAATTTAGGAATTGCACAATTTAAGGTTTATAAATAATGTTTTGAAACATTGCAAAGTCTAATTGATGGTACCATTAATCCCATTTATTTTTGCATCCACTATTGCATATACTACTACATTCTTTGTGGATTTGGACCCTTCATCACATGGGCCTAGTGTAACCTAAACCCCAAATCTATGTCCATGTTAGTGGAGAAGTCTAATACTAGTAAAAGAAAAGTGGCAATTTATGACTAGTCCTTGCAACTAGTTTTTAATTGCAAGTGACATTTGTGACTAAAATCCCATTAGTCGTGTTGGACAAGTTGCATACAACATTAGTTACAACTAATAATGAACTTTGGATGTAAGAAAAAATCAATGAAATACACCTTCATCTTTTGATTGGCCATATATTTATTGTCATTTACAACAAAAAATTTGCAATTATTTTGGAGAACAATGAGAACAAATGATGTGTTGCCACATGTCCCATCTATTATTTATTTTAAATATCTTAAATATAAATTTGACATAATCTAAGATGTCCAATTTATATGTTTGGAAGGTTTTTTATTGTGACATATGGCATAATTAGAATATGCCACGTGACATACCTAAATATTTTAAGTATAATTCTAATAAAAGCTAAAATGTCCAACTTATATGTTTGGATGCTTTTAGAATGTGACATGTAGCACAATCAAAATGTGCCATGTTAAATTTGTCCAAAATCAATTTACATAAATAGGTGAGTATGTAAATAGGTCAAACAAAATAGGTAAGTAAAAAGGATCTACCTACCTATTTATTTAGACCAGGCACCTACGTACTTACCTAGGTTACAATTCTAGATATGTATTTAGATAGGTAGAATGTAAGTGGTTAGGTTGATAGGTTGGTTAGGAAATCAAAGTAAATAAGGGGTATGTACATAATTTATTATTTAAATTTTGGGTTAAGCCTTTTTAGTTGGCTCATCCCATATGGCCCATGTTTTTTAATATGAAAATGTAAGAAAAAAACCTTATTTATAAACTTTTCAAGATGAGAATGGAAGACAAAACTTATGGGATAAAATTCAAACGTGGAGTTTAAATGTAAATTATATTGCAATTACAGAGTTTAATTAGTTGTAAACTACTTAGAACTAGAAGGTTTATTACACATCTTTGATCCTTATTTTTTTAAATTATATAATCAAATAAATGTGTCGCTAACTTACTAGCTAATTAATTAACCAATGAGAAACCTAGTTATTCATTAAGTAATTAATTAATTAACTACCTAATTCAATACTTTAAAACACTACACCAAAACTTGACATTTATGAGTAAGACAAATATGACTAACGACCATTTCTAGTCATACAATCATACATGTCATGTTTTTGTGCCTAGTCAGATTCTTGTAACCATAGATATGACTACATGACTAAAAGTTTTCATGAATAAGACTATGTGATTAAAAAATTTCTTCATAAACACCATATATTATTTAAGAATATACGATTTGAAACATTAAAAACTTATGAATTAAAAGGGAAAAGAACTAGAAGGTAGACATACATACCTAGTAAGGATATTATAAACTTGTAAATGATCAAACTCATAATTAATGCACAAATAATTAATTAATATTTTATAATTTGTAGAGCTTTTGCTATAGCATCATTAATAATTTAATGTGAATATCTATATAGTGGTTTAAGAAAATTTGGGGGAATTTTTTTTCATTTTTGAAAGTTTTCTCAAAAAATCAAAAAACAATTGCCAAAGTTTTTGAAACTAGAAAATTAATGAAAGAATTGATGCCATAATATAATTGACATTTAATTTAAAACTCTTGCTCAAAGGTTTAATTAAATGATTTTTTTTAAATTTCTTGACATTAAATAATAAAATATATTCTTATTTATGATATCCACAAAAGAAATTCACATGGCCCAAAAGGACATTTTTTTCATGTTTCTATGTGATGGGTAGCAAAAAATATAAAATTTGATCTTTAGTAATTTATCAAAATATTTGGTCATATAACTTGGAATTTTAAAATATTATATATATATATATAAAATCGTATTTTATTAAAATTTTTAAAATGTGTATAAATTAATAATTATGAAATTCGATTATTTAATTTTTAAAAATAATTACCAATAGATATAATACAACATTTATACCATTTTTATTGATTCATTATATTTTTAAAGGTGGGAAAATATGATATATCTATATCTTTATGTATATATATAACCACGTTGATTATATGTTTGTTTACAAATTGTTTTATGAAATCAAGGAAAAGAAAATCTTCAAGATATTATTATTGTTCAAATGTATGAGATACTGAAGATTGAAATGCATTTTTAGTTAATTTACTTGATAGTTTTGCTAATGTTTTTTATAGATGTGTAGATATTTGAAAAATCTTTAGGAATGAAATTTATTTATTTTCATTTGGACAGAGTATGGAAAAGATAATAATGATCAAAGTAAGGTACTTTTGTATATAGGTGAGTTTTTTTTGGTCTGCACAGAATACATGCACTAAGTATTATCAAAGTGCATTTATTACTTGTGATGAGCCAATAAAAAAGGCTTGTTATTAAAAAATAAATAGAATTCTACATACCCCTGTACTTAAGCTTGCTTGTTTACTTGCCTACCTACCTACCTACCAAATCACTAGATTAAATTGAAATTAATGTGTAATATATTTGATGGCATATACAATTAATGGATAAGTGATGTGTCCATATTCATTACATAATCATGTAGTCATGAATAACATTTATGAGTACAAACCCAGTCATGGGTGTAGTCATATTTGCCATGTTTTGGCGTACTAAAAACTAATAAATTAATTACATATAGTAATTTCTAGTGACATAATCATATATTATTTAACTATTTAAAATATTGGGCAAAAACATGGTAAAGTAGACAACTAAATATCCTTGGAAATCTACTTGACAAGTAGAAAGAAAATAACAACAAAATCCATCACAAACCCAAATGGGGCATTTGTTCGGCTATAATTTCAAATATGAAGTCCATTCAACATCTATGCAAAATGTTTGTAAAGATAGTTGTGACTCTAAACAAAACTATGTACTTAAGTTTTTTGGAATCAAGCCTTTTCATCAATTGTCTCAAGTCCTTTTCAATGCACCACTCCACCACTCCACTTACATGATGTACACATTAACAACCACAATGCTGTTCATTGAATAGATTGTCATGTGTCCATTAAACCAAATTTTGTGGCCGCATCATTCTAAGGTTTACAAATCTTGATGAACATGCCATCAATGAACCCATGCAACCCTAGAATTATAGTATGGTGATGTTCAACACAATTTATTCTTATATTATGGGCCATTGGAATTGATCCCTAATTACATCATTGATGTAAAATGGTGAAGATGGCATTATCACATATGATATTGTTCAACTAGTTCCATAAAAAATGCACCATAAATGCAAACATTATCATGTTTCATGTACAAAATGAACTACAAAAGGCATTATTTTATCAATTTTGAAAGACACCTTGTTCAAATGTGGTGATCACATATAAGCCCATATAGTAATTTTGAAACTTTAAAACCAAAACCTTAACCCAAACCCCTAAAACTAAAACCTTAACCTTCACCTTTAAAAGTAAAACCCTAAACACAAACCTTAAAACTAAAACCTTAATCCTCAAACTCGATTTTGAATGCTAAATCTAACACCCTAAAATGAAAACCCTAATCTTAACAATTAAAACTACAACCCTAACTTTAATCCGAAAACAAAAATTGTAATCCTAATTGCAAATCTATAATCCAAACCTCGAAACCCTAACCTTAAAACCAAATCCGTGATCCAAACTTTAATTTCAAATCCTAAAATCCAAACCCAAATCAAAATTCTAAAGCCAAAACTTTAAATTCAAGATTTCAATGTGTTGTTCACTTACAGATTGTGTTTGGCACGTAATGGTGGGTACCATTAGTAACATCAACTCATCAAGTTTGATGAAAGTGAAATTCATCAAAGTTTTGAACAACCTTTGCATTGTTCACATAATTGGGAGCAGATTTGAAACTTGTAGACTGAAATCCATTAACTAACTGACACCCTTGTTGAACTCATTTGTTGATAGACAAAATATACACTTTTAGAAAACATGTACACAAAAATCTCATTATTCTTATGCATGCATGTTCAAACTAAACACAATGTATAAATTCAAATTGAAAAAATAACAAGATATTTTTCATGCATCCTATATATTAAAGCAACAATGTTTGTCTGTTATGTGGGCAGTGCCTGGAAGATTCTTCCAGTCATTGCCCGTTCCCTGTGGAGCCTGATCCCTGTTTGTGGTGACAAATAGGGCAGGGCAGGGGCAGGGTAGGGCAGGGCATGGCAGTCAGGGTAGCCGCTGCGAAGGGCCGGGCGAGGTGCCATTTCTATAAAGAAATCCTTGGGCAAAACCGAGGGACCTGCATCTAATTAAACAAAAATATAATTTTTAAAAATTTTATTTTCATTATAGAACAAATTTAAAAAACTAGAAGTTTTTTGAAAAAGAAAATAAAAAGAAAATAAATAAATAAATACATTAAAATAGAAAAAAATGAAGATAGACAAAATAAAAATAATAATAAAAGAAGATGAAACAAACATAAACCAAAAAAAAAAGTGAAAACGCAAAAACTATAAAAAAGGATTGGAAACAAATGAAATAAGGAAAGGGAAATACAGTAAAATAATTTTAAAAGAAAAAAATTCCAAAAATGAAGAAACCAAATAAAGAGTAAAAAAATAAGAAAAGCCGTATTTGAAAAAGAATGAGGTGTGTCTTCTTTCTCCAAACTTGCATCCAAATAAAAATATATATAAAAGTGAAAAAGAAACATTTTATTTTTATTATACAAAATAATAATAATAATAATAAATACATAAAAATAAAAAAATATAAAAGTTAAAAGTTTTTAAAAAAAACTAAAACATGAACCAAGTTTAAAGAAACCGGGGGATTTCACTGTGGCCAACATGTGTTGAATCTAAACTTTTACTATAATAACAACAAATTAAGGACATGTTGTAATGCGAAAGTAGGTTGTCAACCCAGTGTGAACACTAGGCTGATCTTGGGTTCTAGGTCTGATTGATTTAGCCGTCTTGTTTTGACAACGCCCCATGACTACTGCATGGAGTGCATGGTTGTTTTCTCTCTGGTTGTGTGTGCTGTAAGTTACGAGGGAGAAGGTGGCTGGTATTGATGATGGAGGATGGAGCTGAATTGATGAAGGAAACAAGCGGTGACGGCTAACGGTGGAAGCTGGATAGAACGGAGTGGCTGGATTTGGGAAGCTTCGGCAGAAAGCCAACGGAGGTTGGGGAGCTTTTGGTGTGTCGCTGAGGAGGTGAGGACATCTTTTTTTGGGGGGGACTATGAATGCGATTGGGAGGTAAGAGGGTAGGCAGATAGTTTTGGTTAGAGGAGAAAAGTCAGGAAGTCAGATTTGGAATAGGAGGATAATTCTGAGAAGAAAAGATGAGCTGATCTCTAGAAGTGAAAAAAAAAGAAGGATGGGTAGTCAATGGACATGGCGAGGAGGAGCTCTGTAGTGAGGAGATCTCGGCTGAATGCCAAAACTTTCCGCTGCGCCTGGTAATTAGTCTAGCTACTGCTGTAGAGGAATTAGAGAGAGAGAGAGATTGAGGGAAACTAAATAGTATCGGATCTGGTGTTTTTGTGAACATTTGATGGAAAACAGTGCTTGTGCTTTCGGGGAATGTACATAATCTGCAATGTGATAAAAGAGTTTCCTCGGATGGCATTAGTGTGAATGAGCATGACAGGAGATGAATGCTATGAGGTCTGCTGTGTTGTTGTGTTGGTACGCCTTCAAAATTGTAGTGGGGAGGCGAAAGAGTCAGCAGGTAGTTCGAGTGTCAGAGAGATTGGAGGTCTGTATGTGTGAGATAGATAAAGAAAGCATGGACATTTGGGTCTGTTGAAGTCAGTCCATGTGCTATGTGTTTTCGGACCCTCTCTTTTTGGTATCAAAGCTGGTTCCGTGTTTCCAACCTTGGTAGAATCTGTAGATGCTTGGATAGAATGATAGTTGAGGATCATGTCTTCGTCTAGTGGCGAGGGAGTTCCTGTGGAGCCACTAACCCAGGAGAATCGTGAGCTAAACCTTGTTTGTAGGTTTGATTTCTTCACTATTCAGAATGGACCACAGAGGGGAGCAGTGGTCTTGCGTTTTCTAGGCTTTGGTGTAGTGAGACTTGTAGGAATAGATCCTAATGAGGCTAGAGTGGGAGACATTGTTGTAGAAGTAGTTCATAGTGGTTTCTATACTCGTGCATAAGTCTGGTTGAAGGTAATCGATGGAGCAAGGGGGTGGGTATCAACCTCCAAACTACAAACCAACTTTTACTTCGCCTCCTACCTTGCGTAGGGTCATTCCTGAATTCGCAGAAAGATAGTCTAGTATACCGAGACTAAAGGACATTTGCATTCCTAAATCGGCTATCTCGCCTAGCCGTTTTGTGAGGTTGTATATCCTT
The DNA here is from genome assembly GCA_963921925.1 of Sphagnum tenellum. Lineage (NCBI taxonomy): Eukaryota > Viridiplantae > Streptophyta > Sphagnopsida > Sphagnales > Sphagnaceae > Sphagnum > Sphagnum tenellum. The sequence continues at coordinate 14,508,958 of OY998158.1, read as the reverse complement.
AGAGTGGAGGATTTGTATGAGAAGGGAGATCAATTGCTTTCGGTGGAGCATGGCGGGTCGAGATCCCGCCTCATTAGCTGGAGAATCTGGCGAAGCTAGGAAGGAGGATGGAGATTCCAGCAAGAGTCTACGGATGAGCAGAATTTTGCCACTGTTCCATCCACTTTTGAACCTTTGAAGCCGATACATGAAGGAGCACAGTCCGAGTTCGATGGATGACTTGGACATTATTTGTTTTCGTTTCAAAAATCAGAACTGAGTTACAAAACCTAAAATTCTGGTTAATTCTGTTTGCATATGTTTTTGGTTTGAAGAACTGTGTGTGGAGGAGATTGTTGCATTTTTGCTGTGTTGCAGAGCCTCTAGAAGATGACGAGTCCCCAAGGGATGGACGATTTGTTCTGGGGACGGGACTATGAAGACGTCAGTGATTGGGCGGAGCGATTGACCATGGCCGCCGAGGTCCGTGACCTCACTCCTGACAAATTGTTCAAGATCGCCAAGTTAAATCTGTGTGGCCGAACGAAGGAGTGGTTTCGAAGGTTGTAGCCAACGCCAGCCGACTAGGCTGAGCTACGGACGCTGATGATCCAGAAGTATGGAAACATAGACGTTGATGACATCCGAATGAAGATGGATGCCATCAAGCAAGAACCAAAAGAAAGGGTTCAAAAATATTTCGAACGACTAAATAAGTTGTTTCGGAAGGGCCAGATACAAGATGTGGAGCACAGGAGGAGATTCCTGGCCACACTGAGGCCATAAATCCGGAAGTTATGCATTGTAAGGGTGTTTGCAGACATCGAGGAGTTAGTGGGTGCTGCAATTGAGGTGGAAAGGGTGTTGGGCGAGCTTGGTGAGACGCCATATGAACCTCTTAAGGAGGAGTAAGAGGAGGGGACCGAAGAAACTATTATGGAGAAGCAGGTTGTTGCTTTGAACAGCACCTTGATTAATTTATTTAAAGGGAATGCGCATGATCCAGCATCGGCATCCTCTTCCAATGTGTTCGGAGGATGCCAGATTTGTAGAAGAGGGGATCACAAGGCCACTACCTATCCGAGGCTCAATGAAGCACGGCCGAAATGTGCCAAGTGCAATATGCTGCATAGGACAAAAAATTGTGGAATCAAGTGTACCTTTTGTGCAGGTTTGGGGCACTCGGAGGATCGATGGTAGAAGAAGCCCAAAGATGGGAAGTCGCATCCTGGAACGGCGAACTTCGTGGAAGTTTTTGACGCACTCCCAAGTCTCGAGGTGAACCCACTTAAGGGTTCACCAAAGTGTAGTTGCGGAAAGTTGGGATTCGGAAGGCGCTCCCGGCTTCTAACTCTAAAAAGGGGTAGAGGGTCGAATTGGGAGCCCAAGGATTAGACTAGGAAGAGGTATTAGTTGATCAAGCTTGAATCTGCATCAAAACAAACCACAAAGTGGTTAGTTCATATTTCCGAGACACCTTTGGGTGTTGGGATAAGCCACGAGCACTTTGGACCACAAGACACACCACGGCCCGGACTCGAGGGAAGCCACCACCTTCCCCCATATAGTATTATCTGCGACGTTCTGCTGAGGCTACATCCAAATGGCTCTTTTTCCTGAGACTCCCAAGTTGGAGTCCCGAAATTGTCCCGAAATCGTTCCGTGTGGAGTCCCGGGTGGAGTCCCGGGACTTTGGAAGCTCATAACTCTCGACTATAAAGTTTGATGGCAACAAGGCCTAAACCAAACTTGTAGCCCTCGTCGAGATCTTTCCAACGATGTATTGCACTTTCAATTCGGAGGTTGAGAAGAGGTTGATTCCTGACTTTTAGTGGTCGGGAGTCAAACTGGCAGTTTGACTCCCGGCCTTTCTTTTACCCATAACTTGGGCGACAAATGTCCGAATGGCCAATGCAAGGCCATTTTCGACATCTACGCTTCAAGACCTTTCCAATGGTAGCAACAAAATTCCAATGTGAGGTGTTTTGGGTCCTATTGTTGAGCTCTGAACATTCAAGAGTCCCGAAGGACTCCAAATCCTCACTTTTTCCAAGTGTTGGGCTTCACCCCCACACTTGGCCAAAGTAGGGTTGCGACAGTTTTGCTAGATGATGAAGAGGCAACGCTGCAACAACTCAACAGGTTGTGTGGCAATGAAAAGGTATTTTCATATACTCGCGTATCACGGAGACGAATTCCTGTCGAGGTGGCACCAAAAGGTAACGTACCCTTTCCTGAAGTTGCGGAAGAAGGTACGAGAGTGAATCAGGAGAGTACTGTCAAATCAAAAATTCTCTTGCATTTTATAAAAGGGAAGATCGCCCTTAGTCCGATGGAGACAGAGTTGATGATTCCTGGAGAGTGAGAACATTTGGAGAATTTGGTAAAGCTAGCTCGTAGGAAGAAGGATGCAGAGATGGTGAATGATCAGGTGTCTGTTGTTTCACCTGTTCCGGCAATTAGACGAATCTATGTAAACAAGACTAGCAGGAGCAAGACACTCCATTTGTCGGTGGAGATAGACAGGTATATAGTAGAAGGACTTGTAAACATAGGGGCATCCATGTCTGTCATGGCTGCCGCTGTGGTAAGGGAGATGGGGATGATGCATTTAGTAGTTGGGTCTGAGACCTACAAGACTGCATCAAGGGTCGTGACTCAGGCCCTAGGTCGGATCGACGAGGTATTAGTAGGAGTTGGAGGTGTCCATTGCACCATGACTTTCATGGTGGTAGACATAGACAGTTATGATGTATTACTTGGGTTGGACTTCTTAATGAAGATCGGAGCCGTCGTGGACGTGGAGCGAGGGCTAATCCAAGTAAGAAAGGGACCAGGAACTAACGTGGAGGTGTTGCCAATGACTATGGAGAATCTATTGTAGAATGTGAGTTCGGAGGCTCTAGAGCATGATGCTATAGTCACTTTGAAAAGCGCATCATTTGAAACCTTGGAGGTGGATCTTGGGAAAATGTCATTATATGACTCTGTTGTGAATAAACAGGCGAATGTGCCGAAGTCAGAGTCCGACAATGATGCAGATGATGATAGTGAAGACGGACTACAATCGGTGGAACCAATTAATGAAAAATCCGAGTTTGGAAACACCGAACTTGAAGAATTGGTGTTGAAGGAGGGACTACAGCAAATCCTGTAGCTGACGCTGCAAGATCAGGCTGATGATTTCATGAGAGAAGAGATTTCAGAGTCTGATGATTATGCTAATTGGATTCAGTCGGTATCTGATTCAGAAAAAGGGAAGCCAATTAGCAAGGGATCTACGCTATGTGCAGAAGCGCCTGCGTCACTGCAAATCCATCAAGTGAGTAGGAATGAGGCTCACCGTAAGCAATTGGCATCATCAGCAGACTGCCCGAAGATGAGCACAACATGGGGAGAGATCTTTCAGAAGATTCGGATTGATCACAACCTGGGAGAGGAGAAGAAGCAGCAACTCTGGAAAATGCTTGGCAATTACCAAGACGTATTCGCTTGGAACAAGGGAGAATTGGGCTGTTGCACCATAGGGGAGCATAGTATCGACACACAAGGGTTTCCGCCTTGCAAAGCATCTCCAGGATGACTGTCTTACTGGGAGGAGACTGAAGTAAAGAGACAGATTGATGCACTGGTTGATCTGGGTAAGATGAGACCCAGTAGCTCTAAATATGCCTGTCGAGTGACACTGCCAGTAAAGAAAGATGGGAGTAGGCGCTTTTGTGGAGACTATCGACCTCTCAATGCTCAAACGCGTCGACACATGTTTCCGATGCCACTTGTTGAGAATGTGATTGATCAGTTGGGAAAATCGAAGTGGTTTACGGCTCTAGACTTATAGTCCGGTTTTTGGCAAATTCGAATGGCTCCAGAAGATATGAAAAAGACAACTTTGATCACCAAGACCGGATTGTACGATTGGATAGTCATGCCATTTGGACTCAAGAACGCAACAAGTACATTCACTCGAACCATGTCAGAAGTCTTTAAGGACTTGGGTAGCAGATTTCTGAAGGTGTTCATTGACGACCTGAATGTGCACAGCGAAAGCTAGGGAGAGCACCTTCAACACTTGGACGCGGTGCTCTGCAAGCTCAAGGAAATGAATTTGAAACTCAACCCAAGCAAGTGTTGCTTTGTTGCTAAGACTATCACTTTTCTGGGTCATATGGTGAGCAAGGAGGGTATCCGACCCGACCTTGGGAAGATCAAAGCGGTGTTGCATTTCCCAACACCGAAGAATGTCACAAGCGTCAGATCATTCTTAGGTCTGACAAGTTACTACCGAAAGTATGTTAGAGGCTACTCGAGTTTAGCATGTCCGTTATTTGAATTAACCAGGGAGGACGTTGCATTTGTATGGGATGTGGGCTGTGAGTAGGCATACCAGGTGTTGAAAGCAGCACTGGTGGATGCGCCTTTGCTCACACGGCCAAATTTCAACCGAACCTTCTGGCTGGACGTGGATTGGTCGCCCAAAGGTGTTGGAGCCATTCTGTCACAGAAGGAAGGGAGGTTTGAAAGAGTGATAATGTACGCCAGCAAGAGCCTGACTGAGGCTCAGAGGAAATTCCATCCAATGGAAGGAGAGTGTTATGCTCTGATCGAGGGTGTGATGCATTTTCGGCAATACTTGCACATGAAGCATTTCATCCTACACACAGATCACAAACCATTGGAATGGCTAGCAACTGTATCGGATGCACATGGTAGGAGAGGCAAGTGGGTCGGCATGTTGCAAAATTTTAGTTTCAAAATAGTATATCGACCAGGACTCAGGCACACCAATGTGGATGCTTTGAGTAGGAACCCAGTTGGATTAGCTGTAGACGACGATGATTTTGGTGAAGAGATCCAAGACATTGCAGGTACTCAAGCTGATGTACGTGTAAAAGAGAGAGAGCTGCTCTTTGTTCAGACATGTGAAGAGACAGAATGGATGGGTGTCAGGAGGAAGGATAGAAGATTTGTTCAGCATCATGCATGTTGTTTTGGTATCAACCACGGGACATGTGCTAGCTACCATCAGTTGTATATGCTTGACATTACATTAGAAGAAAACCCATCTGAGGAGTTTGTTCCAGATGAAGAAGCGAGGTCAATGGGCAACAAACCTGTGCAGCACAAGGAAATGCGAATGGTACTGAAGAGGAAAAGACCTTAGTACTTTGACAAACAACAGCAGTTGGAGTTAATTTTGGCAGCTCAGGAATTGTCTGAGTTTGGGGACCATGAATTGAACCCCACAGGATCCGATGATGAGGAAGACCACGGAGTGAAGTCGAGCTCCATTGACATATGGGAGGATATGGACTGTTTAACGCTGTTGAAGGAAGGTGTACTAGCTGATGCTATAAACCTTGAAGAGGGCAAGAGGATCAGGAAAAGGGCAAGCAACTATTGTTGGAAGGAGCAGAAGCTTTTTTTTAAAGCGTTACTAGTACCCAAACCTCAGGAGAGGGTGTCTCTGGTGAGACAAATGCATGAAGATCTCGGGCACTTTAGGGAACAACGGACATTGGCAGAGATCCAACGAAGGTACTTCTGGCACAATCAAACTACAGATGTTAAGGCTGTGGTCAGAGAGTGCCAATAGTGCTAATTGGTGAAGAGTTCAGGCAACATCCGATCTGGAGATGAACAATTGAAAAACATTCCTGTTTGTGATTTGTTCTACCGAGTTGCATTAGACACAGTAGGGCCATTGCCTGAGACTAAGTCAGGCAACAGATATATTCTGGTGGCCATTGACCACTATTCGAAGTGGTGCGAAGCAAAGGCAGTTGCTAACCATGGAGCAAAGACGGCAGCCAGATTTTTGGAGGATGATATAATTTGTAGATATGGAGTTCCTAAATTTGTACTGACTAACAATGGGGGGGAGTGGGCTGCAAAGTTCGATGTGATGTGTAGAGACTATGCGATTCAACACCAACGCACTGCACCCCAGTGGCCTCAATGCAATGGAATGGCTGAGCGCATAATTAAAACTATCAAGCATGGCATAACTGTGCTTGCTGCTACTCCTGCAAACATGGATTGTTGGGATGAGCAGCTGGCTAAGGTTCTGTTTGGGTATCGATGTGGCATCCAAGCGAATACGAAATTTTCTCCGTTCATGATCCTTACTGGTCAAACGCCACGTTTAAGAGCAGACAACTACTTGCAGGTCTTGACTGCTGAGACGGACGATGGTGAAGATGTGGAAGCGGCTGCAACTCAGTTTCTGTAGAAAGTGGAACTCGTTGCAAGCATCCATGACAACGTTTTGCTAAATGTGGAGCAGGCTCAGAGGCAACAGAAGAAAAACTATGCTGCCAGGAGGGGTAAACATTTGTTCGAGGGTTTGATTGCAGCACAAACGATGGTGAAAATGAAGAAGCTAAGGAAGAAACGAGCTCTGACTGCGAGTTGGGAGGGCCCCTACAGGTTCATCGTGCATACTGATGGAAAAGGGAACCTCGTTTTTTGAAGAAGGCTGTCGATTATGCATTGTACAAGATGCCGATGGTAACCAATGGGAGAGATCTCGTCGAGACCTCCAGATCTTTTATGCTCCACCAGACTAAATGAAGCTGAGGGACTCAGCTGTTTAAGAAGGGAGGGGTTACATATGTAATGCGAAAGTAGGTTGTCAACCCAGTGTGAACACTAGGCTGATCTTGGGTTCTAGGTCTGATTGATTTAACCGTCTTGTTTTGACGACGCCCCATGACTACTGCATGGAGTGCATGGTTGTTTTCTCTCTGGTTGTGTGTGCTGTAAGTTACGAGGGAGAAGGCGGCTGGTATTGATGATGGAGGATGGAGCTGAATTGATGAAGGAAACAAGCGGTGACGGCTAACGGTGGAAGCTGGATAGAACGAAGTGGTTGGATTCGGGAAGCTTCGGCAGGAAGCCAACAGAGGTTGGGGAGCTTTTGGTGTGTCGCTGAGGAGGTGAGGACATCTTTTTTTGGGGGGGACTACGAATGCGATTGGGAGGTAAGAGGGTAGGCAGATAGTTTTGGTTAGAGGAGAAAGGTCAGGAAGTCAGATTTGGAATAGGAGGATAATTCTGAGAAGAAAAGATGAGCTGATCTCTAGAAGTGAAAAAAAAAAGGATGGGTAGTCAATGGACATGGCGAGGAGGAGCTCTGTAGTGAGGAGATCTCGGCTGAATGCCAAAACTTTCCGCTGCGCCTGGTAATTAGTCTAGCTATTGCTGCAGAGGAATTAGAGAGAGAGAGAAAGATTGAGGGAGACTAAATAGTACCGGATCTGGTGTTTTTGTGAACATTTGATGGAAAATAATGCTTTTGCTTTCGGGGAATGTACATAATCTGCAATGTGATAAGAGAGTTTCCTCGGATGGCATTAGTGTGAATGAGCATGACAAGAGATGAATGCTATGAGGTCTGCTGTGTTGTTGTGTTTGTACGCCTTCAAACTGTAGCGGGGAGGCGAAAGAGTCAGCAGGTAGTTCGAGTGTCAGAGAGATTGGAGGTCTATATGTGTGAGATAGATAAAGAAAGCATGGACGCCTGGGTCCGTTGAAGTCAGTCCACGTGCTGTGTGTTTTCGGACCGTCTCTTTTTTGGTTACAATGTTACTTACCATAGAAAAATGTATAAAATATACTAACCATAGGTATTTAATGCCATGTTCATAGCAAATGGCTCCAAGAGATGTTCATTAAAGGCATATACACAAGAAAATTGGTTTCAATGTCTTATATAACCATCACTTTTGTTTTGAATAAACTATAATTGAAAATTCAACTCAATGATAGAACATAGAAAAATGTTTATAAATAAATAAATAAATGTGTAAGAGTGGGGGTGTTGGTAGTTCACATTACCCTACATGATTTATGCCTATGATAAAATGCCAATGTTAGAATTTTCCATAAAGTCACACTTAATCCAGCAATTATTTCATACCCTATTGATTTCTCATCCTTTTTTGTTATAATCCATAATTTTAAAAAATACTTGACAAAACAACAAAATTTAAGATGAACATTTTGACCCATATTAGACTTCTAATGAACAATTTCATCTTTTATTTGAAGCACTTTATGGATAACTCTATTATCTTCTTTGTCAAATAACATTGTAGATTAGCTACTTGTATTCTAAGTGCAAATTAGAAGATTAGCTGATAAATTAGCACATTGAGTCCTTGATCATGAGATTTTTTGAATTTCCTCATTATCCCATGTTCAATGGCTCATTCATTTAAATATTTTCTTATTAGGTATTTAGTTCAAGTTTGTGAATAATATCCTTTGTATTGGAACTTCTACTATTAGTGCAATTGAGCATTATAAAATACGAAGTTACATTGAAAATATTTACAAGGTATTCAAATTTAAGGTTGTTTGATTTTCATTTTTATTGCTTTTTATTATGATAATGATTTATCAAACATGGGCATCAATTACTATATACCATTTGAACCAATCATAACTACTAACTAAAGAAAGGTAGAATATTTGGTAGAATATTCATATATAGGTATTTAGTTAGTAGTTATGATTGGTTTATAATAATTATCATATGGAAAATTATCTAAAAAAAGTTGCCACAATTTGAGGAAAAAAATTATAAATTTGTCAAGATTTTTGTAAGATTTGGGCAGATTTCTAGCGTTTTTTTTTTCCTTTAGGGAATCGCCATATTTAGCTAATAAGTTCGAGTGGTTGGCCAACCGTGTCATAAGGTTCCTAGGTTTAATTGACTTCTTTAATTGTCTTGTAACCATATTTGGCTAAATCGTATTTGTGACTGATTGCCACTTTTGGAGCAACATGAGAAAATTGGAAAAGAAAAAAGAAAAAACCGCTGCGAGTAACTGGTTTAAAATTCACCAAAAAGCGAAATTGCGGAGGATTAGTGTGTAATTAATTAGCGATTAGAATTTAGGAGTTCATTAATCACAAGTGATTAAATTAAACCTGATTAAGCCTCCGTCTCCTTCCCCTTGCAGCCGGCTTGAGGCGCGTTTGCAATCGATGGGCGCGCAGTCCTGCAATCTCGTGGTGCATTTTTTGATCTTGTTGCGGCCGAATTCGGTGCCGTGGTGAAGGTATTGTCTCTATTTCTTCTGCACTTATTCTTTAGTTTCGGATTTTGTGGCTTCCTGGACTTTGTGATTTCTCGAATCTTATCTTGTGGATATATTGAGCATACCTTCCTGAAGCTCTTCAACTTGGGAGGTTTGTTTGTTTTTCTTTTTTTTTTTGTTTTGTTTTTTCGCAGCTCTCTCTGTTTATCAGATGTCCCCAAAGAGACTCAAGCCTCCATTTTCATAGTCAGCGTTTGTTTCATTTTGTCCAGTTCTTCCACATACACTAGAAGCACAGATGTTATGCTTGTAGAGCTTTCTGGTTATTACTTTTGGGATCCTTAATTCCTTGCACTGGTCCAGAAGGTCAGCAAGGCCTCGATGCAGGAAGATGTGTGGAATATGCCAGAAGTTGTGATTGGCATGGATCAGGACTAAACTAGATCTTTTGAAAGCTCCACTCTAAACACTTCCCATAACCAATTTGAGACACTTTTGGACTAGGAACCTTTCTTATTGTGTTAATTGTTTGGGGGTTTTCCGTTCTTACAAAAGCTTCATCAATTTTGAGCCATCACCCTTTTGTAGGTTCTGTAGTATCCATACTACATTTTCCAATTTGTATTTCCTCCAAGACGGTTGCTCTTGGGTTTCCTCAGTGTTTCTCTTCGTGGATTGATGAGGACCAATTTTGTAAGAGGGTTGAGTAGTTGAGTAGGTTATAAAGGGAGCAGCAGGATTTTTAGTTTCAATAAACTGTTCTATTTGTGGTGGAAATACTACAAATAGCACCTTTCTGAAGCAGTTTCAAGTTCTACCACTTTGTCCCGATGTAAATTTATTTCTCCTCTCTTCTGAGCTCGGAGTTGATGTTGGGTTGTACTATCTGCACCACATATTGTACCTGGTATCATGAATCAGGACTCTGTGGAGCAAGCTTCATGTTGGGTCAATTGACAGTTCCATCTTCAGGGATCCTGGAAGGTAAAATGGGGTCTCTGCACAGCTTCCAGCATGCGGGTAAGACTGCCCTTCTGCAAATCTGTGTCCTTATGGCTGACCTCACTACTGTTTGTATTAGTTAATTTTCTAGAACTGACATATGGATTCATCTTATTTGCTTTCTGTTTATTGCTGGATCTTATTTAGCTCTGGATGTGGTTTCTGAATCAGTCTCATGCCCAATTGTATGCACTGTCAGAGGTCAAGATTTTGATACTTTTTGTCAAAGAATGGAAACTAGGGACAAAAGAGGTGTTGAGTTGAAGCCTCAAATAGGTTATGGTTTGTAATTGGGTAGATTGTGAGGATTGGGTGAGCTTTTAGGGTTTAGGGTTTATGCAACTCTATATATTGAAATTGAGTTTCAAATAAAGACATATAGGATAAACATTTGTAATCCTGGGTTTTAGTTTGGATCCTATGAGGTGCACATCTACAAACAACCTTAAACAGTGCTAAACAAATTCCTCACACAGTTTTGAGGTCATTGTAATGCCTGCCAAAATGAGGCATCACAAATGCAAGTTAGTGATCCCAAGCTGCAAACAATTCATAACTCAAAAGTCATTCACTTCTATTCCTCTTAGTTACTCAAAGCATGTCCTCTCCACCAACAAGTGTGTTGTTGGGTCTAGCAATTTCTAGTCTCACAAGTTGTGACGAGTGCAAAGAGAGGTGGTTTTAGCAGATCTCGACATGCTTCAATGCATTGCACTTTGAGATTCACACGGTAGGTTACACATAAGTACAAGATCTTAACAGTGTGGGAGGACTTTTTAGATTTTATATGGTCTGATATTCTCAACTAAAGCACTAAAAGACAGGACATGCTCTTCTGACTTAGTGTCACTTATGTAACATACTTCTTGCTAAGTGTACTAATAGGAGAATCACATATCTCTTGAAGGACATACCCCTTACTTGTTGGAAGGTTGGGGCTGATATGATGTTCAATGCCTCCAAAGGCCAAAGAAAAGTTTAAGCTTGCAAGATCATGATTCATTTCCAATAATTCAAATTGAGGTCAATTTTTTTTGGAGCAACATGACCCTCAAACTCCCAAATATCTCAACTCAAGTCTTTTTTTGTTTCATTGCAATTTTCATTTTAAGAACAAAGGAATTAAAATACTTGAGATATTTTTATTCTAATTACATATGGATGTAAACTATTTGTTTGTATAGTTTGAGGTGATGACCAAATATCTAAAGCAATTGGATTCAAATTGAAGACTCATTAAAGGTTGAGAGAAGCTTTATTATTCTATGGGATAACTTGATTTTTTAATTTATTATTTGCTTAATGTTGATTATTTGAAACTATAGATAGGTTGTGACTTAGTATATGTTTTAATAACACTTTCATCCAATGAACAAATGTCATAGTTACAACTATATCAAGTGCTTTTTTATGAATTTGGAAAAGGCAAGTGCTCCAATAATTTGTGAAAGAAATCAAGTTCAACATGCCAATTGACTTTTTTTTTTAATTTTGCAGGTTGCATAAAATGTAAAAAGAAATTTGATGGAAACCTCTCACAAGATTTACAAGTGCCAAAACTAATTTGTGTCATGTTGTTTTTTGATAAATCTATGAACTGCATAAAACATGTCCTTTGGCAAACATAAGACAATTTAATCCCATGTCCATTGGAATGAAAACTATGATAGTTAGTGTGAAATGATGACTTTGAAGAATTTTGAAATTTGTGATTGTGGATGAAACTTTTGTTCTTCTTTTGAGAGTATCTTCAAGTTCTCTATTCAATCCTTTATCTTTGGTCTAATGTTCACACCATTGTGTGGAATGTTGGAACTCATAGTTTATTTTAGGCCATACTTTGGAGTTGGATTTGAGAACAACACCAAAGGTTACAAGGGCCTCAGATTTGCAACATTGTGCACGTGTGACTTTGTATGTATTACATGGTTTGCCTCTTCATTTCCTTAATTCCCTTATGTAAAATGCATGTTGAAAAGTGCAACATGTCCCTTCCCATGTTAGTCAACTCGTTACCTTAAGTAAGAGTTTCAAATGTAGTTTTGATTACAAAGTTACAACTACTACAACATAATCTTGACGATCTCAATGTAGGTAGTTAGTTAGGTAGTTAGTTTTCTAAAACTTGTGGTGTCAAGTGGTGATAATATCCCCCACTAGGAAGTCTTATGAGTCCTTTCATGATCCTACTAGCACATTAGTAGAGTTGCATTTTTTCTAAGATTTGAATTATGTTGTAGTCTGATGGAAATATGAGTAGAAATTTGTGTTTCTATGTTTATCATTGGCAATCAAACCTGAGGTTGTCTAATATGCCTTACAAGGTCCCACAGTGACATATATGGGTGGTCATGTGATAGTTTTTTTCCTTCTTTGTCCCCAACTTAGGGTTTTTAATTTGTTCTACATATCTTGACAAGAGAAGTATGATTTACTCGTCCACTAGTTTGTTAATGTTGAGACTTAGAATTTGTTTGAACTTGCATTGATTGTGCATAGATTTTCATTATAGAAGCTCACCCACATCTTCCACACAAATGGGATGTTTCACCCAACTGAAAATTTTCATATTCTAGATATAAAATTGCCTACTTTAGATAGTATTTTATATTCTTTTCTGACTAATGGCTTCTTTTTTACCATCTTTTTTTTTGTTTCTTTTGGTTTTAGGTTAACATTCTTTTTAAAACATGAAAAATTAGAGATGAATGTGTACTATCCCAAAAAATTCAAAAGCTCACACAAAAATAGCAAAATACTTACCCAACCAGTAGTAGATCCTTCAAGAATTGAGATACATAAGTTAAACCCCTGGTTGGTCTGTTTCAAAATATGATATTCGCCCAACATTAATTAGCATATCAAATTTATTATGCAAAACAAAATCTATTTTTCCCCTTTCTTTTGATTCTTCTAGGGTTGCCAATGAGCCCATGTGTAGAAGCTTTGCTGGTGTTTACTAGAGATCTTCCCCAATGTCCAATTGTTATTTACTTCGAATTTATAGTCATACCCATCTCTTTTTGACCAGCTTTGCATGCACAAAATGTCTTTGTTGTAAACGACATAAAACCCTCTCTAACTACTTCAAGAATTATAACTACACAAAAGAAAAAAGAAACCCAAAAAAAATAAAATACCCCATAGCATGGATTTATTCGGAGCAACAAACACAGACAATGCTATTGTAACCAAAGAGAGGGTGCACAAAACATTTACTTTTCACATAACGCTAGTCTTGTTATAAGGTCTATGACACACCCCAAGCTCCTTAATGGACTCAATTGCGAATTTAAAGGTGAAAATAGCAGAAGGAAAAAGAGTTGAGGCGTGCTCCCTAGCTTGTAACACTTTGGGGGTAGAGGGGCATGTTGGAGCTTTGATATGGGACTAGGAAGATTGACAAGCACTTCATTGATTCACACGAACCTGCACAAACCAAATAACAAGTTGCTTAATGCGTAGTTGGAGCACTTTGGTGCACAGACGAGCCACGAGCAAACATGGACTCACAAAATTCACCATGGCTTGGACTTGGAGGAAGCCACCACCTTCCCTCTTATAATAGACTTTTTGCCTGGCCACAGGACCAGCACTCAAATGTCATTTTGTCCCTGGATTGTTGAATGTGAGTCCCAAGATTCCCACAACTGGGACTTTGCGACTATGGAGGCCCATAACTTTGCGTGTAGAACTTCGATTGAGATGAGGTCTAAAGCAAGGTTATAACTCTCCTCAAGAGCTTTTCAATGGTATGTGACAAAGCACCTACATGCAATGAAATCGAAGCGATTCTAAACTTTTGGTGGTCGGGAATCAAATTATCAATTTGACTCTCGACCTTTCTTTTGGCCATAACTTGTGTTTTAAGTGTCCAAATGGGTCATGTGAGCCCATTTTAGACATCTACATTCCAAGAGATTTTTCAATGGTGTAAAGAACTTCTCAATCCAATGGGTTTTGACCCCTGCAATTACTTTCTGAAGATTTGGGAGTCCATTAGGACTTTAACCCCTAAAGTGGGAGCTCACTTGGGAGTGTGAAGGTTCATTCCCTCACATTCTCCTGCACTCCCGAGAGTATGAGATGCGACTCCTGGGCTTTTTTTTTGGCCCTCACCCTTGTAAGCCTTTGCCTTGGTTGCGAGCCCAAGGCTAAGGTTGCGACAAAAGTTAATGACAATTCAACATTTAAACCCTAAAACGAATATAACATTCACACTACATAAACCTAAAAGACTACATGTCTGGTCATTCCTTGTCTAGTCACATATGTAACCCCTCCCTTCCTTAAAAAGTTAAATCCTTCAACTTTTTTAATATTGTAAAACGTGATAGATTTGTAGATCCTTGCGAGATCTTTCCCATTGATTCCCATCATCATTTTGGATGATGCATACTATGTTGCCTTCTTCAAAATCAAGATTTCCAATTCCATCTACATGCGCTACAAATTAGTATGGACCTCCCCAGCTAGAAGTCAAAGCCTTCTTCTTTCCTAGCTTTTCCATCTTAACCATTGTTTGTCCAACAACCAACCCCTCAAAGGTTTGTTTTCCTCTTCTAGTAGCATAGGTCTTCTTTTGCTTTTGTCGTGCATGTTTTACATTGAACAAGACATTTTCATGGACGCTTGCAATCAACTTCATCTTCTATATAAGTTGTTTTGTAGTAGTTTCTGCATCAATAGTCATCAACCATGGTAATCAAGGATGCAAGTAATTATTAGCCTTAAGGCATGGTGTGCGTTAAGTCAATATCATAAAAGGGGAAAACTTAGTGCTAGCCTGAATTTTTCATCTGTATCCAAACATAACCTTCGCCAATTGCTCATTCCAATAGCTGGCATTTTCAAGCATTGTAGATAGTACCATTATGCCATGCTTAATAGTCTTGATTAGATGTTCAGCCATCCCATGGCACTATGGCCATTGAGGTGTTGTATGTTGATGGTGAATCCCATACTCCTTGCACATGACATCAAACTCTACTGCCCACTCTCCTCCATTATCAATCAATACAAACTTGGGAACCCCATATCTATAAATTATGTCATCTTCTAAAAACTTGGCTATAGTTTTAGCACCATGATCAACAACTGCTTTTACCTTGCACCATTTAAAATAAATGGTCAATGGCCACCAAAATATACTTGTTTCCTCATTTGGTTTTAGGCAATGGTCTTACAGTGTCCATAATAATTATATAAAATAGATCACAAATAGGTATACTTTTCAACATCAAAATGTATACTCCCCATCTTTTCTCACCATTTGGCATTGTTGGCATATCTTTATTATAGTCCTCACATCCTCTATCTTATTATGCCAAAAGTACCTTCTATAGATTTCAACCAATGTCCTTTCCTCTCCAAAATGCCCTAGGTTTTTATGCATTTGGATTACTAGTCCCATGTGGTCTTTTGGCCTTGGCACAAACAACCCCTTGAAGTAAAGTGATTGATCTTGCCAATGATAGTTCAATATCTTCTTCCTTGCTCTTTTACATTCCTCAGGATCAATAATGTCTGGTACTATTCCTTCCTACAATAATTTCATACAAGTTACATCCTTCCATATATCACTACTTCTTGTGTCTATCCAACATTTTTCCTCTTCATCAAAATCTAAGGAAATCAAGTCATGTTCATTAGATTCAAACAGTTCTTGGGCTACCAATACTACCTCTAATTACTATTGTTTGTCATAGTACTAAGGTTTCTTTCTCTTTCGTGCCAATCTTACATCATTGTCTTGCACAATCTCACCTCGTTTTATATCTTTTACCTCATGTGGAACAAGTTCATTGTGCTGGTCCTCCTCTAATACGACATCAACCATATAGAATTGATGGCTTCTGGCATAACATTAGTGGTTGATGCCAAAACAACATTCGTAATGTTGTAAAAACCCCTTTTCCTTTCTCCTAAAACCAAGCCATTTTGTTTATTTGTTACTTTGAACAGAAAGAATCTCCCCTTCTTCCCAAGTGTGTCAGTTTGTATATTTCCAATATCCTACATTTCTTCACTAAAGTCATCATCATCTAGGCTAATCTAATTAGAGTCCTACTCAGAGCATCAACATTCGTATGTTTGGGCCTTGGTCAATTATTATTTTGAAATTGAAATCTTGCAACATGTCAATCCACCTACCTCTCATGCCATGTGCATTTGATATGAATGCTAACCATTCAAATGGTTTGTGATTTGTCCACAAAATGAAAGAGTTCCTATGTAAGTACTATTTGAAATGCATAATGCCCCATATTAGTGTGTAGTGTTCCCCTTCCATGGGTTGGAATTTTCTCTATGCTTTTGTCAAACTTTTATTGGCATAGGCCACCACCTTCTCAAATTTGCCCTCCTTCTGTGACAATATAACTCCAACACCTTTGGGTGACTAGTCAACAATGGTTTCTTGAAATTAAACCATATGAATACAGGTGCATCAACCAATGTTGCCTTTAGCACCTGGAATGCCTGTTGACAGCCCACATCCCATATAAAGTCAACATCTCTTTTGGTCAACTCAAATAGTGGAGTTGCCAATCATGAATAACCTTGGACTTAATTCCAGTACTACCTTGTTAGACCCAAGAATGACCTGATGTTTATGACCATCTTCGGTTCTGGAAAATGTAAAATTGCCTCAATTTTGCCAAGATCTGGTTTTGATGCACTCCCAACTCCTTGAAGGGCTCAAATGTGAATCCAAGTGAAAAACAGCGGAAGAGGGAGGAGTTGGGGCACGCTCCCTAGCTCACAACATTTTGAGGGGTAGAGGGGCATGTTGGAGCTCTAGGATGGGACTAGGAAGAGTTGACAAGCTTACTCGCTCACACGGGCCTACACACAACACACATAGAGTGGTTAGTGCATAGTTGGAGCACCTTTGGTGCTAGGATGAACCACGGGCAACACGGACATACAAGACTCACCACGGCCCGGACTTGGGGGAAGCCACAACCTTCCCCCTTATAGTATACTGTGGACCTCTCCACGGGGCCCACATTCAAATGGCTTTTCTCTCCTGGGACTCCCATTCGGGAGTCCCGAAATCTCGCCAACAGGGTCTCCCGGGACTTTGGAGCCCCATAACTTTGCGAGAAAACCTCGGATCGAAATGCAATTTGAAGCAAAGTTGTAGCTCTTGTCAAGAGCTTTTCAATGGTATGTGGCACCTTGTCTATAGCTAAGTAAATTGGGTCGATTCCTAACTATTTCTGGTCGGGAGTCAAATTGACAGTTTGACTCCCGACCCTTCTTTTGGCCATAACTTGTGTTTTAGATGTTCAAATGAGTAATGGGAGCTCATTTTAGACATTTATGTTCCAAGAGCTTTACAATGATATAAAGAATGTCACAAGCCATTGAGTTTTAACCTTTCAAATCGCTCTTTGTAGTTTCAGGAGTCCACTAGGACTCCATCTCCCAAAGTGGGAGTTGCCTTGGGAGAGTGAAAGTTCACTCCTTCACACTTTCCTACACTCTCGGGAGTATGTGATGTGACTCCCGGGCTTCTTCTTGGCCCGCACGTTTGCATCCCCTTTGCCTTGGTTGTGAGCCCAAAACTAGGGTTGTGACATGCTTAGTGTTTTCCTTACTAACCACATGGGCCAGAAATGTAATATTCTTTGCAGTAAAACAACATTTGTTTAGGTTCAATTTTAGGTTTATTTCCCTGAGCTTGAAAAACACTTCATCCAAATGTTGAAGATGTTCCTCCCAACTCTTGATGTGCACATTGAGATCATCAACGAATACCTTCAGGAATTTGCTTCCCAAGTCCTTAAAAACCTTTGACATAGTTTTGGTAAAAGTGCTAGTAGCATTCTTAAAACCGAATGGCATGACTATCCAATCATACAATCGAGTTTTAGTGATCAATCTTGTTTTCTTCATATCTTCTGGAGCCATTCAATTTTTCCTGAAACCAAACTACAAGTCTTATGTAGTAAACTAGGATGATGTGCCCAATTGGTTAATCACATCATCCACAAGTGGCATTGGAAATGAATTTTGATGGGTCTGTGTCTTGAGTGGTCAATAGTCTCCATAGAAATGCTTACTCCCATCCTTTTTCACTAGTAAAGTGATGCGACATGCATGCTTAGACTTGTTGGGTTTCATCTTGCCCAAATCCACTAGGACATCTACTTGTCTTTTCACTTTCGCATTTTCCAAGTAAGATAATTGACCAAGGGATACTTTGCAAGGTGGAAACCCTTACATATCCACAGAATGCTTTTCGATAGTGCGACAGCCTAGTTCACCCTTGTTCCAACCAAAAACATCTTGGTAACCCTCTAAAACCTTCTAGAGTTGTTGTTTTTCTTTATCCAAGCCAGTGTCAACCCTAATTTGTTGACAGATTTCCCACCATCTCGTGCTCATCTCATCATAATTAGATGATGCCAAATGCTAAGTGGAGTTGCAATCAAAGTTACCATGTTCTATTTGGTCAACTTGTAATAGTACTGGAATTTTTGCATAATGTGTGGATTCATACATTGTTGCAACCTCACTTCGGCCAAGTGTGGGGGTGAAGCCCAACACTTCCAAAGTTGGGGATTTGGAGTCCTCCGGGACTCTCGAATGTTTAGAGTTCGATAGCAGGACCCAAAACACCTTGCATTGAAGTGTTCTTGGTGTCATTGGAAAGGTCTTGAAACGTAGATATCGAAAATGGCCTCGCATTAGTCATTTGAACACCTCCAGCCTAAGTTATGGGCAAAAGAAAGGCCGGGAGTCAAACATCTGCAGCCCAAGTTATGGGCAAAAGAAGGGCCGGGAGTTAGACTGGCAATTTGACTCTCGACCACTAAAAGTCAAAGATCGACCTCTTGCCAACCTCCGAATTGAGAGTGCAATACGTCGTTGAAAAGATCTCGACAAGGGCTACAAGTTTAGTTTATACCTCATTGCAAGTAGACTTTGCAGTCGGGAGTTATGAGCTCCCAAAGTCTCAAGACTCCAACCGGGACAATTTTGGGACAATTTCGGGACTCCAACTTGGGAGTCCCTGGAAAAATAGCCATTTGGATGTAGTCGTGACGGGGCGTCGCTGATAATACTATATGGGGGAAGGTGGTGGCTTCCCTCGAGTTCGGGCCGTGGTGTGTCTTGTGGTCCAAAGTGCCCGTGGCTTGTCCCAACACCCAAGGGTGTCCCGGAATGTGAACTAACCCCTTTGTGGTTTGTTTTGATGCAGATTCAAGCTTGATCTATTAAACCCTCTTCCTAGTCTATCCCGAGACTTCTAGCACGCCCCTCTACCCCTCTATAGTGCTGGAAGTCGAGAGCGCTTTCTGAGTCCCAACTTTTCGCAACTACACTTTGGTGAACCCTCAAGTGGGTTCACCCTGAGACTTGGGAGTGCGTCATACATGGCCTATCTACTTTGCTTTGCATCAAACACCCATCTCAACCAATTTGCCTAGTCATCTCCATTTATTATTTCTTCTTCCATGAACCCGTCAACTTGCTCCCATAATATCAATTGCAAAATTTATAACGGTCTGTTTAACCTCACCAAATCCTCCAACTTAATTTTCATCATCAATTTGTTCAAATTAATGAGGCTCCCCATTATAATGCTCACTACTATTAGTAACAATATCCGAATCTAAAGCAAATGCATCTTCACCTTTGGTTCTAATAAGACTACCTTGATTCGATATCCAATCAGTTATGTCAAAATCATCACTGATATGTGTGTTCTTTAAGACAGTAACATCTTCTTACATTAGAATTTTTGAGTTCATCTTTTGTAACAAATTTAACATAGTTAATGGCAATACTTCCACATTGGCCTTTAGACCATGCCTTGTTCCACATCCACAATTGCACCAATCTTTATCAAAAATCCAAGCCAAGTCATATGTCATAATTGTCTGTATAAACTACCATGTAGGTCATAGTGCACTATACTCCTCCAACCTTCACTGGTACTTTGTCAATTCTACCAAGAGCTTGTGTGACAACTCCTGACGCTATTTTATGAGTTTTAGATCTAGTTACTAGATGCATTATGCCCAATTCTCTAACTACAGCGACAACCATAACAAACATAAAAGCTCCAATATCCACCAGTCCTTCATCAACATAGTTGTTGATTTCCACAAGCAAGTGCGGAGTCTTGCTTTGATTTGTCTTATTGATGCAGATCTTCCTTAGTGTTGGAATTGTAAAAACCATGGACACTTGATTTCTAGTTGCCTCGAAATCCTTTTTTCATGTAGCTAACCTTACCAAACTTTCAAGGTGTTCCAGTTCCCTTAGAATCATAATAATTGTTTCCATAGGTGAAAGGGAAATCTTTCCTTTTATGAAGTGGGCAAGAATCTTGGACTTGACTGAAGTGTCTTGGCTTACACTTGCTCCATCTCTTGCAGCTTTGAAGGTTAGTACAACCCCTCCTGGTGCTACATCAACATGAATTCTCCTTCTAGGCATTCGGGTGTAAGAGAAAAGATTCTCACTCCTGCAAAGGTTGTTAAGTTGTTGCATGGTCGCATCTTCATCATTCAACAACACGTCCAAGAAGTTTGTAACTCCAGAGTGAGACTTCCCATCCTTGGGTTTCTTCCAACATTTGTTTTCATAATGGCTTAAACATGTGCAAAAGGTACATTTTATTCCATAATTCTCTATCCTATGAGGCATATCACACTTGGCACATTTTGGTTGTGGTTCATTTAACCTCGGACAGGTGGTGGCCCAATGGTTTCCTCCTTTGCAGATTTGGCATCCTCCAAACATAGTAGAAGAAGACGATGCCTTTAAATTGTGTACAATCCTTTGAAGAAATTGATAACTGTGTTGTTTAATGCAGTGACCTATTTCTCCATCATGGTTTCTGAGGCCCCTTCTTATTGTTCCTCTTTCAAAAGTTCATAGGGAGTTTTTCCAAGCTCGCCCAACACTTTCTCTAGTTCTGTTGCAACACCAACTAACTCTTCAATATCTATAAACATCCTTACCACATACAATTTCTGTATTTATGGCCTTAATCTAGCTAGAAAGCTTCTTTTCTGCTCAACGTCTTGTATCTTGCCCCTTTGAAACAATTTGTCAAAATGTTCAAAGTATTTTTGAACTTTTTGCTTGGGTTCTTATTTGATGGCATCAGGCTTCATCTCGATGTCATCAACGTCTACCTCCCTATACTTTTGTACTATCAGAGTCTTTAGCCCAATTTGTTGGTGCTAGCTGCAACCTCTTGAACCATTCCTTGTAACTACCTCTCAAATTCAGCTTCATAATCTTGAACAATTTGTTTACATTCAGATCTTGCACTTCAACAGCCATAATAAACCTCTCTGCCCAGTCATTAACGTCCTCATGGTCTTGCCCCCAAAATAGTTCATCCATCCCCTAGGGGCTAATCATTTTGCAAATGTTCAACTTGAATTTAAAATTGCGACATTTTTTATTGCACAAATGTCTTTAAACCACCTTTAAGTAGCCACAGTCTTGTCCTATCCTCCAAACATACCATTGTGCTGGAAAAGGTCTTAACAACACTAACAACCACCTTATTTATGTTCTAAAAGCATCAAAATAGTTCATTTTCAGATGTGTAAACCTTCAAGATTTGCATTGATTATTGATCCTAATTATGACTCTTTCATACCCGGGATATCAAGTGCAACAAACTTTCTTTCAAGAAGTAGCCAACTGTGATTCAATTTAAAAATTCAGATTGATCTACTTTTGCTATTGGTCTTAAAGGTATAACATTAGATAGGAAAGTGGAAAAGTTTTGCTCATTTGTGGATTCTTGTTCGAACTGCCACCCTTCTTCTAGATTATGCCATATGTTCCAACTTATGATGTGGGATCTTAATTCATAATGTTCCACCTTAAAAAGGTGATCTCCTTTCTGAAACAAGTCTTCCACACTAGGGATGTATGATATGGTAAAATGGTGAGGCGAAAAAGAAAACTTGGGAATCCAAATGTCTCCTATTCTACGTACATTACGTTGCCTTTCAGGAAATGAAAGCGAAACTCTACGCAGGGTATGAAGTGTAGTGGTATTGCCTTTGTAGTTCTAATGTTAACCCCCATCCCCTTGTTCCATTCCTTAATTTTAACCAAATTTGAGTGCGTGTATAAAAACCATCATGAACTATTTCTACTACCACATCCCCAACTCAGGCTTCATTAAGGTCTATGCCTATAACTATTACTATGCCAAAACCCAAGAAACCTAAAATTATAACTCCTATCTATGGTCCACCTTGCCCCCTTGGATAATCAAACCTAATGACTATCCATTGCTCATGAATTTCATGTGTAACCTCATTTGTATCAACCTCATCTACGTTAGATGATGACATGATACTCCAGTAATCGTCATACCCAAACATACATAAGTTTAAGTAATATCACCAGATCTGATCCTACTCTGATACCAAAAGAGAAGGTGCACAAAACATCTGCTTTTCATAACCTTAGTCTTGTTACAAGGTTTGTAACTCATATCTTATCAAGTAGGCAATATTATAGCAATCTGAATTTGGGGTCCCACACCATGTGATCCTCCAAAATCGGACGGGTCTTAAGAAGAAGCACGACTATCAACCTATCCTAAATTTGACACAGTAGTAGTCTTTAGTTGTTGTTGGAAACAATAATGTTCTTGTATTGTGAGCGTAAGATGTTAATAGGGTCTGGCTTGAAGTCAGCAATTTCAATGTTCGTTTGGTCTATGATGAGCTGTTAATTCCCCCCACTACATAGATCAATGCACAGAAATGCTTGTTCTAGTCTTTGGCACATATCAACTTTTAGGTACTACTCAACAATTGAACCAAGTACGCCAAGTTGGTTTGCAACTATTCATGAAGGAAACAAAATTCTATGAGAAATATGGATCTATGAATGATTGCTGTGATTTCTTCCATCCTATTTTTCTTTCTCTCACATTCTACCCAATCCCAAGGATACTCACAAAAAGGTTTCTGGCTCCCAGTCAGGTGTTATGAACTACCCATTTGATTTCCAAGTAAAGTCTCCCCCAAACCCCTACAAATGCAATTTTCTATATGTTTGTAATTCTATAGTTCAGACCACCTTTAGGCGTCATCAACCTTCAGCATCAACCTTCAGCATCAACCTTTGATTAATCCTAATTTTAACCAGAACATAAGGCCGGCCATCATATAGTCACTAGTGCAAAGGAGAAAAACACAACTATCTATCTTTCAAGCTCACCCTTACCACCACAAATTGCCTTACTTTCTACCAAACAACAACCCTTTTTTCTCCTTCAAATCTTGTCTCTTATCCTCATCCAACCTCCTCCTCTTTTCATCTTCCTTACACCCATGAATCACACTTGGCCATCCATCGTTAGCCGCCACCCTATTAGACATAACACACAAGCAACAAACTTTCCTACTCATAACCACTAACAAACAATGAAAAGATAAACCCCGTTGTCTGCATGAAGAAAGTTGATGGCAATTCAACACCTAAACCTTAAAACGAATATAACGTTCACACTATAAAAACTTAGAAGACTCCCTGTCTGGTCACTCCTTGTCCGGTCACACTATACTAGCAGACTAGATTGAAAACTAGGATGTGCTGCATAATAATCAAAAGGAGTTGAACCAAAAAAAAAATACTTTGTTTTTCCAGTTGTTGATTTGGGGTCCACCTCAAATTGTTGTTGTGGTTGTTGTTACAAAGCAACTTCAGTGAGACATTCCAACTTTTGCTCCTTTCCTTTCTTCCACACCCCTCCTCTTCCTCATTCCACTTCACTTTGAATGGGCCAAAAGTTTCAAGGTCAAATTGACTGTGGCTTGCACAATGCTAAACTTGCACACAATTTGTTGCCAGTTGTAAGGTCTCCCTTTTTTTTGGTAAGATTTAGATATGGTGGTTGGCATTGGGTTCTTCTTTCTCTCCATCTCTCTCTTTCTCTCAGAGCTATTGGGTGGGGATAGACAAGCACCTTCAAGCTATGAAACAAAAATCTAGATCATCTAGCAAAACTAGGGTTAGTCAGTAGGCCCATATTCAAGTGAATCTTTCCTCCTTTGGTATGCCTTTTGGTTCCAAACACAATTTGTGGTGCTTATGGATACATCTGACTACAAAATTTAGCCTTTACAACAACAAATTTTTTTAATTTGCATTGATGGTAACATCCAAAAGATGGGTTAATCTCACTTTATTGTTAGAGATCAGCAGTAATAAAATGGTTTGTACAACAACACTATACATTGGATGAAGTACAACTTTCAAATAGTGCGCAAATGGGTTTGGATCAATGTTGGGTAGGTACCTAGGTTTTACTAACACCATCTTGAATGGTGTTTAGAGATTGTTCATGGGTATTCATGACGTCATTGTTGTGTAAATTTGGGGGACTAAAAGGACATTAGAGTCCCCCAAAATTGTTGTCACGAAATACAATTTTTTACATTTCAAAAAATTGACAAGATGTGCACATCAAACTTGATTGTGAACTTTGAGGAGATTTTAGAAGTTTGGAACTTGGTTTAATTAATTCTTTTTTTTTTAATCTACAAAAATCAGGATTTTGTATGTGATGAATATATTTGAACCAAAATAATACTTGTTGTAAAGTATATAAAATGATAAATATACTTTAAAATGAGGTTATAGGGGAAGAATGAAAATAATATAAGAAAAGATAATCCATCAATTGTTTTGAAAATGATTTTTTTTTTTCATAAATTGATCAAAGAAATACATGATTTTTGAATGTTGGTAAGCCATAAAAACTTTATTATTGAAAGGTCCCATTTGTGTTGTAGACTTGAAAAAAAACTTGAAGCGGATTTTGAAGGTACAAATTATGTTGTGATTTGGAAAGATGTGATTTTGGGTCTATAATGGATTTAAATTGAATTTTAGAAAGGCCATTTGTGATGTAGACCTGGAGAAAGGTTAAGGAGGTTTTGTAATGGATTTGTATCCTCATTTGAACGCCCAATGCTCATTTGATATGTATATAACCATGGAGAAAGGTTTTGTGGTGCTTGGGTATTCACTTGATTTGAAAATCCAAAGGTTTTATAAGGGTATATATTGGTTTAAATTTAAAATTCCAAAAGGTATACAATGGTTTGCATTGACCTCATAATTTGAACTTCAAGAGGTTTTATATTGTTTGGGTATGTACTTTATTTGAATGGTTATTAAACATTTTTGATAGTTTTCTGATTTGGGCTTTATAGAGATGATTTGTGTGAAATAAAAACATTTTGTGCATTTAATCTAGAGAGGTTTATCTAGTTATGGCCCTATACATGACAAAAGATCATCAAGAACTAAAGTTGATGGTGTAAAAGACTTCATTTGAGCAAAATGCAAAATGTGAAGTCCTCATTTATGAACCAAAGGTTAAAGGTGCCATGCAAGGAAACAACCCTTTTATAGCTTAAAAGTAAGTGTTATAGTGCTTAATGAGTGCTTTGTTAATTTTTGATTCATTGGATTAATTTCAAATTAATTCACATGTTCCCACGATATATCAAAAATACAACTATATAAACAAATCTTATAATTTCAACATCAAATTAAATTAGGTGCCATGCAAGGAAACAACACTTTTATAGTTTAAAAGTAAGTCTTATAGTGCTTAATGAGTGCTTTGTTAATTTTTGATTCATTGGATTAATTTCAAATTAATTCACATGTTCCCATGATATATTAAAAATACAACTATATAAACAAATCTTATAATTTCAACATCAAATTAAATTAGGACTTTACAACATGAAAAAACCAAGCAAGCATTACACTTGCTATGGTACATGTTATTGTGACTACACCCCAACCATCTTTCTTACTTTAGATCAATATCCTATAAAAGGCTTCATATATAAATATTATTTTAAGGACCATTTAAAGTCGATGCTTGGAAAAAATTCTACTTTTATTCAATGAGTTCATCTTGGTTGATGGAAATAGGGTTTTGAAAATGAATAATATATGGTTTAAGGTTTTATAGTTTTTTTGTACATGAAAATCCTCAAGCTATGTATATTTTAACCAACATGTAAATTAAAGTAACCTAATGGTGAAGTTTGTAATCCTTGATGGTTTTGTTTCAAAATGTCAATTTTTGGTTTGAATGAAATTTTATCATATCTAAAAATGTTGGGGCATTTTATTTCTTCCATGCATTAACCTCTTCCACATATAAGCCAATTGATTAGGAAGTAAATGTGTGAGTTACATTAAATTGTTGTTGGATTATTATTAATTTCATTTTGTGAAAATTGTTGAAAACATAAAACAACTCAAAATCACTCAAACCAACTTTGCCATTCAAGTTGTTTCAATTGAAAAATTGTGAATCAATTTATGTGAGGATCAAAATTACCCATTTAGGTTTAGGGTTGATGCTAGAGCATTGTTCAAGGTGTTAGTGATCATAAAGGTCATAGATAAAACAAATAACTTTTAAAGAATTGAAATAGATATTTAGATTAATGAACTAACTTAGTTTGTTTTTTCATTCCACTAACACTTTTGTGGCACGGGTGGATTAAACCTAGCGGATGAACATTTGATAATTTCACATGATAAGTAGGATTTAGTTGGAAGAGGGATCTATTTTTGGATTCCTTATTGAAGGATTGTAGAAATTTTTTATTGTTATCAATAAAAAGGAGCCAAATAATGAAATAACATTGGGGTTAGGTTTCATTGCACCATGTATATGAATGTGATTTTTGGTTGGTCCTTTTTGGTCCTAATTTTTGGCAAATCATGATTTGATCTTGCCCAATTTTAGTCCATCCCCATAATTTTTATTTGTAATGTTTTGCATTACATTCAAAGGTGATCCATTCTTCCTTGGTATAATTTTAAGTAGGCAATCTAGATCTTGATATACAATTTTATCAATTTTTATCACAATTTTTTTTCTTAATCTAGTAACTAGTTTTGAATTTCATATTGGATAGTTGACCTTATTAATCTATTTTTGCATCAATATAACTCATTTTTTCCCTAAATTTCCTTGCATCTTTTTTTTCTCGCTATACAAATCAATGACCCACCAATACCATTGAAAAATTGTTTCTTTCACCCCACATTGAGATAACTGGATTCGCATTGATGGGAAGCATAAATTTCATTTATCATGTAGGTAATTGATAGATAGAGACTCTACCACAACAAAAAAGTTCTTTTGCCATACCAATCCCTTAGTTGATACATTTTTGCAATTCATAGGTAGTTATTGGTAACATCATGATAAGATTTGATCTACTTATATTATTAATAGGTTTTATTGGTCATTAGTAAGATCAAGTTTGGTAAGAGTTTAGTAAGATGCAAAGAGTAATACTAAGAGAGATAAACTTGAAAATAAATACAGACATGGACGATGAGGGATTAAGGCATAGACAAACAAACATAAAGAAGTAACAAATAAATAGAAAGGCAAGAAAGAAATAAAAAGCTAGAAGGCCAAAAATAAAAGAGAAAAAAATGAAAGAAAGTAGAAAGATAAAAAAACAAATGGACAAAAAGGTAAAAAAGGGGAAAAGGTGAAGGAAAGGAAAATGAAAAACATGAACATAGAGAAAAACTTTGGTAGATACACAATTGAAACAAAGACATAAAGACTTGCACAACCTGCACCATCCCAATTCAAATGTATTAATATGTAACAAAACAACAAAACATTGAAAAGGCAACATAATTATAATGTGTGTATGCACCTAGTGTAAATCTTTGATAAAATAGAAAACTTTTGTCATATTTACACCCATTCTACTTGAACGTAATGCAACAAAACACAATGTGCATAAGCCATAGGTTGTTTTAATGAACATAATACACATGCCTTCATTGCAAGCAAGATAATACAACAAGCACTTGATTGCTTTCAAGAATAGAAGCACATGAAAGCTTAAGTGACTATAATTCAAAACAAGTTTTGTTTTAGAGTAACAATGCTCCTTTAAAAATGTAGTTAAAAAAAACACCACCATAAGCAAAAAAACAAAATAGCTCCAACAACTATAGATTGACAAAACAAGTTTCATTTTAGGGTTTTGGAAATACAAAGTTCTCTTCAATAGAGCTTGACAATTATGAAATTAATGTTCAAAGCTCAAAACTCACACCCACATCTAGAGCTTGAAATACATAATGAAGAAAGACGACTTACTCAAAACCTTTTTTCTTGTGTACAAGATCATAATTGGCACTTACGTACATGGCACCTACTTGCATCAATGCAAACAATGAGATGACAAGGACAATAATTTTTTAAAAACCCACCAAAGTTGTTGCTTCTTGTTTTTCCTATCAATTGTCACATTGTCCTCTTGCTATGCAAAGCAATGTACAACTCTTATTCTCAATTGCTATATTGAAAGCTCCTTGTAACCCAAAAGTTCTAACACCTAGTTGATGTAAACTCTACAAGAAGCCTGACTTGGTATCAACACTTGTGTATGAACAAAACAGAAGCCCACCCAGGTAGGACTTTGTGTGTGTGTGTGTGTGTGTGTGTGTGTTTTTGGGGGTAATTGCCCGGTGGTCAGGGCATCTAATACCCATATCTATGCCCTGGTTCATACCCAGCCCCAACCTATACACCCACCCAACACTGGTTTATATATAGGAAAAGGGTTTTTTACTAACAGAACTGGAAGCTAACAGAAAACTGTTTGCTGACAACTGACCAGCATCCATCCTTCATTGTGCACAGTACTGACGGCGTGCTGGTTGACTGGTGCATCTGAAGGCGACATCTTCGGCAAAGGAAAGGAAAATGCCGCTCAACTCACCCATGATCATCAGTGCAGTGTAGTCAACCCACGCAATAGCTTCCTTTTTTGGGATGCCTTGTTGATGCCGCAGATAGTAGCAAAATGCGGTAAACTAAGATCCAAGCCAGAGACAAAAAAGCAGGCAAACTTGTCAGGGAAGAATCCCCACAACCCTTTTAAAAATGTGCCTCACAAAGTCTAAGCACAACAACAAGAAATTGAAGGAGATGGGTTTTGCAGGAAACCGGCAGATGTGTGCTTGATATTTTTTATTTTGAAGAATTCAGTGAGTTGTGAGGATTCTTTGTGCTCTGATAATAATACGTTTCTAGAGTAAAGCTGTTTAGCCGGTGAAGTTGTAGTACTCATGGCGAGGAGAAGCAGAAGTAGTAGTGGAAGCTGCTGGACATTTGGATCTTCTTCGTATTCACTAGTCTCTTTGATGCTGAAGAATTGCATTGGAGGTTTGGTGCTTTGCCACCTCCTCGTGTGCTTACATTGCAGAGTCGGTATGTACATGTTGTTGGATGCTTGAGTTTCTGATGAATATTGTGAGTTTTTTCTGATGGATTGAGTGGAAGGTCTTCTCTAACACAAAAGATTTGTACATACCATTCAGTGGAAGGAGCGATCGGAGTGAACTATGGTCGTGAGGCGGATAACTTGCCGCAGCCGACGGTGGTGGCAAACCTGGTGCAGACACTTGGCATCAAGAACGTGAAGATTTATAATACGAATGCGACGGTGCTCAGTGCGTTTGCAAACACGGGCATTTCCGTCATCGTTGCTGTCCCAAATAATGAAATCGTTTCTCTCGCAAGCAGTCCTTCTGCCGCTCTCACTTGGGTCCAGACCAATGTCCAGAATTTCTTCCCTGCCACACAAATCACTTACATTCTCGTCGGAAATGAGGTACATAATCAACTATCTCTGTAACAAAACGAAAATACTGGATCCATAACTTGGCAATTTGGGGATTCTCTGGAATTTTATTTTTTATAATACAAGATTCTTAACTTGACAATTTTGGATTTCCGTGGGAAAAAAAGAAGAGATTTGTTACTTTGCCAATTTTGAGGTTTCAAGAAAAAAATTAAAAGTATGCAACTGTTTAAGCAACTATAACAACCCTTTCAAGTTCAATTGATATGCAACTAGGCATATAGGCATCTAGTGATCCTGCTCTAAATTAGGGTATGAACTCTGATGACGTTTTGCAACTCTTTGTTTCTTATAATCAGGTTCTCAGTGGCGACTCCTCAATCTGGCCATCACTTGTACCAGCCATGCAGCAAATCTACTCAGCTCTCCGCTTTTATAGCTTGGATACCAACATCAAAGTCTCAACGCCACATTCACTGGGGGTGTTGGCAGCTTCATTCCCACCCTCAGTCGGCGTTTTTCAACCTAACATCGCAACATCCATCATGGCTCCTCTTTTGAGTTTTTTGAGCTCCACCCAATCTCCTTTCATGATCGATGCATATCCCTACCTTGCTTATCTGGCTGTCGGGGGCCAGAACATTGCACTCAACTATGCCTTGATTGAGCCTGGTGCTGTTGGGTTCACGGATTCGAATTCCGGGCTTCACTATTCATCCTTGATAGACGCCATGCTTGATGCTACCATCTATGCAATGAAGGCTTTGAATTTCAATAACATCCCATTGATCCTCACCGAGAGTGGGTGGCCTTCAAAAGGTGACCCGAATGAAATTGGTGCTAGTGTGGCAAATGCTGAGATCTACAACAACAATTTAGTCAGGCATGTTACTGTTGCACAGCCTTTGGGAACCCCCCTTCGACCCGGGGTCGAAATTGACACCTACATTTTTGCCTTGTTCAACGAGGATCTTAAGCCAGGAGCAACTTCAGAGCGAAATTGGGGTCTTTACTATCCCAATTTGACTCAAGTTTATCCCATCAATCTGAATCCGACTTCTTCTCAGTTTTCAACAAATTTAGCATTAAGTTAGTCATGTTAGGTAGGCTTCAAGTTGAGTGAATGGGCACAGTTGCAGATTCTCAACATATAAACTACTGTTGGAGTTGATCACATCAAAAGCTTGTCTTCCATTGGAGTTGAAAGGGAAAGTTTTGAATCGACAGTAAGTTAGTTAGTGAATGGCTTGTGGTTTAAGGTTCCAGCATTCAACACCCACTGAAACTTGATGACTAAAGATCATCATGACAGACCTAATGGTTCTCTCCTTTATGGCAAGCCCTAAGTCCAACAATGTTGGGCTGTTATGAGAAACAGAAAATGAAATAAGCAGCCATAGAACCATCTGTTTTTTACTCTTCTTTCATAAAGACCACAGGTCCTTTAAGGTTTTTCTGAAACAACCAGAATCGACCCATCGTCTCTTCTGATTATTTTCAAATAACTGGAACTGATGATTCTCTGGATCTGGAACTCACATTCTGAGTCCTGACAAAGTAAAAACAACTGCTAAACATTCCTCAAAATGTGAGACCAAATGAGAATTACATCCTTGGCTAGTCCATTTCTAGTCCTGATCTGATCCTATCCTTTCTTAGCCCATCCCCATAA
The DNA here is from genome assembly GCA_963921925.1 of Sphagnum tenellum. Taxonomy (NCBI): domain Eukaryota; kingdom Viridiplantae; phylum Streptophyta; class Sphagnopsida; order Sphagnales; family Sphagnaceae; genus Sphagnum; species Sphagnum tenellum. The sequence continues at coordinate 14,477,600 of OY998158.1, read as the reverse complement.
TTTTTAGTTATTGTATTTTGCACTACACTCAAAGGTGATCCATTTATGGTCCCCACTCTTCGTTGATCTACTTTTAAGTAGGTAATTTAGATTTAAATACTTTTATCAATTTTGTCAACGAACTTTTATCCTAATCTAGTAACTAGATATAATATAACTTTCATGTTTAGTTGATACATCTTTGAAAGTCGTAAAATAGCTATTGGTAACATCATGGTGAGATCTGACCTATTTCAACTAGTGATAGGTTTTGATGGTCGTTGGTAATATCACAGATAAGTTTGAAAAGAGTTCAGTAGGATGCAAGGAGTAGGACTACAAGAGATATAGATTTGAAAATAGGGACAAACATGGAGAATGAGGGATTAAGTAGGAGAGGAATATACATAGAAAGGCAACCCGAAAAAAAGAAGGCAAAGGGATAAAATGAAGCAAAGAAATAGATGGCGATGTACATGATTTATATTTTAATTAAATTCCTGCAATTATTGTGCTAAAATTCTGCATAAAATTATGTGTTGTTTTGTGTATCAAACATGAACACTTACATATGTCATTAAAAATGAATGTTTCATCCATTTGTATATTTAGGATATTGAATACATATGAATTTCATTCATATTAACCATAACATAAAACTTATGCGATTTTTGTACGAACTTATGAATTTTGGTAAGTTTGTGATGGTTTTTGATTCAAGGAACTTGTTAGATGACAAAAGGCCAAGATGATTGATGGAAAAAGGCAAATCGAATGCCGAAAAATATGAGGGACCAACTATAGCAACAATGTTTTAGCCATAAAAATCATTTGTTGCTAAGCCACAAAATGCAATAAAGTTAAAGGACATATTGTAGAAGTCCAAAAAACCACTAAGGTCTTCTAGCTAGTCTCCTAAGGCAAATCCATAGGTGGAGAGGAGGCGGTATATAAATAACCCAAAAATAAGAACTTAATCTAAAAAGGACGAAAAGGTCCAATTGTTAAAGGACAAGGATGCATGGACCTATGGAACAACCACCTCCACCTCTAACAAGATTTACCATTTGTAGAAACTTTTCATCATACACAAGCAAAAAGGCCACATTCTCCAATAGTACAAACATAATCTAATATTGCAAAGGGAGGAAATGAATGTAAAGAAAGAATGGGATCAATCTTTGATTCCAATCATAAAATCTTGAACAACCATGTTCACCATCACATTCAACAACAATAGTACCAAAACAACAAGTGAATCCTAAACATGTGGTTGTGACACCATAAGAGAATATGCCAAGTTTTTTTATAGTTTTTGTGTAGGTTTTCAATTCCAAGCTTATAAAAGCATTAGACAATCATTAAAGGAAACATTCTAAGGATGCCAATTCATTGTTTCATGTTCCAAGGACATCAAGTTCACTATTTTATTGGACAAGAGGTGGAAAACCATTAAAAGGTTGTAAACATGTTCCATGACTTGACATAACATAGTTAGCACATGCATGTTATGACGTTGGAAATGTTAGGGTTAAAACTACAATATCAATATATTGAAGCTACTAAGTTGTAGTTAACAATGGAGTACCCCATTACATTTGAATAAATACAAGATTTAAAGTAACAATTGAACTAACACAAGTGTAGTAAAATAAGTTAGTTTTGAAATATCAACAATTCAATAAGGGTGCAAATGGGATAACATGAACCACACTTGCTTATTTAGGGGGACTATTTTTGGAGGAATACTTTTTAGAACATCTTTTAAAAAGTTTTCAAAAAAAAAAAATTAAAATTTTATATTATTATGTCTGGGTTTATGTAAATTTTTTAAAAATATATGTCATTTTCAAAAGTTTTGAAGTCTATTTATAAGTCTTTTTAGTGTTAAAAAACATACATTACAATGCTTAATGAGTGTTTTTGAGAGCTATTTATTCATCAAATATTTTCAAATTGATTCACATGTTTCAATGATATATTATGATCATTAATATATCAAAAAAATCTTATACTTTGAACACCAAATTAAATTATCACTTTTACATGTGAAAAACTAAGCATGTGTTACACATGTTGTGGCTCCACAACACTCATAAGGTACATATGGATTTTTTCAATGAAAATTAAAAGAAGTGTAATTTGGAACTACATGTAGATGCATTAAAATAAGTTAAGGTGGAAAAGGAGATGCTCTAACTGGAATTGAAACATTAGGATGATAAATATTAGGAGTTGAAAACACATGTTGATGGGAATGCATTTTAATGTCTAACATTGACTACACACAACATTAGATGATATCATATTGTAATTGAATAATAGTAATAAATTTTACAACTAGAGCACGACTTAACAATAGTTATGAAGGTGTATGAAGAGGCATTCCCCAATTTTTTATATGAGTCGCCACCACAAACTACATAATATAAAATAAATAGTCCTAATGGTAGAGTTAACAAGTCCAAGTGGAGAGGTTGTAAAAATGAAAGTTAGAAACAATAATAGACATGAAGAAATGAAAGGTGGAAGCATAATGGAGATGGCCTAGGGAGTAGATCAAATAGCACAATAATAGGAAAAGCTTTTAGCAAATTTGCTTATGACCATAAATCAAAATCACACACAATAATCAACACATTGTTTACACAATTAGATTCTACATATTATGTGACAACATCAACAATTGTAATATTTATAGATTTTGTGACAAATTTGTACCATAAATCTTTGTATTAGAGGAGGATAATGACCATATACCATTCAATGGGGAGGTTTAATGACAACAACCTAAGCCAACAGGAAAAGATTATACTATTCAAGGTTCACTGTAGGAATCTGTAATTGAAACATTAAATAATTTATAAACTTTTGTAATTATATTAATAGGTTCAATTTTGTGCTTTACATTTTCAAGATTTTGAAGACGGAATCCAAACTAAAGGAGGGTAATTAGGACAAAAGAAAGGATTTGAATTATACTTTTGGAGGGACTATTTGAATTCCATGAAAATGTTCATGAGGAGAATATGAAAAGGAGATCATTAATAGGGATAGGATTTCAAAATAGAAAAGAGGAAAAGAAAGAATTCAAACATGGAATTTTGGATTTTGTGTTTAAAATAGTCTATGATCATTTTGTCTTAAGCAATGAAGAATAGTATGAATTTTGTTGCATGCTAATAATAATTGTGTATGTGAAACAATAGGATTAATGTTGTAGTAGAAATGTATATCATCTTTATTTTTTTCTGTAATATTTTAAATGTAAAAATTGAAATGTAGATTTTGTGGTAAGAAGTTTCAATTTAGGAATTGCACAATTTAAGGTTTATCAATAATGTTTTGAAACATTGCAAAGTCTAATTGATGGTACCATTAATCCCATTTAATTTTGCATCCAATATTGCATACACTACTACATTCTTTGTGGATTTGGACCCTTCATCACATGGGCCTAGTGTAACCTAAACCCCAAATCTATGTCCATGTCAATGGAGAAGTCTAAGACCACTAAAAGAAAAGTGGCAATTTATGATTAGTCCTTGCAACTAGTTTTTAATTGCAAGTGACATTTGAGACTAAAATCCCATTAGTCGTGTTGGATAAGTTGCATACAACATTAGTTACAACTAGTAATGAACTTCAGATGTAAGAAAAAATCAATAAAATACACCTTCATCCTTTGATTGGCCATATATTTATTGTCATTTACAACAAAAAAATTGTAACTATTTTGGAGAACAATCAGAACAAATGATGTGTTGCCACATGTCCCATCTATTATTTATTTTAAATATCTTAAAGACAAATTTGAAATAATCTAAGATTTCTAATTTATATGTTTGCAAGCTTTTTTATTGTGACATATGGCATAATTAGAATTTGCCACATGACATATTTAAATATTTTAAGTATAATTCTAAAAAAAACTAAAATGTCCAACTTATATGTCTGGATGCTTTTAGAATGTGACATGTGGCACAATCAAAATGTGTCATGTTAAATTTATCCAAAATCAATTTACGTAAATAGGTGAATATGTAAATAGGTCAAACAAAATAGGTAATTAAAAAGGATCTACCTACCTATTTATTTAGGCCAGGCAGTTACATACACTACCTAGGTTAGAATTTTAGATATGTATTTAGATAGGTAGAATGTAAGTGGTTAGGTTGATAGGTTGGTTAGGAAATCAAAGTAAATAAGGGTTAAGTACATAATTTATTATTTGAATTTTGGGTTAAGCCTTTTTAGTTGGATCATCCCATATGGCCCATGTTTTTTAATGTGAAAATATAAAAAAAAAACATTATTTATAAACTTTTCAAGATGAGAATGGAAAACAAAACTATGGGATAAAATTTGAACTTGGATTTTAAATGTAAATTATATTGCAATTAAAGAGTTTAGTTGCAAACTACTTAGAACTAGAAGGTTTATTACACATCTTTGATCTTTATTTTTAGAAATTATATAATCAAATAAATGTGTGGCTAACTAACTAGCTAATTAATTAACCAATGAGAAACGTAGTTATTCATTAAGTAATTAATTAATTAACTACCTAATTCAATACTTTAAAACTCTACACCAAAACTTGACACTTATGACTAAAACAAATATGACTAACGACCATTTCTAGTCATACAATCATACATGCCATGTTTTTGTGCCTAGTCATATTCTTGTAACCATAGATATGACTACATGACTAAAAGTTTTCATGAATAAGACTATGTGATTAAAAATTTTCTTCATAAACACCATATATTATTCAATAACATACAATTTGAAACGTTAAAAACTTATGAATTAAAAGGGAAATGAACAAAAAGGTAGACATACATACCTAGTAAGGATATCATAAACTTGTAAATGATCAAACTCATAATTAATGCACAAATAATTAATTAATACTTTATAATTTGTAGAACTTTTGCTATAGTGTCACTAATAATTTAATGTGAATATCTATATAGTGGTTTAAAAAAAATTGGGGGAATTTTTTTTCATTTTTGAAAGTTTTTTCAAAAAATGGAAAAACAATTGCCAAAGTTCTTGAAACCATAAAATTAATACAAAATTGATGCCATAATATAATTAACATTTAAATTAAAACTCTTGCTCAAAGGTTTATTTAATTGATTTTTTTTTGAATTTCTTGACATTAAATAATAAAATATATTTTTCTTTATGATATCCAATGAATTTCAAAGTAAGGTACTTTGTATGCAACAAAGGATGATGTGAGATAATGTTGTAAATTTATCCCATATCCTTTGTCAACAAGTTTAACATTGGAAACTGTATAAATAGGTGAAAAAAATATTAATCTGCACAAAATACATGCATTACGTATATTCAAAGTGCATTTATTACTTGTGATGAGCCAATAAAAAAAGCTTGTTATTAAAAAATAAATAGAATTCTACATACCCATGTACTTAAGCTTGCTTGTCTACTTGCCTACCTACCTACCTACCAAATCGCTAGATTAAATTGAAATTAATGTGTAATATATTTGATGGCATATACGATTAATGGATAAGTGATGTGTCCATATTCATTACATAATCATGTAGTCACGAATAACATTTATGAGTACAAACCCAGTCATGGGTGTAGTCATATTTGCCATGTTTTGGTGCATTAAAAACTAATAGATTAATTATACATAGTAATTTCTAGTGACATAATCATATATTAATTAACTATTTAAAATATTGGGAATAAACATGGTAAAGTAGACAACTAAATATCCTTGGCAATCTACTTGACAAGTAGAAAGAAAATAACAACAAAATCCATCATAAACCATTTGTATGTGGAATATTTATACTTGAATGATCAAAAACAAAATAGTTCTTCACTATTGTGCATTAACTTTCAAACTTCACATTATAAAAGTACGTTGAATGTAGATTTTAAAAATTACAAATATATTTTATAATCTACTTTTCATTTACTTTTTACATTATGGACTTTTGTAAAGTATGTGGTAAGTAGATTTTAACAAATAAAAAGTAAAGTTATTTTTTTATGGAGACCTTAAGACTACAATTATCTTTATATCTTACCTAGTATCAATATGTCCCATTGAATGGAATATGTTAAGGATTCCCAAATCACGAATTTATTTGCAACAAATAGGGATTTTTTACCTACTTTCAAAATTTTAAAAAAGAAATCTTTTGAAGTAAATTTTTACAAATGTAATAAAGCGCACCAAGGGTATTTTGTCATACTTCCATCCATTTCGATGTTACTTTATTACATTTATATGCATCATACAAGATAAAAATGGAAACACTTGTTTTTTGTATATATTTTAACATTTTTTCCCTACTAATAAAGAAATAAAAATGTCTATTCAATTTCAAAATTATTGATTATACCATATTTTTAGTTAATCAATTAATTAATATTAAATATTCATCATAAATATTCTAAAAACCTATATAGATGTAAATTATTAAATTAATGTGTGATACAATTTGAATACATGTGGGTTGGAATTCATTTGTCCACTTGTGACTAATCTGACATGGATGGGTCTTCTTGAATGAAAACCATGTTAAAAGTTGTCCAATGGAAGAATTTTAAAAACATAACTTGCAAATTAATTATAGTGTTGGTGCAAGCATAACCAAATGCAAATCATAGTTGTAGAAATAACCAATGATACTCAAAACCAACAAGTGGTTACAAGTAGTCACAATTGATTGGTTACAAAAACCCAATTTTCTTCTAGTGGGTGAACATGAAATATTTGCAACATTAGTCATAAAAGCATTGAACATATGGCATGCACTATGGAGGTGGGTTCAAAACAATGTTTAGATCTAATGTGGGCACACATGAAAATTAATTAATTTATTGGTCATTAATTAATTAATACATTGTAATGTTGGCAAAATGAATAAGGTCAAAAGTAGTAACTCCAAGATTCTTAGGAAGAGTTATAAGTGAGGATGAGTTCAAAACAAAAATTAATTAAAAGATTTGAAACCTATAAAATAAAAAATTTCCATCCCATCCATGGTTAGTAAGATGGGGCATTTGTTCAGCTATAATTTCAAATATGAAGTCCATTCAGCATCTATGCAAAATGTTTGTAAAGATAGTTGTGGCTCTAAACAAAACTATGTACTTAAGTTTTTTGGAATCAAACCTTTTCATCAATTGTCTCAATTCCTTTTCAATACACCACACCACCACTCCACTACATGATGTACACATCAACAACCACAATGTTGTTCATTGAATAGATTGTCTTGTGTCCAATAAACCAAATTTTGTGGGCCGCATCATTCTAAGGTTTACAAATCTTGATGAACATGCCATCAATGAACTCATACAACCCTAGAATTATAGTATGGTGATGCTCAACACAATTTATTCTTATATTGTGGGCCATTGGAATTGATTCCTAATTACATCATTGATGTAAAATGGTGAAGATGGCATTATCACATATGAGATTGTTCAACTAGTTCCATAAAAAATGCACCATAAATGCAAACATTGTCATGTTTCATGTACAAAATGAACTACAAAAGGCATTATTTTATCAATTTTGAAAGACACCTTGTTCAAATGTGGTGATCACATATAAGCCCATATAGTAATTTTGAAATTTTAAAACCAAAACCTTAACCCAAACCCCTAAAACTAAAATCTTAACCTTCACATTTAAAAGTAAAACCCTAAACACAAACCTTAAAACTAAAACCTTAATCCTCAAACTCAACTTTGAATGCTAAATCTAACCCCCTAAAACTAAAGCCCTAATCTTAATAATTAAAACTACAACCTTAACTTTAATCCAAAAACAAAAATTGTAATCCTAATTCCAAATCCTAAAATCCAAACCTCGAAACCCTAACCTTAAAACCAAATCTGTGATCCAAACTTTAATTTCAAATCCTAAAATCCAAACCTCGAATCCCTAACCTTAAAACCAAATCTGTGATCCAAACTTTAATTTCAAATCCTAAAATCCAAACCCAAATTAAAATTCTAAAGCCAAAACTTGAAATTCAAGATTTCAATGTGTTGTTCACTTACAGATTCTGTGTGGCATGCAATGGTGGGTACCATTAATAACATTAACTCATCAAGTTTGATGAAAGTGAAATTCATCAAAGTTTTAAACAACCTTTGCATTGTTCACATAATTGGGAGCACATTTGAAACTTTAAACAACCTTTGCGTTGTTCACATAATTGGGAGCACATTTGAAACTTGTAGACTGAAATCCATTAATTAACCCACACCCTTGTTGAACTCATTTGTTGATAGACAAAATATACACTTTTACAAAACATGTACACAAAAATCTCACTATTCTTATGCATGCATGTTCAAACCAAACACAATGTTAAATTCAAATTTAAAAAATAACAAGATGTTTTTCATGCATGTTATTAGAAATGAATAAGAATACAAAAAATTCAAACTCATTGCCTTATATAGATTAAATGGTTTTTACTAATAACTAAAATAACTACCTAACTAAATAGAAATTAACATATTAACAATTAATTAATTAATTAATATTTATATATATTATGATTATACACTTACCAAAATCAAATCTGTATTTGATAAATGATTAATATTGATTCAAAATAAGTAGCACTAGTTATAATTAGGAAGGTAAAATGTATAGTACCAACTAGTAATCTAACTAGCAATATTAAACTAATTAGTTAATATTTAATAATTTCTAACTTAACATTTAATTTTAGATTATCAACTTGAGTATGCATGTGATGTAAGTGATTGTTATGCAAAACTTACAAAATCAAAATATATATGAACTTCTAAAATGACTATTGCTTTTAATAACAAGTTTCATATATGAATTCCAAAATGGTTCAATAATGGATATTATGATTGTTATGGATTCAATTTTCATTAGAGAATATTGGAATAAAATCAAGCTTTAAATATTTGGGAGCATGTTGATTGTAGGTTATTTTTTAAAAAAAATATTACTGTTAAAAACATGGGATTGTTCTGAAAATCCGTATCAATATGTAAAAATATTCATTTTATGTTAGGTTTGTGCACATGTACAAAATTTTTATCTCTAGGTGGGGTTGAAGCTCAACATAAAAAAATTGCTTGGAATTGATTGATTGTTGTTGTTTTACCATTTGATTTATCGAAGGCTAAATAAATATATTTAAAATGGACTTTGGGTGACGTTTTTAGGTGTTGTTATTTGGTTCACCTTAACTTGCACTCACCCTAATCATTTACATGGAACAAGCGTCATCATTGAAAAAAATGGTAAAAACATTAAAAAACATGTTTTAGAAGCAATTGGACTTCTACATTTCAAAAATTAAGGAAATGAACATAACACATATAAAGTTTGTGAATGTTATTCCTAATTTGTGTTCATGTGATGAACTTAGCCTTCACAAATAAAAGTAATGCAATAATGTAATCTAATGCTACAATTTTTGCATAACCCTAACAACCATTCAACAATCACATGTTATAATTTAATTAAACTACTTTTGCACATCACCAACGGCCATTCAATAACCACATATACTCAAAAATTCATTACAACTTCACATCACAAACAAGTTTTCAATAATCGCAAGCCATATATAAATTATATCACTAATATCAATGAAGAAAAATAAACTATAACAGTTGAAAACAAGAAAATTTAAAAGTAAAACAAATTTGGAACAAATGGAAACAAAAAATTGTTGCCTTAAGTTGAAGATGTTGTGGAAGTTAGAGATGTTGTCGCAACCCGACTTTGGCCAAGTGTGGGGTTGAAGCCCAACACTTGGAAAAAGTGAGGATTTGGAGTCCTCCGGGACTCTCGAATGTTCAGAGTTCAACAGCAGGACCCAAAACACCATGCATTGAGGTGTTCCTGGTGTCATTGGAAAGGTCTTGAAGCGAAAATATCGAAAATGGCCTTGCATTGGCCATTTGGACATTTGTCAACCAAGTTATGGGCAAAAGAAGCGTCAAGAATTAAACCACTAAAAGTCAAGAATTACTGTCTTCCGAACCTCCGAATTAACAGTGGGATATGTCGTTGGAAAGATTTCAACAAGGGCTACAAGTTTGGTTTAGACCTTGTTGCGATTTGATCTTGCAGTCGGGAGTTATGAGCTCCCAAAGTCTCGGGACTCCACCCGGGACTCCACCCAGGACAGTTTCGGGACAATTTCGGGACTCCAACTTGGGAGTCCCGGGGAAAAGAGCCATTTGGATGTAGCCTCAGCGGAACGTCGCAGAGTATACTATATGGGGGAAGGTGGTGGCTTCCCCCGAGTCCGGGCCGTGGTGTGTCTTGTAGTCCAAAGTGCCCGTGGCTTGTCCCAACACCCAAGGGTGTCCCGAAAACGTGAACTAACCACTTTGTGGTTTGTTTTGATGCAGATTCAAGCTTGATCAACTAATACCTCTTCCTAGTCTAATCCCTGGGCTCCCAACTTGGCCCTCTACCCCTTTTTAGAGTCGGAAGCCGGGAGCGCTTCCGAATCCCAACTTTCCGCAACTACACTTTGGTGAACCCTCAAGTGGGTTCACCCCGAAACTTGGGAATGCGTCAGATGTTACTTAGAAATGGTTTAGAAGAAATTGAATAAGTTAAAGATGACAAACCTTGAAAACAAAATTGGAAAAAAAATATTGTAAATGTAAAAATAAGAAAAGATTACATAAGTAAAAACATATGAATTTTAGAAAATAAAAAACAAGACTAAAAAACTAATAATGCGGAAACATACATAAAAACTCTAAAAAATGAAAATGGCAAAACGTAAGACAAAGAAACTAATTGCAAAGACATAGAGATTTAAAAAGCAAAAGTGAAACTTAAGCGAATGAAGGGAAGGGAAATGAAGATAGAAAAATTAATCCTAAACAACCTTTGCATTAGGTCAATGTTAAGGCACCATAGGTTAGATCTAGTAATCCTAATGGTACAATGACTAACATTAGGATTGCCAACATTAACTCTAAATGGCCCTTAAGTTTGTCAACCACACAATAAATCAATGCATTAAAAAGGACAAAGAAAAATTCCCATCAGATGACAAATGATATTTGTGAAAGTGGGTAGCCTAAAACAATCAAGGCCATATTGTAAAGGTACCATGGCAACTTCAACACAAATTATATATATATTTAAAAACCTTGAATTTTTCAAAAGAGAAAAAAGGTGAATCCTCTTAAAATATTTATTTTTCAAAATGGAATCTTCAAAACTACTTCACTATTTGCCAGACATGTGTTGAATCTAAACTTTTATTATAATAACAACAAATTAAAGACGTGTTACTTACCATAGAAAAATGTATAAAATATACTTACCATAGGTATTTAATGCCATGTTCATAGCAAATGGCTCCAAGAGATGTTCATTAAAGGCATATACACAAGAAAATTGGTTTCAATGTCCTATATAACCATCACTTTTGTTTTGAATAAATTATAATTGAAAATTCAACTCAATGATAGAACATAGAAAAATGTTTATAAATAAATAAATAAATTGTAAGAGTGGGGGTGTTGGTAGTTCACATTACCCTATATGATTTATGCCTATGATAAAATGCCAATGTTAGAATTTTCCATAATCCATAATTTTGAAAAATACTTGACAAAACAACAAAATTTAGGATGAACATTTCGACCCATATTAAACTTCTAATGAACAATTTCATCTTTTACTTGAAGCACTTTATGGATAACTCTATTATTTTCTTTGTCAAATAACATTGTAGATTAGCTAGTTGTCTTCTATGTGCAAATTAGAAGATTAGCTGATAAATTAGCACATTGAGTCCTTGATCATGAGATTTTTTGAATTTCCTCATTATCCCATGTTCAATGGCTCATTCATTTAAATATTTTCTTATTAGGTATTTAGTTCAAGTTTGTGAATAATATCCTTTGTATTGGAACTTCTACTATCAGTGCAATTGAGCATTATAAAATATGAAGTTACATTGAAAATATTTACAAGGTATTAAAATTTAAGGTTGTTTGATTTTCATTTTTATTGCTTTTTATTACGATAATGATTTATCGAATATGGGCATCAATTACTTTATACCATTTGAACCAATCATAACTATTAACTAAAGAAAGGTAGAATATTTGGTAGAATATTCATATATAGGTATTTAGTTAGTAGTTATGATTGGTTTATAGTAATTATCATATGGAAAATTATGTAAAAAAAGTTGCCACAATTTGAGGAAAAACATTATAAATTTGTCAAAATTTTTGTAGATTTGGGCAGATTTCTAGCGTTTTTTTTTCCTTTAGGGAATTGTCATATTTGGCTAAGTTGTATTTGTAACTGATCGCCACTTTTGGAGCAACATGAAAAAATTGAAAAAAAAAAAAAAAAAAAAACCGTTGTGTTTGTAACTAAATTTTAGTCGCAAGAGACATTTTGCAACTAAAATCCCTATAGTTGCCTAAGACAAGTCACATGTAATAAATTAGTCGCAAATGACAAAAGGTATTATATGACAAATACATTTCATCCTTTGACTACATTGTATACGTATTGTCACATGAGACTAAAATGCAACTATTTTGGTAACAATTAAGGGCAAATGATGTGTTGCCACGTGTTTTTATATTTGATTATTTAAAATATTATTAATATTATTTTGACATAATCTGGGACGTTTAATTTTAATACTTTGATGATCTTATATTATGACATGTGACCCAATGTGAGTATGCCACGTGGCATTAAGAAGAAAACTATTAAAACATTAATATTAAGTTGGTAGGTACCTAGGTAGGTACACAAATATGTGCCTACAAACCTAGGTTACATACTAACCTATCTATTTAGGTTAAAAAAATAAATAGGTAGGTTCTACTTTCCTAGGTTAAATACCTACTCATATAGGTAGGTACTTAGGTAGGTAGGTACATAGGTCAACCTAGGTGGGTAGGTCAAACTAAGTACCATCTAGCTAGGTAATAAGTAGGTTGGGAAGGAATGCACTTTAAAAATGTGCACAATTTTATTTTATTGGGTTGACCTTTTTTATTAAATCATCCCATGTGCACAAATTTCTTAATGTGAAATTGGATGACCACACCCCCTTGTTTATATAGTGTTCAAAATAGGAATGAAAAACAAACAATATGGGATAAGTTTTGAAGTTCCAACTTCCTCACAAACTAAGTTGTAATTCTAAAACTTTCTTCATGCCTTACTTTCTTAGTTTTTAGATTTTTAAACAATTCAAATGCTAGATAATTAGATAATCATTTAATTAATAATGATTAAATCTACTTGAATTTGAATTATAAATTACACACTACAAATATTCAGTATTCAGTATCAATTACTTAAATAAGCAATAAGTTCTTAATATTTAACAAACTCACTATCTAGTAACTCACAAATAATTAAATATTTAAAATATTTAAAAATATTTTATTACTTTTTAGAATATTTCGAATTATATATAATATAAATAATGTAAAACTAATTCAATGATTATAATTTTAAAAATAACTATTTTAAGTATTTATGTTAAAATTATAAATAATTGATTAACAATTACTATTAGAAAGTAAATTTTTACACGATTTTTTAAAAAAATTATTCAATTAATTACATTACTTATTGTATAATTACATTTAGTTTGTAAAAAAAATTATAAGTCAAGTAATTTTTTTCTTTTGCTAATTATTAACTATAAATAAAATAATTTGCTAAACATAATGTTAATTTTCATAACTACTTTAAAATTATTATAAAAGACTTATCATAGATGATTAATCACGGAATTTAAAAATTATATATGTAATTCGTGAAATTAAAATCAGTAAAATAATTATTTTAATTACACTATAGGGTTTCCAAATTTTTAATTTAGGTTTGAAGTTATAAATTACAGAATGTGAATAATTATGTTCAAGTAGAAAATAATTATGCACATACTAATTAAATTTTATATGAATTAATTGCAATGATTTTAAAGTAATGTCACATTAATTACATTAATTAATTTTTTCTAATATAAAAATACAAATTTAAAAAATATACAAATCTATGTTACAACAATTATTATTATGTGTAACTAAGGCTTAATAACAATAATTATTTATAATTATTTATAACAGTGATATACTATGGATAACCCTCCTAGAAAAAATCCTTAAAGCTCAATTAATAATTTCTTGAATTAAAATTTATGATTCCAAAATAGTAAATCAGAATTCAAATATCAAATTCTAGACCAAATAAGTTTTTGAACTTAAATAATAAATTTCAGAATTGAAACGTCAATTTTCAAATTAAAATAATAATACTCAAAATGAAAATGTGCATTTTAAGACTCAATTAATAATTTTCTGAATTGAAATATTAATTTCAATAATCAGAAATAATAATTGGGAATTCAATTTTCAATTTTCAAATCAAATAATTTCTTATTATTTAAATTTAAAATTTCAGAATTTAAATATCAAATTTCAAGTTCAAATAAAAGTATTTAAAATCATAATGTTGATTTTTAGACTCAATATTGTTTTTTGAATTGAAATACTAACTTTTAGATTTGAAAATAATAATGTAGAAATCAAATATTAATTTTTAGATCAAATAAGTTTTTTGAATTTAAATAAAAAAATTTAGAATTGAACTGTCAATTTTTTGAATCAAATAAAAATATGCAAAATTCAAATGTCCATTTTTAGACTCAATTAATAATTTCAGACTGGACGTATTAATTCTGGGGATCCAAAATAATAATTTGGAATTAAAATTTCAGGTTCAAATCAAATGATTATTTTAAAATTTAAATGAAAAATTTCAGAATTGAAATATAAATTCTAGTATTTATATTAAAATATTCAAAATTAAATATCCATTTTTACAATCAATTATAATTTTCTGAATTGAAATACTAATTTTTGGATTCGAAAATATTAGTGTAAAATTTAAATATCAAATTTTAGAGCAAATAAGCCTTTTTAAATTTAAATTGAAAACATCATGTTCAAATTTAAATATGAAATTCAAATAATGTTTTAAAGAATTGAAATAACAATTTTCAGATTTGGATAAAAAATTCAAAGGTCAAATATTAATTTTGAGATTCATTATATGAATAGTTTACATACGTATGCATATTATATATAATTTTGGTACATATATTAAAATACACCTTTATATCATTGTAGAATACCTTTAGGATGTAACTAGTTTAGTGACTATTGTGACTAATGGGACATATCAACCTATTAATGGATGAAAATAAATGTAAAATTAATCCAACCAATAGGATGAAATTTCTAATAGTTGCATCATAGTTGTGAGAATGACCAAAATAGTTGAAATTTGATCTTGTAGTTACAATATTCTCAAATCTAGTCGCAAATGACTACAAGTCGCATGTAGTCGTAAATGAACTGGTTACATTTTGGCTGATTTCTACTAGTGTTTGCTTTTCACATAACCCTAGTCCTGTTATAAGGTCTATGACACACCCCCAAGCTCCTTAATGGACTCAATTGCAAGTCTAAAGGTGAAGATAACGGAAGGAGAAAGAATTGAGGCGTGTTCCCTGGCTCGTAACACTTTGGGAGTAAAGGGGCGTGTTGGAACTCCGATATGGGACTAGGAAGATTGACAAACACTTCACTGATTCACACAGACCTACACAAACCAAACAACAAGTTGTTTAGTGCGTAATTGGAGCACTTTGGTGCACAGATGAGCCATGGGCAAACACAGACTCACAAGACTCACCACGGCCTGAACTTGGGGGAAACCATCACCTTCCCCCTTATAATTACTCTGTGCTTGCCATAGGACCAAGACTCAAATGTCATTTTGTTCTTGGACTCCTAAGTGGGAGTCTTGAAATTCCCACAACTAGGACTCCGTTACTTTGGGGGCCCATAACTTTGCGTGCAAACCTCCGATTGAAATGAGGTTTGAAGCAAAGTTGTAACCCTCCTCGAACGCTTTTAAATGGTATGTGGCATGCCACCTACACACAATGAAATTGGGGTGATTTTAGACTTTTGGTGGTTGATAGTCAAATTGTCAATTTAATTTTCGGCCCTTTTTTTGGCCATAACTTGTGTTTTAAATGTCTAAATGGGTCATGTGAGCCCATTTTAGACATCTACGTTCCAAGAGATTTTTCAATGTTGTAAGGAACTTCTCAATTCAATGGCTTTTGACCTTTGCAATTACTCTTTGAATATTCGAGAGTCCATTGGGATTATAATTCCCAAAGTGGGAGCTCACTTGGGAGTGTGAGGGTTCATTCCCTCACATTTTCCTGTGCTCCCAAGAGCATGAAATGTGACTCCTGGGCTTCCCTCTTGGCCCTCACCCTTGCAAGCCTTTGCCTTGGTTGTGAGCCCAAGGCTAGGGTTGTGACAAAAGTTGACAACAGTTCAACATTTAAACCTTAAAATGAATATAGTGTTCACACTACATAAACCTAAAAGACTCCATGTCCAATCACTCCTTGTCCAGTCACATATGTAACCCCTCTTCCTTAAAAAACTAAGTCCCTTAGCTTCTTTAATCTTGTAGAACATGATAGATTTGTAGATCCTTGTGAGATTTTTGCATTGATTCCCATTAGCATTTTGAATGATGCATACTCTGTTGCCTTCTTCAAGATCAAGATTTCCAATTCCATCTGCATGCATTACAAACTAGTATGGACCTTCCTAGCTGGAAGTCAAAGCTTTTTTCTTTCCTAGTTTTTTCCATCTTCACCATTGTTTGTCCAACGACCAACCCCTCAAAGGTTTGTTTTCCTCTTGTGTAGCATAGGTCTTCTTTTGCTTTTGTCGTACATGTCTTACATTGAGCAGAACATTCTCATGGACGCTTGCAATCAACTTCATCTTCTGTATAAATTGTTTTGTAGTAGTTTTTGCATCAACAATCATCAACCATGGTAGTCAAGGAGTGTAAGTAGTTATCAGCCTTAAGGTGTGGTGTGCACCAAGTCAATATCATAAAAGGGGAAAACTTAGTGTTAGCTTGAATTCTGCATCTGTATCCAAACATAACCTTTGTCAGTT
Organism: Sphagnum tenellum; assembly: GCA_963921925.1. NCBI lineage: Eukaryota > Viridiplantae > Streptophyta > Sphagnopsida > Sphagnales > Sphagnaceae > Sphagnum > Sphagnum tenellum. The sequence continues at coordinate 14,460,542 of OY998158.1, read as the reverse complement.
ACTCATCCCAACAGTTGGCATTTTCGAGCATTACAGATAGTACCATCATGCCATGCTTAATAGTCTTGATTAGATGCCCAACCATCCCATTGCATTATGGCCATGGAGGGGTTGTATGTTGATGGTGAATCCTATAGTCTTTGAACATGACATCAAACTCTATTGCCCATTCTCCTCCATTATCAATCAATACAAACTTGGGAACCCCATATCTATAGATTATGTCATCTTCTAAAAACTTGGCTGTAGTTTTAGCACCATGATCAACAACTGTTTTTGCGTTGCACCATTTAGAATAATGGTCGACGGCCACCAGAATATACTTATTTCCTCACTTGGTTTTAGGCTATGGTCTTGCAGTGTCCATAACAATTATATAAAACAAATCACAAATAGGTATATTCTTCATCTTCAGAATGTATACTCCCCATCTTTCTCACCATCTGGCACTGTTGGCATATATTTACAATGGTCCTCACATCCTCTGTTTCATTATGCTAGAAGTACCTTCTACAAATTTCAACTAATGTCCTTTCCTCTCCGAAATGCCCTATCCTTTCATAAATGCCCTAGGTCTTTATGCATTTGGATTACTAGTCCCATGCGATCTTCTGGCCTTGGCATAAACAACCCCTTGAAGTAAAGTGATTGATCCTGCCAATGATAGTTCAATATCCTCTTCCTTGCTCTTTTACATTCTTCAAGATCAACAATGTCTGGTGTTGTTCCTTCTTGCATTAATTTCATGCAAGTTACATCCTTCCATATATCACTACTTCTCGTGTTTGTCCAATATTTCTCTTCTTCATTAAAGTTTGTAGAAATCAAGTCATGTTCACTAGATTCAAACAATTTTTAGGTTGCCAATACTACCTCCAATTGCTATTGTTATCATAGTACTAAGGTTTCTTTCTCTTCAATGCCAATCCTACATCATTGTCTTGCACAATCTCACCCCATTTCATATCTTTTGCCTCATGTGGAACAAGTTCATTGTGCTAGTCTTCCTCTGATACAACCTCAACCATATAGAGTTGATGGCTTCTGGCATAACGTTAGAGGTTGATGCCAAAACAACATTCATGATGTTGTAAAAGCCCCTTTTCCTTTCTCCTAAAACCAAGCCATTTGTTTATTTGTTAGTCTGAATAGAGAGAATCTCCCCGCTTCCCAGGTGTGTCAATTTGTATATTTCCAATATCCTGGAATTCTTCACTAAAGTCATCATCATCCGGGCTAGTCCAACTAAAGTCTTATTCAAAGCATCAACATTCATATGTCTCAGCCCTGGTCAATCACTATTTTGAAATTGAAATCCTACAACATGTCAATCCACCTACCTCTCCTACCACGTGCATCTGATACAGTTGCTAACCATTCAAATGGTTTGTGATTTGTCTCCAAAATGAAACGGTTCCTATGTAAGTATTATTTAAAATGCATGATGCCCCATATTAGTGTGTAGATTCCCCTTCCATGGGGTGGAATTTTCTCTATGCTTTTGTCAAACTTTTACTTATGTAGGCCACCACCTTCTCAAATTTGCCCTCCTTTTGTGACAATATAACTCCAACACCTTTGGGTGACCAATCAACAATGGTTTCTTAAAATTGAGCTGTATTAGTACAAGCGCATCAACCAGTGTTGCCTTTAGCACCTAGAATGTCTATTGACAACCCACATCCCATATAAAGTCAACATCTCTTTTGGTCAACTAAAATAGTGGAATTGCCAATCATGAATAACCTCGGATTTAATTTTGGTAATACCTTGTTAGACCCAAGAACGACTTGATGTTTGTGACCATTTTTGGTTCTAGAAAATGTAGAACGGCTTCAATTTTGCAAAGATCTGGTTTGGTGCCTTCCTTACTAACCACATGGGCCAGAAATGTAATATTCTTTGTAGCAAAACAACATTTATTTGGGTTCAATTTTAGGTTTACTTCCTCGAGCTTGAAAATACTGCATCCAAATGTTGAAAATGTTCCTCCCAACTTTCGATGTGCACATTGAGATCATGAACAAATACCTTCAGGAATTTGCTTCCCAAGTCCTTAAAAACCTTTGACATAGTTTTGGTAAAAGTGCTAGTAGCATTCTTAGGACCAAATGGCATGACTATCCAGACATATAATCTAGTTTTAGTGATCAATGTTGTCTTCTTCATATCTTTTGGAGCCATTCGGATTTTCTAGAAACCAAACTACAAGTCTTATGGAATAAATTCAGATGATGCGCCCAACTGGTTAATCACATCATCCACAAGTGGCATTGGAAATGAATTTCAACGGGTTTGTGTGTTGAGTGGTCGATAGTCTCCATAGAAACGCCTACTCCCATCCTTTTTCACTAGTAAAGTGACACGACATGCATACTTAGAGTTGTTGGGTTTCATCTTGCCCAAATCCATTAGGACATCTATTTGTTTTTTCATTTCTGCTTCCTCCGAATAGGATAATCGACTAAGGGATACTTTGCAAGGTGGAAACCCTTGCATATCCACAAAATGCTCTTTGATAGTGCAATAGCCTAGTTCACCCTTGTTCCAATCAAAAACATTTTGGTAACATTCTAAAACCTTCCAGAGTTGTTGCTTTTCTTTATCCAAACCAGTGTCAACCTTAATTCGTTGACAGAATTCTCACGATCTTGTGCTCATTTCATGATGATTAGATGATGTTAACTGCTCAATGGAGCTACGGTCAAGGTTGCCACGCTCTATTTGGTCAACTTGTAGTAATACTAGAATTTTTGCACAGTGTGTGGATTCATACATGGCTTGTCTACTTTGCTCTCCATAAGACACCCATCTCAACCAGTTTACGTACTCATCTGCATCTATTATTTCTTCTTCCATGAACTTGTCAACTTGCTCTTGTAATAGTGGTCCGTTTAACCTCACCAAATCCTCCGAGTTACGTATCCCTAAACTCATTTTCATCCTGGATTTGTTCAAATTGATGAGGCTCCCCATTATAATGCTCACTACTATCAATACCAATATCCGAATCTGAAGCAGATGCATCTTCACCTTTGGTTCTAATAGGACTACCTTGGTCCGATATCCAATCAATTATGTCATCACTAATATGTGTGTTCTTTAAGACAGTAGCAGCTTCTTGCATCAAAGTTTTTGAGTTCATCTTCTATAACAAATTTACTATAGTTAATGGCAATACTTCCACATTGGCCCTTGGACCATGCCTTATTTTGATTAGGCCTCGTTCCACATCCACAATTGCACCAATCTTTATCATAATTTCCAAGCCTAGTCATATGTCATAATTGTCCGTATCAATTACCATGAAGGTCATAATGCACTGCACTCCTCCAACCTTCACTAGTACTTTGTCAATTCTACCGAGAGCTTGTGTGACAACTCTTGACGCTATTTTATAAGTTTTAGATACAATAACTAGATGCATTATGCCCAATTTTCTAACTATAGTGATAACCATAACAAACATAAAGGCTCCAGTATCCACCAATCCTTCAACAACATAGTTGTTGATTTCCACAAGCAAATGTAGAGTCTTGCTTCTAGGTGTCTTGTTGATGTAAATCTTCCTTAATGTTGGAATTGTAGAAACCATGGACACCTGATTTTGAATTGCCTCTAAATCCTTCTTTTGTCTAGCCAACCTTACCAAACTTTCAAGGTGTTCCAATTCCCTTAGAATCATAATAATTGTTTCCATAGGTGAGAGGGAAATCTTTCCTTTTATGAAGTGGGCAAAAATCTTGGACTTGACTGAAGTATCCTGGTTTACACTTGTTCCATCTCCTGTGGTTTTGAGGGTTGGTATAACCCTTCTTGGTGTTACATCAACATGAATTCTCCTTCTAAACACTCGAGTGTAAGAGAAAAGATTCTCATTCCCGCAAAGGTTTTTAAGTTATTGCATGGTTGCATTTTCATCATTTAACAACACATCCAATAAGTTTGTAGCTCTGGAGTGAGACTTCCCATCCTTGGTTTTCTTCCAACATTTGTTTTCATAATGGTTTAAACTTGCGCAAAAGGTACATTTTATTCCACAATTCTCTATCCTATGAGGCATACCACACTTGGCACATTTTGGTTGTGGTTCATTAAACCTCGGATAGGTGGTGGCGAAATGGTCTCCTCCTTTGTAGATTTGGCATCCTCCAAACATAGTGGAAGAAGTTGATGCCTTTGGATTATGTACAGTCCCCTTGAAGAAATTGATAAGTGTGTTGTTTAATGGAGTGACCTATTTCTCCATCATGGTCTCTGAGGCCCCTTCTTCTTGTTCCTTTTTCAGAAGTTCATCAAAAGTTTTTCTAAGCTCACCCAACACTCTTTCCAGTTTTGTTGCAGCACCAACTAACTCTTCAATATCTGTAAACATCCTTACCACACACAATTTTCGTATTTTTGGCTTTATTTGGCCAGAAATCTTTTTTTGTGCTCAACGTCTTGTATCTTGCCCCTTTGAAGCAATTTGTCAAAATGTTCAAAGTATTTTTGAATTCTTTCCTTAGGTTTTTGTATGATGGCATCAAGCTTCATCTTGATGTCATCGGCATCTACCTCCCCATACTTTTATACTATCAGAATCCTTAACTTAACCCAATTGGTTGGTGCTTGCTGCAACTTCCTGAACCATTCCTTGTAACTACCTCTCAAATTCAGCTTTGTAATCTTGAACATTTGTTTACATTCAGATCTTGTACTTCAGTAGCCATAATAAGCCTCTTTGCCCAGTCATTGATGTCGCAACCCTACTTTGGCCAAGTGTGGGGGTGAAGCCCAACACTTGGAAAAAGTGGGGATTTGGAGTCCTCCGGAACTCCCGAATGTTCAGAGCTCGACAACAAGGGGCAAAACACCTTGCATTGAGATGTTCTTCATGTCATTGGAAAGGTCTTGAAACTTAGATATCGAAAATGCCCTCGCATTTCGATTTGGACATTTGTAGCCCAAGTTATGGGCAAAAGAAGGACCGAGAGTCAAATTGGCAGTTTGACTCCGGAGCACTAAAAGTCAGGAATCGACCAACTCTCGATGTTCGATGCAAGAGTGTGATACGTCGTTGGAAAGATCTTGACAAGGGCTACAACTTCGGTTAAGACCTCATTGCGATCCGAGGTCAGAGCAAGGAGCTACAACCTCTCAAAGTTCTTGGAGTCTAGTTACGGGACACTTGGGTGGATTTCGAGACTCCAACTTGGGAGTCCTGGGAAAAAGAGCCACTTGGATGTAGGTGTGGCGGAGCGTCGCAAAGTTTACTATGTGGGGGATGGTGGTGGCATCTCCCGAGTCCGGGCCGTGGTGAGTCTTGTGGTCCGAAGTGCCCGTGGCTTGTCCCAACACCAAAGGGTGTCCCGAAAAGTGAACTAACCACTTGGGTGGTTTGTTTTGATGCAGATTCAAGCTTGATCAACTAATACCTCTTCCTAGTCTAATCCTTGGGCTCCCAAGTCGACCCTCTACCCCTTTCTAGAGTTGGAAGCCAGGAACGTGCCTCCAAGTCTCAACTTCCACAACTTGACTTTGTGAAACCCTCAAATTGGTTTCACCCCGTGACTTGGGAGAGCGCATCAATTGATGTCCTCATGGTCTTGCCCCCAAAATAATTCATCCATCCCCTATGGGCTAGTCATTTTGCAAATGTTCAGTTTCAATCTAAAGTTGCAACATTTTATATTGCATAAATGTCTTTTAGACCACCTTCAAGTAGCCACAAACTGTCTTATCCTCCAAACACACCACTATGCTGGAAAGGGTCCTAACAAAACTAGCAACCACTTTATTTATGCTCCAGAAACATCAAAATAATTCATTTTCAGAGGTGTAAACCTTCAAGATTTCCATTGATTATTGTACCTAATTATGACTCTTTCATACCCGGGATATCAAATGCAACAAACTTTCTTTCAAGAAGTAGCCAACCGTGATTCAATTTGAAAATTTTGATTGATCTACTTCTGCTACTAATCTTAAAGGTACAATGACGCGCTCCCAAGTCATGGGGTGAAACCAACTTGAGGGTTTCACAAAGTGAAGTTACGGAAGTTGAGACTTGGAGGCACGCTCCCGGCTTCCAACTCTAGAAAGGGGTAGAGGGTCAAGTTGGGAGCCTAGGAATTAGACTAAGAAGAGGTATTAGTTGATCAAGCTTGAATCTGCATCAAAACAAACCACCCAAGTGGTTAGTTCACTTTCCGGGACACCATTTGGTGTTGGGACAAGTCACGGGCACTTCGGACCACAAGACTCACCACGGCCCGAACTCGGGGGATGCCACCACCATCCCCCATATAATATACTCTACGATGCCCCGTTGAGGCTACATCAAAATGGCTCTTTTTCCTGGGACTCCCAAGTTGGAGTCCCGAAATCCACCCAAGTGTCCCGGTTTCGGACTCCCGGGACTTTGAGAGGTCATAGCTCCTCGCCCTGACCTGCGATCACGACGAGGTCTAAACCGAAGTTGTAGCCCTTGTCAAGATCTTTCTAATGCCGTATTGCACTCCCGGACATCGGGAGTTGGTCGATTCCCGACTTTTAGTGGTCAGAAGTCAAACTACCAGTTTGACTCCCGGCCCTTCTTTTGCCCATAAGTTGAGCTACAGATGTCCAAATCGAGAATGCGAGGGCATTTTCGATATCTACGTTTCAAGACCTTTCAATGACACCAAGAACATTTCAATGCAAGGTGTTTTGTCCTTTGCTGTTGAGCTCTGAACATTTGGGAGTCCCGAAGGACTCCAAATCCCCAACTTTTCCAAGTGTTGGGCTTCACCCCCACACTTGGCCAAGTTAGGGTTGCGACATACAACATCAAATAGGAAAGTGGAAAATTTTTGCTCATTTGTGGATTCTTATTGGAACTGCCACCCTTCTTTTGGATTGCACCACATCTTCCAACTTATGATGCGGGATCTTGATCCATAGTGTTCCACCCTAAGAAGGTGATCTCCATTCTAAAACAAGTCTTCCACACCATAGATGTACAATCTGGTAAAATGGTGACGCGAAACAGAAAACTTGGGAATCCAAATGTCTCCTATTCTAGGTACATTACATTGCCTTTCAGGAAATGAAGGCGAAACTCTATGCAAGGTATGAGGTGTAATGATATTGCTTTTGTAGTTTTGAGGTCGACCCCCATCCCTTTGTTCCATTCCTTAATTTCAACCAAACTTGAGTGTGTGTATAAAAGCCATTATGAGTTATTTTTATTGCCACATCCCCAACTCAGGCTTCATCAGGGTCTATGCTTATAACTGTTACTACGCCAAAACCTAAGAAACCTAGAATTATAGGTCCTATCTTTGGTCGATCATGCCCCCTTGGATAATCGAACCTAATGACTATCAATTGTTCATGCATTTCATGCCTAACCTCATTTGTATCAACCTCATCTGCATTAGATGATGACATGATACTCCAATTATTGTCATACCCAAACATACATAAGTTTAATTAATATCACCAGATCTGATCCTACTCTAATACCAAAAGAGAAGGTGCACAAAACATCTACTTTTCACATAACCTTAGTCTTGTTACAAGGTCTGTAACTCATCTCCTATCAAGCAGGCAATATTACAGCAATCCGATTCTGGGGTCCCACAACATGTGATCCTCTAGAATCGGACGAGTCTTAAGAAAAAGCACAACCATCGCCTATCCTAAATATGCTACAGTAGTAGTCCTTAGTTGTTGTTGGAAACAACAATGTTCTTGTATTGTGAGCGCAAGATGTTAGTAGGTTATGGCTTGAAGTTAGTGATCTCAATGTTCATTCGGTCTATGATGAGCTGTTAATTCCCCCCACTACATAGAATAATGCACAAAAATGCTTGTTCTAGTCTTTGGCACATATCAACTTCTAAGTACTATTCAACAATTGAACCAAGTATGCCAAGTTGGTTTGCAACTATTCAAGAAAGAGACAAAATTCTATCAGAAATATGGATCTATGAATGCTTGTTGTGATTTCTTCCATATTATTTTTCTTTTTCTCACATTCTGCCCAGTCCCAAGGATACCCACAAAAAGCTTTCTAGCTCTTAGTCAGGTGTTACGAACTACCCACTTGATTTCCAAGTAAGATTTCCCCTAAACCTCTAAAGATGTAGTTTTCTATATGTTTGTAATTCTACAGTTCAGACCACCTTTAGGCGTCATCAACCTTTAGCATCAACCCTTGATTAGTCCTAATTTTAACCAGAACATAGAGCCGGCCATCATATAGTCACTAGCGCAGCGGAAAAAAACACAATAACTATCTATCTTGCAAGTTCACCCTTACCACCAAAGAACTGCCTTACTTTTTACCAACCAACAACCCTTCTTTCTCCTTCGAATCTTGTTTCTTATCCTCGTCTAACCTCCTCCTCTTCCCATCTTCCTTGCACCCATAAATCGCGCTTGGCCATCCATCATTAGCTACCACCCTGTTACACATAACACACAAGCAACAAACTTTCCTACTCACAACCACTAATAAACAATGAAAAGATAAACCCCACCATTTGTTGATTTGGGGTCCACCTCAAACTGTTGTTGTGGTTGTTGTTGCAAAGCAACTTCAGTGAGACACTCCAACTTCTGTTCCTTTCTTTTCTTCCACACCCCTCCTCTTCTTCACTCCATTTCACTTTGAATGGGCCAGAGGTCTCAAGGTCAAATTGACTGTGGCTTGCATAATGCTAAACTTGCACACGATTTGTTGCTAGTTTGTAAGAAGGTCTCCCATTTTTTTTGGGTAAGATTCAGATATGGTGGTTGGCACTAGGTTTTTCTTTCCCTCCCTCTCTCTTTCTTTCTCAGAGCTATTGGGTGGGGACAAACACCTGCAAGCTATGAAACAAAAATCTAGATCATCTAGCAGAACTAGGGTTAATCAGTAGGTCCATATTCAAGTGAGTCTTTCCTCCTTTGGTATGCCTTTTGGTTCCAAACACAATTTGTGGTGCTTATGGATACATCTGATTACAAAATTTAGCCTTTACAACAACAAAAAAATTCCAATTTGCATTGATGGTAACATCCAAAAAATGGGTTAATCTCACTTTGTTGTTAGAGATCAATAGCAATAAAATGGCTTGTACAACATCACCGTACATTGGATGAAGTACATCTTTCAAATAGTGCACAAATGGGTTTAGATCAATGTTGGGTAGGTACCTGGGTTTGACATGTTAGAATTCAATTCCAATTAGTAAAAATCAAACTGGAACTGGGTCTACTTCTTGGAAGTGGTTCAAGGACTAGGAATTTGCATAGGATACAATGATCTTCATCACAAGGTACACTTTACAATGAACGACTCACTTTTGATTAGTCGGCCATAATGATTAACATAACCGGTGGCACATAAATAATCCTTCACCTTAATCTGTCCAATCTTTTCCATGATTATGGCTGGGGCTAGGGTTCAAGGTTTAAGGTTTAGGGCTAGATTATTAACATTCTAGGTGGGATGTTATGAAACACCAAATGTTTTTATTTTTTTGAATGGCACAAATGAAAAAAATCATCACAAAGATGAACATTAACTTTAGAGGGCCAAATAGATAGGTTGGTGAGTGGAGATAGTGTTCTATTAGTTACTTCCTGAAGTGATTAGAAGTTTTGACAATCCTTTTTTAAGTTTTGACATTTGTGAGAGCAAAAGGTCTATGAGTGTGAAGGGTCTAGATAGCTTTCATGAGCAATGAACATGGAACAAGAGTGTGGAGACTTGGGGATGGCATGGACAATTTTAGCAAGGTGGTGACCTCACAAAACGAATTACAAAGTGGAGCATCCAAATTGTAGAGTGGAGCATTGTGACTTTTGTTTCAAGGAGTTGCAAAACATAAGGAATGTCCATTTTTCAAGTCTTGAATGTGAGGATTAAGTTTGCATTTGAGCTCTCCAATTTCTAAACACCATTCAAGATGGTGTTAGTAAAAAGTTTTAGGGAAGGCAAAGATTTTTTTTACAACTATCATTCATTAAACTTGAGCCTTTAGTATGTTTTCCTCTTGATGTTGTAGTCTATTTTCATGTGACACTTGAAGTTTTGTGGGGTTGTTCAAAAGTTGACTTATACATGATTAGCATAATTCCTCCCATTAGAGTTCCTTCACAACTTAACAATTCCATTTGAGCCTTTAAAGAACAATCTTGAAATGTGATGTGCCAAAATCAAAAACTTGCAATGCAACTCACAAGCAACTTGTTTCCTCCTTTCATGGATGCCTTAATTCCAAACTACACCTAACCATGACCCCTTCCAATGCTTTGGCATCTATATTGAGTAAGCAAGGCATGGTTTAGGGTTGTAGGTGAGAATGTGTTTTGGAATTTAAAAATTATTAGAATCATAGTAATGACATTCTTCATTTTGCACTTTAAAATTCGCGAATTTATGTGGTAAAGCACCTTGTCAAAACATTCTTGTCCGCGAATGTTTACCAAATGTTCACCGGTTGATCTATAAAATTCGTTAAAATTCTTGCTTCTTTGGGCTTCCATAATATTCCCGCACCAAGAATGTCATAAGTATGATTAGAATTGATCATAGACCATAAGTTAATACCATTGCAAATCATGGCATTGTTAAGTGATCTCTTCAAGAACACCTCAAATTTGAAGTATGTTGTTTGAAATCATGATATCATAATACTCATTGCATATGATTCCAACACAAAATCATACAAAGATTTTAGCTTCAAATTGGAAACATTTAAATAGAATGGAGTATTTTGGACACAATTTTTTTTGCATTGGAAACTCACTTTGGTGTGTGAAATGACAAGGAAAAAGGTTCTATTAGTATTAATTTTGTGTAAATTCTTGAAGATTGGAACTTTATTGTGAGCCAATAGGACCTTCATGGGTATTCATAACATCATTGTTGTGTAAATTTGGGGGACTAAAAGGACATTAGAATCCCCCAAAATTGTTGTCATGAAATAAAATTTTTTACATTTCAAAATATTGACAAGATGTGCACACCAAACTTGATTTTGAACTTTGAGGAGATTTTAGAAGTTTGGAACTTGGTTTAATTAATTTTATTTTTTTAAATGTACAAAAAATGAAGATTTTGTATGTGATGAATATATTTGAACCAAAATAACACTTGTTGTAAAGTATAAAAAATGTTAAATATACTTTAAAATGAAGTTATAGGTGAGCTTTTTTGTATGAAAATATAAGGGAAGAATGAAAATGATATAAGAAAATATAATCCACCAACTGTTTTGAAAATGATTACTTTCTTTTAATAAATTGATTAAAGAAAAACATGATTTTTCAATGTTGGTAAGCCATAAATAGTTTAGTACTGAAAGGTCCCATTTGTGTTGTAGACTTGAAAAAACACTTGAAGTGGATTTTGAAGGTACTAGTTATGTTGTAGATTTGGAAAGATGTGATTTTGGGTCTATAATGGACTTTTAGAAAGGCCATTTGTGATGTAGACCTGGAGAAAGGTTAAGGAGGTTTTGTAATGGATTTGTATCCTCATTTGATATGTATATAACCATGGAGAAAGGTTTTGTGGTGCTTGGGTATTCACTTGATTTGAAAATCCAAAGGTTTTATAGGGGTATATATTGGTCCAAAATTTAAAATTCCAAAAGTTATGCAATGGTTTGCATTGACTTCATAATTTGAATTTCAGAGGTTTTATAATGTTAGGGTATATACCTTATTTGAATAGTTATTAAACATTTTTGGTAGTTTTTTGACTTGGGCTTTATAGAGATGATTTGTGAAATAAAAAACATTTTGTGCATTTAGTCTAGAGAGGTTTCTTTAGTTATGGCCCTAAACATGACAAGTGATCATTAAGAACTAAAGTCGATGGTGTAAAAGACTTCATTTGAGCAAAATGCAAAATGTGAAATCCTAATTAATGAACTAAAGGTTAAAGGTGCCATGCAAAGAAACAACCCTTTTACAGCTTAAAAGTAAGTGTTATAGTGCTTAATGAGTGTTTTGTTAATTTTTTTATTCATTGGATTAATTTCAAATTAATTCACATATTCCCATGATATATTAAAAATACAATTATATAAACAAATCTTATAATTTCAACATCAAATTAAATTATAACTTTACAACATGAAAAAACCAAACAAGCATTACACTTGCTATGGTACATGTTATTGTGATTACACCCCAACCATCTTTCTTACTTTAGATCAGTATCCTATAAAAGGCTTCATATATAGATATTATTTTAAGGACCATTTAAGGTCAATGTTTGGAAAAAAATCTACTTTTATTGAATGAGTTCATCTTGGTTGATGGAAATAGGGTTTGAAAATGAATAATATATGGTTTAAGGTTAGTTTTTTTGTACATGAAAATCCTCAAGGTATGTAAATTTTAACCAACATTTGAATTAAACTAACCTAATGGTGAAGTTTGTAATCCTTGATGGTTTTGTTTCAAAATGTCAGTTTTCTAATTTGAATGAAATTTTATCATATCTAAAAATGTTGGTGCATTTTATTTCTTCCATGCAGTAACCTCTTCCACATATAAGCCAATTGGTTAGGAAGTAAATGTGTCAGTTACATTAATTGTTGCTGGATTATTATTGCTTTCATTTTGTGGAAATTGTTGAAAACATAAAACATCTCAAAATCACTCAAACCAACTTTGCCATTCAAGTTGTTTCCATTGAATTTTTTTTTAATCAATTTATGTGAGGATCAAAATTACCCATTTAGGTTTAGGGTTGATGCTAAAAAGTTGTTCAAGGTGTTAGTGATCATAGAGGTCATGGATAAAACAAATAACTTTTAGAGAATTGAAATAGATATTTAGATTGATGAACTAACTTAGTTGTTTTTTCATTCCACTAACACTTTTGTGGCATGGGTGGATTAAACCAAGTGGATGAACATTTGATAATTTCACATGATAAGTAGGATTTAGTTGGAAGAGGGATCTATTTTTGGATTCCTTATTGAAGGATTGTAGAAAATTTTAATTGTTATCAATAAAAGGAGCCAATTAATGAAATAACATCGGGGTTAGGTCTCATTGCACCATGTATATGAATGTGACTTTTGGTTGGTCCTTTTTGGTCTTAATTTTTGGCAAATCATGATTTGATCTAGAACATGCCTGTGAGCTAAGCAACCATCATGGTTAGAGCATGCCCAGACTGCAGCAGGAAGATGCCCTGTAGACTACTTTTTGGATGAAGATTTGTAGAAAAACATTTGGCACTGGTAGAGAGCTAGTAGTAGGAAATGACTCTTTCTCATCAACATAAATGATTGTTTCTCATTGGCCAAATACAATAATTGGCCGAGGTGGTGAGAGTTCAGTAGTCTCTTACATTGTACAGTCTATCGTTTCAGTTTCATGGGTGGGGATGGGGGAGAAACTAAACAGTGCACACTGGATGTGTAAATACTCATAGAGGCCTGCTGTTAGCTCACTAGAGAACTGGAAGCTAACAGAAAACTGTTTGCCGACAACTTACCATCATCCACCCTTCATCTGAAGGCGACATCTTTGGCAAAGGAAAGGAAAAATGCCGCTCACTTCACCCATCATCATCAGTGCAGTGTAGTCAACCCACGCAATAGCTTGTTTTCTGGCATGCCTTGTTGATGCCGCAGATAGTAACATGCGGTAATCTACGATACAAGCCAGAGACAAAAAAGCACGAAAACTTGTCAGGGAAAAATCCCCACAACCCTTTTAAAATGTGCCTCACAAAGTCTAAGCACAACAACAAGAAAATCAAGCACATGGGTTTTGCAGGAAACCTGCAGATGTGTGCTTTTTTTATTTTGAAGAATTCAGTGGGTTGTGAGAATTCTTTATGCTCTGATAGTAATACGTTTCTAGAGTAAAGCTGTTTACCCGGTGAAGTTGTAGTACTCATGGCGAGGAGAAGCAGTAGTAGCAGCGGAAGCTGCTGGACATTTGGATCTTCTTCGTATTCACTAGTCTCTTTGATGCTGAAGAATTGCATTGGAGGTTTGGTGCTTTGCCACCTCCTCGTGTGCTTCCATTGCACGGTCGGTATGTACATGTTGTTGGATGCTTGAGATCAGTTTCTGATGAAAATTGTGATTTTTTTTGGTGATGATGTTTGTGATGAATATGGTGAGTTCTTTTCTGATGCGTTGAGTGGAAGGTCTTCTCTAACACACAAGATTTGTACATACCATGCAGTGGAAGGAGCGGTCGGAGTGAACTATGGTCGTGTGGCGGATAACTTGCCGCAGCCGACGGTGGTGGCAAACCTGGTACAGACACTTGGCATCAAGAACGTGAAGATTTATGATTCGGATGCGACGGTGCTCAGTGCGTTTGCAAACACGGGTATTTCCGTCATCGTTGCTGTCCCAAATAATGAAATCGTTTCTCTCGCAAGCAGTCCTGCCGCTCTCACTTGGGTCCAGACCAATGTCAAGAATTTCTTCCCTGCCACACAAATCACTTACATTCTCGTCGGAAATGAGGTACATAATCAACTATCTCTGTAACAAAACGAAAATACTGGATTCATAACTTGGCAATTTGGGGATTCTCTGGAATTTTCTTTTTATAATACGAGATTCTTAACTTGACAATTTTGGATTTCTGTGGGAAAAAAAAGAGATTTTTAACTTCGGCAATTTTGAGGTTTCATGAAAAAAATTAAAAGTATGCAACTGTTTAAGCAACTATAACAACCCTTTCAAGTTCAATTGATATGCAATTAGGCGTATAAGTATCTAGTAATCCTGCTCTAAATTAGGGTATGAACTCTGATGACGTTTTGCAACTCTTTGTTTCTTATAATCAGGTTCTCAGTGGCGACTCGTCAATCTGGCCATCACTTCTGCCAGCCATGCAGCAAATCTACTCAGCTCTCCGCTTTTACAGCTTGGATACCAACATCAAAGTCTCAACGCCACATGCACTGTGGGTATTGGCAGTTTCATTCCCACCCTCAGCGGGCGTTTTTCAACCTAACATCGCAGCATCCATCATGCCTCCTTTTTTGAGTTTTTTGAGCTCCACCCAATCTCCTTTCATGATCAATGTATATCCCTACTTGGCTTATCTGGCTGACGGGGGCCAGAACATTGCACTCAACTATGCCTTGATTGAGCCTGGTGCTGTTGGGTTCACGGATTCGAATTCAGGGCTTCACTATTCATCCTTGATAGATGCCCAGCTTGATGCTATCATCTATGCAATGCAGGCTTTGAATTTCAATAACATCCCATTGATCCTCACCGAGAGTGGGTGGCCTTCAGAAGGTGACCCGAATGAAATTGGTGCTAGTGTGGCAAATGCTGAGATCTACAACAACAATTTAGTCAGGCATGTTACTGTTGCACAGCCTTTGGGAACCCCCCTTCGACCCGGGGTCGAAATTGACACCTACATTTTTGAATTGTTCAACGAGGATCTTAAGGCAGGAGCAACTTCAGAGCGAAATTTTGGTCTTTACTATCCCAATTTGACTCAAGTTTATCCCATCAATCTGAATCCGACTTCTTCTCAGTTTTCAACAAATTTAGCATGTTAGTCATGTTAGGGAGGCTTCAAGTTGAGTGAATGGGCACAGTTGCAGATTCTCAACATATAAACTACTGTTGGAGTTGATCACATCAAAAGCTTGTCTTCCATTGTAGTTGAAAGGGAAAGTTTTGAATCGACAGTAAGTTAGTTAGTGAATGGCTTGTGGTTTAAGGTTCCAGCATTCAACACCCACTGAAACTTGATGACTAAAGATCATCATGACAGACCTAATGGTTCTCTCCTTTATGGCAAGCCCTAAGTCCAACAATGTTGGGCTGTTATGAGAAACAGAAAATGAAATAAGCAGCCATAGAACCATCTGTTTTTTACTCTTCTTTCATAAAGACCACAGGTCCTTTAAGGTTTTTCTGAAACAACCAGAATCGACCCATCGTCTCTTCTGATTATTTTCAAATAACTGGAACTGATGATTCTCTGGATCTGGAACTCACATTCTGAGTCCTGACAAAGTAAAAACAACTGCTAAACATTCCTCAAAATGTGAGACCAAATGAGAATTACATCCTTGGCTAGTCCATTTCTAGTCCTGATCTGATCCTATCCTTTCTTAGCCCATCCCCATAATTTTTAGTTATTGTATTTTGCACTACACTCAAAGGTGATCCATTTATGGTCCCCACTCTTCGTTGATCTACTTTTAAGTAGGTAATTTAGATTTAAATACTTTTATCAATTTTGTCGACGAACTTTTATCCTAATCTAGTAACTAGATATAATATAACTTTCATGTTTAGTTGATACATCTTTGAAAGTCGTAAAATAGCTATTGGTAACATCATGGTGAGATCTGACCTATTTCAACTAGTGATAGGTTTTGATGGTCGTTGGTAATATCACAGATAAGTTTGAAAAGAGTTCAGTAGGATGCAAGGAGTAGGACTACAAGAGATATAGATTTGAAAATAGGGACAAACATGGAGAATGAGGGATTAAGTAGGAGAGGAATATACATAGAAAGGCAACCCGACAAAAAGAAGGCAAAGGGATAAAATGAAGCAAAGAAATAGATGGCGATGTACATGATTTATATTTTAATTAAATTCCTGCAATTATTGTGCTAAAATTCTGCATAAAATTATGTGTTGTTTTGTGTATCAAACATGAACACTTACATATGTCATTAAAAATGAATGTTTCATCCATTTGTATATTTAGGATATTGAATACATATGAATTTCATTCATATTAACCATAACATAAAGCTTATGCGATTTTTGTATGAACTTATGAATTTGGGTAAGTTTGTGATGGTTTTTGATTCAAGGAACTTGTTAGAAGACAAAAGGCCAAGATGATTGAAGGAAAAAGGCAAATCGGATGCCGAAAAATATGAGGGACCAACTATAGCAACAATGTTTTAGCCATAAAAATCATTTGTTGCTAAGCCACAAAATACAATAAAATTAAAGGACATATTGTAGAAGTCCAAAAAACCACTAAGGTCTTCTAGCTAGTCTCCCAAGGCAAATCCATAGATGGAGAGGAGGCGGTATATAAATAACCCAAAAATAAGAACTTAATGTAAAGAGGACGAAAAGGTTCAATTGTTAAAGGACAACGATGCATGGACCCATGGAACAACCACCTGCACCTCTAACAACATTTACCATTTGTATAAACTTTTCATCATACACAAGCAAAAAGGCCACATTCTCCAATATTACAAACATAATCTAATAATACAAAGGGAGGAAATGCATGTAAAGAAAGAATGGGGTCAATCTTTGATTCCAATCATAAAATCTTGAACAACCATGTTCACCATCACATTCAACAACAATAGTACCAAAACAACAAGTGAATCCTAAACATGTGGTTGTGACAACATAAGAGAATATGCCAAGTTTTTCTATAGGTTTTTGTGTAGGTTTTCAATTCCAAGCTTATAAAAGCATTGGACAATCATTAAAGGAAACATTCTAAGGATGCCAATTCATTGTTTCATGTTCCAAGGACATCAAGTTCACTATTTTATTGGACAAGAGGTGAAAAACCATTAAAAGGTTGTAAACATATTCCATGAGTTGACATAACATAGTTAGCACATGCATGTTATGACCATAGTAATGACATTCTTCATTTTGCACTTTAAAATTCGCGAATTTATTTGGTAAAGCACCTTGTCAAAACATTCTTGCCTGCGAATGTTTACCAAATGTTCACTGGTTGATCTATAAAATTCGTTAAAATTCTTGCTTCTTTGGGCTTCCATAACATTCCCGCACCAAGAATGTCATAACTATGGTTATGACGTTGGAAATGTTAGGGTTAAAACTACAATATCAATATATTGAAGCTAATAAGTTGTAGTTAACAATGGATTACCATATTACATTTGAATAAATACAAGGTTTAAAGTAACAATTGAACTAACACAAGTGTAGTAAAATAAGTTAGTTTTGAAATATCAACAATTCAGGGTGCAAATGGGATAACATGAACCACACTTGCTTATTTAGGGGGACTATTTTTGGAGGAATACTTTTTAGAATATTTTTTAAAAAGTATTAATATATATATATAATTATGTCTAGGTTTATGTAAATTTTTAAAAAATATATGTCATTTTCAAAAGTTTTGAAGTCTATTTATAAGTCTTTTTAGTGTTAAAAAACACACATTACAATGTTAAATGAGTGTTTTTGAGAGCTATTTATTCATCAAATATTTTTCAAATTAATTCACATGTTTCAATGATATATTATGATCATTAATATATCAAAAAAATCTTATACTTTGAACACCAAATTAAATTATCACTTTTACATGTGAAAAACTAAGCATGTGTTACACATGTTGTGGCTCCACAACACTCATAAGGTACATATGGATTTTTTCAATGAAAATTAAAAGAAGTGTAATTTGGAACTACATGTAGATGCATTAAAATAAGTTAAGGTGGAAAAGGAGATGCTCTAACTGGAATTCAAACATTAGGATGATAAATATTAGGAGTTGAAAACACTTGTTGATGGGAATGCATTTTAATGTCTAACATTGACTACACACAACATTAAATGATATCATATTGTAATTGAATAATAGTAACAAATTTTATAACTAGAGTACAACTTAACAATAGTTATGAAGGTGTATGAAGAGGCATTCCCCAATTTTTTATATGAGTCCCCACCACAAACTACATAATATAAAATAAATAGTCCTAAATTTGAGATAGAGTTAACAAGTCCAAGTGGAGAGGTTGTAAAAATGAAAGTTAGAAACAACAATAGACATGAAGAAATGAAAGGTGGAAGCATAATGGAGATGGCCTAGGGAGTAGATCAAATAGCACAATAATAGGAAAAGCTTTTAGCAAATTTGCTTATGATCATAGATCAAAATCACACACAACAATCAACACATTGTTTACACAATTAGATTCTACATATTATGTGACAACATCAGCAATTGTAATATTTATAGATTTTGTGACAAATTTGTACCATAAATCTTTGTATCAGAGGAGGATAATGGCCATATACCATTCAATGGGGAGGTTCAATGACATCAACCTAAGCCAAGAGGAAAAGATTAAACTATTCAAGGTTCACTGTAGGAATCTGTAATTGAAACATTAAGTAATTTATAAACTTTCGTAATTATATTAATAGGTTCAATTTTGTGCTTTACATTTTCAAGATTTTGAAGACGGAATCCAAACTAAAGGAGGGTAATGTTTAGGGTTAATGAGGACTTGCATTGTAGTTTTGGACTAATTAGGACAAAAGAAAGGATTTGAATTATACTTTTGGAGGGACTATTTGAATTCCATGAAAATGTTCATGAGGAGAATATGAAAAGGAGATCATTAATAGGGATAGGATTTCAAATTAGAAAAGAGGAAAATAAAGAATTCAAACATGAAATTTTGGATTTTGTGTTGAAAATAATCTATGATCATTTTGTCTTAAGCAATGAAGAATAATATGAATTTTGTTGCATGCTAATAATAATTGTGTATGTGAAACAATAGGATTGATGTTATAGTAGAAATGTATATCATCTTTATTTTTTTCTGTAATATTTTAGATGTAAAAATTGAAATGTAGATTTTGTGGTAAGAAGTTTCAATTCAGGAATTGCACAATTTAAGGTTTATCAATAATGTTTTGAAACACTGCAAAGTCTAATTGATGGTACCATTAATCCCATTTATTTTTGCATCCACTATTGCATATACTACTACGTTCTTTGTGGATTTGGACCCTTCATCACATGGGCCTAGTGTAACCTAAACCGGTACCCCAAATCTATGTCCATGTCAATGGAGAAGTCTAAGACCACTAAAAGAAAAGTGGTAATTTATGATTAGTCCTTGCAACTAGTTTTTAATTGCAAGTGACATTTGAGACTAAAATCCCATTAGTCGTGTTGGACAAGTTGCATACAACATTAGTTACAACTAATAATGAACTTTGGATGTAAAAAAAAATCAATAAAATACACCTTCATCCTTTGATTGGCCATATATTTATTGTCATTTACAACAAAAAAATTGTAACTATTTTGGAAAACAATGAGAAGAAATGATGTGTTGCCACATGTCCCATCTATTATTTATTTTAAATATCTTAAAGACAAATTTGAAATAATCTAAGATGTCCAATTTATATGTTTGCAAGCTTTTTGATTGTGACATATGGCATAATTAGAATTTGCCACATAACATATTTAAATATTTTAAGTATAATTCTAAAAAAAACTAAAATGTCCAACTTATATGTTTGGATGCTTTTAGAATGTGACATGTGGCACAATCAAAATGTGCCATGTTAAATTTGTCCAAAATCAATTTACGTAAATAGGTGAGTATGTAAATAGGTCAAACAAAATAGGTAATTAAAAAAGATCTACCTACCTATTTATTTAGACCAGGCACCTACATACACTACCTAGGTTAGAATTTTAGATATGTATTTAGATAGGTAGAATGTAAGTGGTTAGGTTGATAGGTTGGTTAGGAAATCAAAGTAAATAAGGGTTAAGTAATAATTTATAATTTGAATTTTGGGTTAAGCCTTTTTAGTTGGATCATCCCATATGGCCCATGTTTTTTAATATGAAAATGTGTAAAAAAAACCTTATTTATAAACTTTTCAAGATGAGAATGGAAAACAAAACTTATGGGATAAAATTTGAACTTGGAATTTAAATGTAAATTATATTGCAATTAAAGAGTTTAATTGCAAACTACTTAGAACTAGAAGGTTTATTACACATCTTTGATCTTTATTTTTAAAAATTACATAATCAAATAAACGTGTGGCTAACTAACTAGCTAATTAATTAACCAATGAGAAACGTAGTTATTCATTAAGTAATTAATTAATGAACTACTTAATCCAGTACTTTAAAACACTTCACCAAAACTTGACATTAATGACTAAGACAAATATGACTAACGACCATTTCTAGTCATACAATCATACATGCTATGTTTTTGTGCCTAGTCATATTCTTGTAACCATAGATATGACTACATGACTAAAAGTTTTCATGAAGAAGACTAAGTGATTAAAAATCGTCTTCATAAACACCATATATTATTTAATAATATACAATTTGAAATGATAAAACTTATGAATTAAAAGGGAAAAGAACTAGAAGGTAGACATACATACCTAGTAAGGATATCATAAACTTGTAAATGATCAAACTCATAATTAATGCACAAATAATTAATTAATACTTATAATTTGTAGAACTTTTGCTATGGTGTCACTAATAATTTAATGTGAATATCTATATAGTGGTTTTTAACAAATTGGGGGAATTTTTTTCATTTTTGAGAGTTTTTTCAAAAAATGGAAAAACAATTGCCAAAGTTCTTGAAACCATAAAATTAATACAAAATTGATGCCATAATATAATTAACATTTAAATTAAAACTCTTGCTCAAAGGTTTATTTAAATGAATTTTTTTTGAATTTCTTGACATTAAATAATAAAATATATTTTTCTTTATGATATCCAATGAATTTCAAAAAAAATTCACATGGCCCAAAATGACATTTTTTTCATGTTTCTATGTGATGGGTAGCAAAAAATATAAAATATGATCTTTAGTAATTTATCAAAATATTTGGTCATATAACTTGGAATTTAAATATATAATCACAGTTTATTAAATTTAAAAAAGTGTATAAATTAATAATTATGAAATTCGATTATTTAAATTTCTTTTATAATTACATTTATACCATTTTTATTGATTCATTATATTTTAAAAGGTGGGAAAATATTATATATCTATATCTATATATATATCTATATATATATAACCACGTTGATGATAAATATGTTTGTTTACAAATTGTTTTATGAAAACAAAGGAAAAGAAAATCTTTAGGATATTATTATTGTTCAAATGTATGAGATAGTCAGGATTGAAATGCATTTTTAGTTAATTTACTTGATAGTTTTGCTAATGTTTTCTTCTAGATGTGTAGATATTTGAAAAATCTTTAAGACTGAAATTTATTTATTTTCATTTGGACAATGTATGGAAAAAATAATAATGGTCAAAGTAAGGTACTTTTGTATGAGACAAAGGATGATGTGAGATAATGTTGTAAATTTATCCCATATCCTTTGTCAACAAGTTCAACATTGGAAACTATATAAATAGGTGAAAAAGTATTGGTCTGCACAGAATACATGCACTAAGTATATTCAAAGTGCATTTATTACTTGTGATGAGCCAATAAAAAGGCTTGTTATTAAAAAATAAATAGAATTCTACATACCCATGTACTTAAGCTTGCTTGTCTACTTGCCTACCTACCTACCTACCAAATCGCTAGATTAAATTGAAATTAATGTGTAATATATTTGATGGCATATACGATTAATGGATAAGTGATGTGTCCATATTCATTACATAATCATGTAGTCATGAATAACATTTATGAGTACGAACCCAATCATGGGTGTAATCATATTTGCCATGTTTTGGTGTACTAAAAACTAATAGATTAATTACACATAGTAATTTCTAGTGACATAATCATATATTAATTAACTATTTAAAATATTGGGAATAAACATGGTAAAGTAGACAACTAAATATCCTTGGCAATCTACTTGACAAGTAGAAAGAAAATAACAACAAAATCCATCATAAACCATTTGTATGTGGAATATTTATACTTGAATGATCAAAAACAAAATAGTTCTTCACTATTGTGCATTAACTTTCAAACTTCACATTATAAAAGTACGTTGAATGTAGATTTTAAAAATTACAAATATATTTTATAATCTACTTTTCATTTACTTTTTACATTGTGGACTTTTGTAAAGTATGTGGTAAGTAGATTTTAACAAATAAAAAGTAAAGTTATTTTTTTATGGAGACCTTAAAAATACAATTATCTTTATATCCTTACCTAGTATCAATATGTCCCATTGAATGGAATATGTTAAGGATTCCCAAATCACGAATTTATAGTGCAATAAATAGGGATTTTTACCTACTTTCAAAAATTTTAGAAAGAAATCTTTTGAAGTAAATTTTTACAAATGTAATAAAGGGCACCAAGGGTATTTTGTCATACTTCCATCCATTTCGATGTTACTTTATTACATTTATATGCATCATACAAGATAAAAATGGAAACACTTGTTTTTTGTATATATTTTACCATTTTTTCCCTATTAATAAATAAATAAAAATGTCTATTCAATTTTTTAAATTATTGATTATACCATTTTTTAGTTAATTAATTAATTAATATTAAATATTCATCATAAATATTCTAAAAACCTATATAGAGGTCAATTATTAAATTAATGTGTGATACAATTTGAATACATGTGGGGTTGGAACTCATTTGTCCACATTTGTGTTTAATCTGACATGGATGGGTCTTCTTGAATGAAAACCATGTTAAAAGTTGTCCAATGGAAGAATTAAAAAAACATAACTTGCAAATTAATTATAGTGTTGTTGCAAGCATAACCAAATGCAAATCATAGTTGTAGAAATAACCAATGATACTCACAACCAACAAGTGGTTGCAAGTAGTCACAAATTGATTGGTTACAAAAACCCAAGTTTCTTCTAGTGGGTGAACATGAAATATTTGCAACATTAGTCATAAAAGCATTGAACATATGGCATGCACTATGGAGGTGGGTTCAAAACAATGTTTAGATCTAATGTGGGCACACATGTAAATTAATTAATTTATTGGTCATTAATTAATTAATACATTATAATGTTGGCAAAATGAATAAGGTCAAAAGTAGTAACTTCAAGATTCTTAGGAAGAGTTATAAGTGAGGATGAGTTCAAAACAAAAATTAATTAAAACATTTGAAACCTATAAAATTAAAAATCTCCATCCCATCCATGGTTAGTAAGATGGGGCATTTGTTCGGCTACAATTTCAAAATGGAGTCCATTCAACATCTATGCAAAATGTTTATAAAGATAGTTGTGGCTCTATACAAAACTATGTAAAGTTTTTTGGAATCAAACCTTTTCATCAATTGTCTCAATTCCTTTTCAAGGCACCACTCCACCACTCCACTCACATGATGTACACATCAACAACCACAATGCTGTTCATTGAATAGATTGTCTTGTGTCCAATAAACCAAATTTTATGGGCCGCATCATTCTAAGGTTTACAAATCTTGATGAACATGCCATCAATGAACCCATGCAACCCGAGAATTATAGTATGGTGATGTTCAACACAATTTATTCTTATATTGTGGGCCATTGGAATTGATCCCTAATTACATCATTGATGTAAAATGGTGAAGATGGCATTATCACATATGAGATTGTTCAACTAGTTCCATAAAAAATGCCCCATAAATGCAAACATTGTCGTGTTTCATGTACAAAATGAACTACAAAAGGCATTATTTTATCAATTTTGAAAGACACCTTGTTTGAATGTGGTGATCACATATAAGTCCATATAGTAATTTTGAGACTTTAAAACCAAAACCTTAACCCAAACCCCTAAAACTAAAATCTTAACCTTCACCTTTAAAAGTAAAACCCTAAACACAAACCTTAAAACTAAAACCTTAATCCTCAAACTTGACTTTGAATGCTAAATCTAACCCCCTAAAACTAAAACCCTAATCTTAACAATTAAAACTACAACCCTAATTTTAATCCGAAAACAAAAATTGTAATCCTAATTCCAAATCTATAATCCAAAACTCGAAACCCTAACCTTAAAACCAAATCCGTGATCCAAACTTTAATTTCAAATCCTAAAATCCAAACCTCGAAACCCTAACCTTAAAATCAAATCCATGATCCAAACTTTAATTTCAAATCCTAAAATCCAAACCCAAATCAAAATTCTAAAGCCAAAACTTTAAATTCAAGATTTCAATGTGTTGTTCACTTATAGATTGTGTGTGGCACGTAATGGTGGGTACCATTAATAACATTAACTCATCAAGTTTGATGAAAGTGAAATTCATCAAAGTTTCAAACAACCTTTGCATTGTTCACATAATTGGGAGCACATTTGAAACGTGTAGACTAAAATCCATTAACTAACCCACACCCTTGTTGAATTCATTTGTTGATAGACAAAATATATACTCTTACAAAACATGTACACAAAAATCTCATTATTCTTATGCATGCATGTTCAAACTAAACACAATGTATAAATTCAAATTCAAAAAATAACAAGATGTTTTTCATGCATGTTATTAGAAATGAATAAGAATACAAAAAATTCAAACTCATTGCCTTATATAGATTAAATGGTTTTTACTAATAACTAAAATAGCTACCTAACTAAATAGGAATTGATATATTAACTATTAATTAATTAACTAAAAAATATATATATTATGATTATACACTTACCAAAATCAAATCTATATTTGATACATGATTAATATTGATTCAAAATAAGTAGCACTAGTTATAATTAGGAAGGTAAAATATATAGTACCAACTAGTAATCTAACTAGCAAGATTAAACTAATTAGTTAATATTTATACAATTTCTAACTTAACATTTAATTTTAGATTATCAACTTGAGTATGCATGTGATGTAAGTGATTGGTATGCAAAACTTACAAAATCAAAATATATATGAACTTCCAAAATGAAACTCATGGACTATTGCTTTTAATAACAAGTTTCATATATGAATTTCAAAATGGTTCAATAATGGATATTATGATTGTTATGGATTCAATTTTCATTAGAGAATATTGGAATAAAATCAAGCTTTAAATATTTGGGAGCATGTTGATTGTAGGTTATTTTAAATGATTTTTAAAAACAATTATTACTGTTAAAAACATGGGATTGTTTTAAAAATCCATATCAATATGTAAAAATATTCATTTTATGTTAGGTTTGTGCACATGTACAAAATTTTTTATCGTTAGGTGGGGTTGAAGTTCAACATAAAAAAATTGCTTGGAATTGATTGATTGTTGTTGTTTTACCATTTGATTTATCCAAGGCTAAATAAATATATTTAAAATGGACTTTGGGTGACGTTTTTAGGTGTTGTTATTTGGTTCACCTTAACTTGCACTCACCCTAATCATTTACATGGAACAGCCTCATCATTGAAAAAAATGGTAAAAACATTAAAAAACATGTTTTAGAAGCAATTGGACTTCTACATTTCAAAAATTAAGGAAATGAACATAACACATATAAAGTTTGTGAATGTTATTCCTAATTTGTGTTCATGTGATGAACTTAGCCTTCACAAATAGAAGTAATGCAATAATGTAATCTAATGCTACAATTTTTGCATAACATTGACAACCATTCAACAATCACATGTTTATAATTTAATTAAACTACTTTTGCACATCACCAACGGTCATTCAATAACCACATATACTAAACAATTCATTACAACTTCACATCACAAACAAGTTTTCAATAATCAAAAGCCATATATCAATTATATCATTAATATCAATGTAGAAAAATAAACTATAACAATTGAAAACAAGAAAATTCAAAAGTAAAACAAATTTGGAACAAATGGAAACAAAAAATTGTTGCCTTAAGTTGAAGA
The DNA here is from genome assembly GCA_963921925.1 of Sphagnum tenellum. NCBI lineage: Eukaryota > Viridiplantae > Streptophyta > Sphagnopsida > Sphagnales > Sphagnaceae > Sphagnum > Sphagnum tenellum. The sequence goes on along the minus strand of OY998158.1, from coordinate 14,433,968 downwards.
TGTTGTGGAAGTTAGAGATGTTACTCAGAAATGGTTTAGAAGAAATTGAATAAGTTAAAGATGACAAACCTTGAAAACAAAATTGGAAACAAAATATTGTAAATCTAAAAATAAGAAAAGATTACACAAGTAAAAACACATGAATTTTAGAAAATAAAAAACAAGACTAAAAAATAATAATGCGGAAACATACATAAAAACTCTAAAAAATGAAAATGGCAAAACGTAAGACAAAGAGACTAATTGCAAATACATAGAGATTTAAAAAGAAAAAAGGAAACTTAAGGGAATGAAGGGAAGGAAAATGAAGATAGAAAAATTCTTCCTAAACAACCTTTGCATTAGGTCAATGTTAAGGCACCATAGGTTAGATCTACTAATCCTAATGGTACAATGACTAACATTAGAATTGCCAACATTAACTCTAAATGGCCCTTAAGTTTGTCAACCATACAACAAATCAATGCATTAAAAAGGACAAAGAAAAATTCCCATTGGATGACATATGATATTTGTGAAAGTGGGTAGCCTAAAACAATCAAGGCCATATTGTAAAGGTACCATGGCAACTTCAACACAAATTATATATACATTTAAAAACCTTGAATTTTTCAAAAAAAGGTGAATCCTTTTAAAATATTTATTTTTCAAACTGGAATCTTCAAAACTAATTAACTATTTGCCAGACATGTGTTGAATCTAAACTTTTACTATAATAACAACAAATTAAAGATGTGTTACTTACCATACAAAAATGTATAAAATATACTTACCATAGGTATTTAATGCCATGTTCATAGCATATGACTCCAAGAGATGTTCATTAAAGGCACATACACAAGAAAATTGGTTTCAATGTCCTATATAACCATCACTTTTGTTTTGAGTAAATCATAATTGAAAATTCAACTCAATGATAGTCATCTCCATTTATTATTTCTTCTTCCATGAACCCGTCAACTTGCTCCTATAATATCAATTGCAAAATTTGTAGTAGTCTGTTTAACCTCACCAAATCCTCCAACTTAATTTTCATCATCAATTTGTTCAAATTAACGAGGCTCCCCATTATAATGCTCACTACTATTAGTAACAATATCTGAATCTGAAGCAAATGCATCTTCACCTTTGGTTCTGATAAGACTACCTTGATTCAATATCCAATCAGTTATGTCAAAAATCATCACTGATATGTGTGTTCTTTAAGACAGTAACATCTACTTACATTAGAATTTTGAGTTCATCTTTTGTAACAAATTTACCATAGTTAATGGCAATACTTCCACATTGGCCCTTAGACCATGCCTTACTTGGATTAAGCCTTGTTCCACATCCACAATTGCACCAATCTTTATCAAAAATCCAAGCCAAGTCATATGTCATAATTGTCTGTATAAACTACCATGAAGGTCATAGTGCACTATACTCCTCCAACCTTCATTGGTACTTTGTCAATTTTACCGAGAGCTTGTGTGACAACTCCTGACGCTATTTTATAAGTTTTAGATCTAGTTACTAGATGCATTATGCCCAATTCTCTAACTACAACAACAACCATAACAAACATAAAAACTCCAATATCCACCAATCCTTCATCAACATAGTTGTTGATTTCCACAAGCAAATGAGGAGTCTTGCTTTGATGTGTCTTGTTGATGCAGATCTTCCTTAGTGTTGGAATTGTAAAACCATGCACACTTGATTTCTAGTTGCCTCTAAATCTTTCTTTCATCTAGCTAACCTTACCAAACTTTCAAGGTGTTCTAGTTCCCTTAGAATCATAATAATTGTTTCCATAGGTGAAAGGGAAATCTTTCCTTTTATGAAGTGGGCAAGAATCTTGGACTTGACTGAAATGTCTTGGCTTACACTTGCTCCATCTCTTGCAGCTTTGAAGGTTAGTACAACCCCTCCTGGTGCTACATCAACATGAATTCTCCTTCTAGGCATTCGGGTGTAAGAGAAAAGATTCTCATTCCTGCAAAGGTTGTCAAGTTGTTGCATGGTCGCATCTTCATCATTCAACAACACGTCCAAGAAGTTTGTAACTCCAGAGTGAGACTTCCCATCCTTGGGTTTCTTCCAACATTTGTTTTCATAATGGCTTAAACATGTGCAAAAGGTACATTTTATTCCATAATTCTCTATCCTATGAGGCATATCACACTTGGCACATTTTGGTTGTGGTTCATTTAACCTCGGACAGGTGGTGGCCAAATGGTTTCCTCCTTTGCAGATTTGGCATCCTCCAAACATAGAAGAAGAAGATGATGCCTTTAGATTGTGTACAATCCTTTGAAGAAATTAATAACTGTGTTGTTTAATGCAGTGACCTGTTTCTCCATCATGGTTTCTGAGGCCCCTTCTTATTGTTCCTCTTTCAAAAGTTCATAGGGAGTTTTTCCAAGCTCGCCCAACACTTTCTCCAGTTCTATTGCAACACCAACTAACTCTTCAATATCTGTAAACATCCTTACCACATACAATTTTTGTATTTATGGCCTTAATCTAGCTAGAAATCTTCTTTTCTGCTCAACGTCTTGTATCTTGCCCCTTTGAAACAATTTGTCAAAATGTTCAAAGTATTTTTGAACTTTCTACTTGGGTTCTTATTTGATGGCATCAAGCTTCATCTCAATGTCATCAGCATCTACCTCCCCATACTTTTGTACTATCAGAGTCTTTAGCCCAATTGGTTGGTGCTAGCTGCAACCTCCTGAACCATTCCTTGTAACTACCTCTCAAATTCAGCTTCATAATCTTGAACAATTTGTTTACATTCAAATCTTGCACTTCAACAGCCATAATAAACCTCTCAGCCCAGTCATTAACGTCCTCATGGTCTTGCCCCCAAAATAGTTCATCCATCCCCTAGGGGCTAGTCATTTTGCAAATGTTCAACTTGAATTTAAAATTGCAACAATTTTTTATTGCACAAATGTCTTTAAACCACCTTTAGGTAGCCACAATCTTGTCCTATCCTCCAAACACACCATTGTGCTGGAAAAGGTCTTAACAACACTAACAACCACCTTATTTATGTTCTAAAAGCATCAAAATAGTTTATTTTCAGATGTGTAAACCTTCAACATTTCCATTGATTATTGATCCTAATTATGACTCTTTCATACTCAGGATATCAAGTGCAACAAACTTTCTTTCAAGAAGTAGCCAACTGTGATTCAATTTAAAAATTCAGATTGATCTACTTTTGCTATTGGTCTTAAAGGTATAACATTAGATAGGAAAGTGGAAAAGTTTTGCTCATTTGTGGATTCTTGTTCGAACTGCCACCCTTCTTCTAGATTATGCCATATCTTCCAACTTATGATGTGGGATCTTAATTCATAATGTTCCACCTTAAAAAGGTGATCTCCTTTCTAAAACAAGTCTTCCACACTAGGGATGTATGATATGGTAAAATGGTGAGGCGAAAAAGAAAACTTGGGAATCCAAATGTCTCATATTCTAGGTACATTACGTTGCCTTTCAGGAAATGAAAGCAAAACTCTACACAGGGTATGAAGTGTAGTGGTATTGCCTTTGTAGTTCTGAGGTTAACCCCCATCCCTTTGTTCCATTCCTTAATTTCAACCAAATTTGAGTGCGTGTATAAAAGCCATCATGAACTATTTCTACTACCACATCCCCAACTCAAGCTTCATTAGGGTCTATGCCTATAACTATTACTATGCCAAAACCCAAGAAACCTAAAATTATAACTCCTATCTATGGTCCACCTTGCCCCCTTGGATAATCAAACCTAATGACTATCCATTGCTCTTGAATTTCATGCATAACCTCATTTGTATCAACCTCATCTACATTAGATGATGACATGATACTCCAATTATTGTCATACCCAAACATACATAAGTTTAAGTAATATCACCAGATCTGATCCTATTCTAATACCAAAAGAGAGGGTGCACAAAACATTTGCTTTTCATAACCTTAGTCTTGTTACAAGTCTGTAACTCATATCTTATCAAGTAGGCAATATTATAGCAATCCGAATTTGGGGTCCCATAGCATATGATCCTCCAAAGTCGGACGGGTCTTAAGAAAAAGCACGACTATCAACCTACCCTAAATTTGCTACAGTAGTAGTCCTTAGTTGTTGTTGGAAACAATAATGTTCTTGTATTGTGAGCGTAAGATGTTAATAGGGTCTGGCTTGAAGTCAGCAATTTCAATGTTCGTTTGGTCTATGATGAGCCGTTAATTCCCCCCACTACATAGATCAATGCACAGAAATGCTTGTTCTTTATTTAGGTGGATGGCACTCCCCCGTTCTAATCTTTGGCACATATCAACTTTTAGGTACTACTCAACAATTGAACCAAGTACACCAAGTGGGTTTGCAACTATTCAAGAAGGAAACAAAATTCTATGAGAAATATGGATCTATGAATGCTTGCTGTGATTTCTTCCATCCTATTTTTTTTTCTCTCACATTCTACCCAATCCCAAGGATACCCACAAAAAGGTTTCTGGCTCCTAGTCAGGTGTTATGAACTACCCATTTGATTTCCAAGTAAGGTCTCCCCCAAACCCCTACAAATGTAGTTTTCTATATGTTTGTAATTCTATAGTTCAGACCACCTTTAGGCGTCATCAACCTTCAGCATCAACCTCTGATTAATCCTAATTTTAACCAGAACATAGGGTTGGCCATCATATAGTCACTAGTGCAAAGGAGAAAAACACAACTATCTATCTTGCAAGCTCACCCTTACCACCACAAATTGCTTTACTTTCTACCAAACAACAACCTTTTTTTCTCCTTCAAATCTTGTCTCTTATCCTCATCCAACCTCCTCCTCTATTCGTCTTCCTTACACCCATGAATCACACTTGGCCATCCATCGTTAGCCGCCACCCTATTACACATAACACACAAGCAACAAACTTTCCTACTCATAACCACTAACAAACAATAAAAAGATAAACCCCGTTGTCTGCATGAAGAAAGTTGATGGCGATTCAACACCTAAACCTTAAAATGAATATAACGTTCACACTATAGAAACTTAGAAGACTCCCTGTCCGATCACTCCTTGTCCGGTCATACTATACTAGCAGACTAGATTGAAAACTAGGATGTGCTGCATAATAATCAAAAGGAGTTGAACCAAAAAAAATTAATTTGTTTTTCCAGTTGTTGATTTGGGGTCCACCTCAAATTGTTGTTGTGGTTGTTGTTACAAAGCAACTTCAATGAGACATTCCAACTTCTGCTCCTTTCCTTTCTTCCACACCCCTCCTCTTCCTCATTCCACTTCACTTTGAATGGGCCAAAAGTTTCAAGGTCAAATTGACTGTGGCTTGCACAATGCTAAACTTGCACACAATTTGTTGCCAATTTGTAAGGTCTCCCTTTTTTTTTGGTAAGATTTAGATATGGTGGTTGGCATTGGGTTCTTCTTTCTCTCCATCTCTCTCTTTCTCTTAGAGCTATTGGGTAGGGACAGACAAGCACCTTCAAGCTATGAAACAAAAATCTAGATCATCTAGCAAAACTAGGGTTGGTCAGTAGGCCCATATTCAAGTGAATCTTTCCTCCTTTGGTATGCCTTTTGGTTCCAAACACAATTTGTGGTGCTTATGGATACATCTGACTACAAAATTTAGCCTTTACAACAACAAATTTTTTTAATTTGCATTGATGGTAACATCCAAAAGATGGGTTAATCTCACTTTATTGTTAGAGATCAGCAGTAATAAAATGGCTTGTACAACAACACTATACATTGGATGAAGTACAACTTTCAAATAGTGCACAAATGGGTTTGGATGAATGTTGGGTAGGTACCTAGGTTTTACTAACACCATCTTGAATGGTGTTTAGAGATTGTTCATGGGTATTCATAACGTCATTGTTGTGTAAATTTGGGGGACTAAAAGGACATTAGAGTCCCCCAAAATTGTTGTCACGAAATACAATTTTTTACATTTCAAAAAACTGACAAGATGTGCACATCAAACTTGATTGTGAACTTTGAGGAGATTTTAGAAGTTTGGAACTTGGTTTAAATAATTCTTCTTTTTTTTATCTACAAAAATGAGGATTTTGTATGTGATGAATATATTTGAACCAAAATAATACTTGTTGTAAAGTATATAAAATGATAAATATACTTTAAAATGAGGTTATAGGTGAGTTTTTTTATATGAAAATATAGGGGAATAATGAAAATGATATAGGAAAAGATAATCCATCAATTGTTTTGAAAATGATTATTTTTTTTTCACAAATTGATCAAAGAAATACATGATTTTTCAATGTTGGTAAGCCATAAAAACTTTATTATTGAAAGGTCCCATTTGTGTTGTAGACTTGAAAAAAAAACTTGAAGCGGATTTTGAAGGTACTAGTTATGTTGTAGATTTGGAAAGATGTGCTTTTGGGTCTATAATGGATTTAAATTGAATTTTAGAAAGGCCATTTGTGATGTAGATTTGGAGAAAGGTTAAGGAGGTTTTGTAACGGATTTGTATCCTCATTTGAACGCCCAATGCTCATTTGATATGTATATAACCATGGAGAAAGGTTTTGTGGTGCTTGGGTATTCACTTGATTTGAAAATCCAAAGGTTTTATAAGGGTATATATTGGTTTAAATTTAAAATTCCAAAAGGTATACAATGGTTTGCATTGACCTCATAATTTGAACTTCAAAAGGTTTTATATTGTTTGGGTATGTACTTTATTTGAATGGTTATTAAACATTTTTGGTAGTTTTCTGATTTGGGCTTTATAGAGATGATTTGTGTGAAATAAAAAACATTTTGTGCATTTAATCTTGAGAGGTTTATCTAGTTATGGCCCTAAACATGACAAGTGATCATCAAGAACTAAAGTTGATGGTGTAAAAGACTTCATTTGAGCAAAATGCAAAATGTGAAGTCCTAATTAATGAACCAAAGGTTAAAGGTGCCATGCAAGGAAACAACCCTTTTATAGCTTAAAAGTAAGTGTTATAGTGCTTAATGAGTGCTTTGTTAATTTTTGATTCATTGGATTAATTTCAAATTAATTCACATGTTCCCACGATATATTAAAAATACAAATATATAAACAAATCTTATAATTTCAATATCAAATTAAATTAGGTGCCATGCAAGGAAACAACCCTTTTATAGTTTAAAAGTAAGTCTTATAGTGCTTAATGAGTGCTTTGTTTATTTTTGATTCATTGGATTAATTTCAAATTAATTCACATGTTCTCATGATATATTAAAAATACAACTATATAAAAAAATCTTATAATTTCAACATCAAATTAAGTTAGGACTTTACAACATGAAAAAACCAAGCAAGCATTACACTTGCTATGGTACATGTTATTGTGACTACACCCCAACCATCTTTCTTACTTTAGATCAATTTCCTATAAAAGGCTTCATATATAAATATTATTTTAAGGACCATTTAAAGTCAATGCTTGTTAAAAATTCTACTTTTATTCAATGAGTTCATCTTGGTTGATGGAAATAGGGTTTTGAAAATGAATAATATATGGTTTAAGGTTTTATAGTTTTTTTGTACATGAAAATCCTCAAGCTATGTATATTTTAACCAACATGTAAATTAAATTAACCTAATGGTGAAGTTTGTAATCCTTGATGGTTTTGTTTCAAAATGTCAATTTTTGGTTTGAATGAAATTTTATCATATCTAAAAATGTTGGGGCATTTTATTTCTTCCATGCATTAACCTCTTCCACATATAAGCCAATTGATTAGGAAGTAAATGTGTGAGTTACATTAAATTGTTGTTGGATTATTATTAATTTCATTTTGTGAAAATTGTTGAAAACATAAAACAACTCAAAATCACTCAAACCAACTTTGCCATTCAAGTTGTTTCAATTGAAAAATTGTGAATCAATTTATGTGAGGATCAAAATTACCCATTTAGGTTTAGGGTTGATGCTAGAGCATTGTTCAAGGTGTTAGTGATCATAAAGGTCATAGATAAAACAAATAACTTTTAAAGAATTGAAATAGATATTTAGAATGATGAACTAACTTAGTTTGTTTTTTCATTCCACTAACACTTTTGTGGCACGGGTGGATTAAACCTAGTGGATGAACATTTGATAATTTCACATGATAAGTAGGATTTAGTTGGAAGAGGGATCTATTTTTGGATTCCTTATTGAAGGATTGTAGAAAATTTTAATTGTTATCAATAAAAAGGAGCCAAATAATGAAATAACATTGGGGTTAGGTTTCATTGCACCATGTATATGAATGTGATTTTTGGTTGGTCCTTTTTGGTCCTAATTTTTGGCAAATCATGATTTGATCTTGCCCAATTTTAGTCCATCCCCATAATTTTTATTTGTAATGTTTTGCATTACATTCAAAGGTGATCCATTCTTCCTTGGTATAATTTTAAGTAGGCAATCTAGATCTTGATATATAATTTTATCAATTTTTATCACAAATTTTTTTCTTAATCTAGTAACTAGTTTTGAATTTCATATTGGATAGTTGACCTTATTAATCTATTTTTGCATCAATATAACTCATTTTTTTCCCTAAATTTTGTTGCATCTTTTTTTTCTCGCTAAACAAATCAATGACCCACCAATACCATTGAAAAATTGTTTCTTTCACCCCACATTGAGATAACTGGATTCGCATTGATGGGAAGCATATATTTCATTTATCATGTAGGTAATTGATAGATAGAGACTCTACCACAACAAAAAAGTTCTTTTGCCAAACCAATCCCTTAGTTGATACATTTTTGCAATTCATAGGTAGTTATTGGTAACATCATGATAAGATTTGATCTACTTATATTATTAATAGGTTTTATTGGTCATTAGTAAGATCAAGTTTGGTAAGAGTTTAGTAAGATGCAAAGAGTAATACTAAGAGAGATAAACTTGAAAATAAATACAGACATGGACGATGAGGGATTAAGGCATAGACAAACAAACATAAAGAAGTAACAAATAAATAGAAAGGCAAGAAAGAAATAAAAAGCTAGAAGGCCAAAAATAAAAGAGAAAAAAATGAAAGAAAGTAGAAAGATAAAAAAACAAATGGACAAAAAGGTAAAAAAGGGGAAAAGGTGAAGGAAAGGAAAATGAAAAACATGAACATAGAGAAAAACTTTGGTAGATACACAATTGAAACAAAGACATAAAGACTTGCACAACCTGCACCATCCCAATTCAAATGTATTAATATGTAAAAAACAACACAACATTGAAAAGGCAACATAATTATAATGTGTGTATGCACCTAGTGTAAATCTTTGATAAAATAGAAAACTTTCATCATATTTACACCCATTCTACTTGAACCCAATGCAACAAAACACAATGTGCATAAGCCATAGGTTGTTTTAATGAACATAATACACATGCCTTCATTGCAAGCAAGATAATACAACAAGCACTTGATTGCTTTCAAGAATAGAAGCACATGAAAGCTTAAGTGACTATAATTCAAAACAAGTTTTGTTTTAGAGTAACAATGCTCCTTTAAAAATGTAGTTTAGAAAAACACCACCATAAGCAAAAAAAACAAAGTAGCTCCAACAACTATAGATTGACAAAACAAGTTTCATTTTAGGGTTTTGGAAATACAAAGTTCTCTTCAAATAGAGCTTGACAATTATGAAATGAATGTTCAAAGCTCAAAACTCACACCCACATCTAGAGCTTGAAATACATAATGAAGAAAGACGACTTACTTAAAACCTTTTTCCTTGTGTACAAAGATCATAATTGGCACTTACGTACATGGCACCTACTTGCATCAATGCAAACAATGAGATGACAAGGACAATAATTTTTTTAAAACCCACCAAAGTTGTTGCTTCTTGTTTTTCCTATCAATTGTCACAATGTCCTCTTGCTATGCAAAGCAATGTACAACTCTTATTCTCAATTGCTATATTGAAAGCTCCTTGTAACCCAAAAGTTCTAACACCTAGTTGATGTAAACTCTACAAGAAGCCTGACTTGGTATCAACACTTGTGTATGAACAAAACAGAAGCCCACCCAGGTAGGACTTTGTGTGTGTGTGTGTGTGTGTGTTTTTGGGGGTAATTGCCCGGTGGTCAGGACATCTAATACCCATATCTATGCCCTGGTTCATACCCAGCCCCAACCTATACACCCACCCAGCACTGGTTTATACATAGGAAAAGGGTTTTTTACTAACAGAACTGGAAGCTAACAGAAAACTGTTTGCTGACAACTTACCAGCATCCATCCTTCATTGTGCACAGTACTGACGGCGTGCTGGTTGACTGGTGCATCTGAAGGCGACATCTTCGGCAAAGGAAAGGAAAATGCCGCTCTACTCACCCATGATCATCAGTGCAGTGTAGTCAACCCACGCAATAGCTTCCTTTTTTGGGATGCCTTGTTGATGCCGCATATAGTAGCAAAATGCGGTAAACTAAGATCCAAGCCAGAGACAAAAAAGCAGGCAAACTTGTCAGGGAAGAATCCCCACAACCCTAAAAATGTGCCTCACAAAGTCTAAGCACAACAACAAGAAATTGAAGGAGATGGGTTTTGCAGGAAACCGGCAGATGGGTGCTTGATATTTTTTATTTTGAAGAATTCAGTGGGTTGTGAGGATTCTTTGTGCTCTGATAATAATAAGTTTCTAGAGTAAAGCTGTTTAGCCGGTGAAGTTGTAGTACTCATGGCGAGGAGAAGCAGTAGTAGTAGTGGAAGCTGCTGGACATTTGGATCTTCTTCGTATTCACTAGTCTCTTTGATGCTGAAGAATTGCATTGGAGGTTTGGTGCTTTGCCACCTCCTCGTGTGCTTCCATTGCACAGTCGGTATGTACATGTTGTTGGATGCTTGAGATCAGTTTCTGATGAAAATTGTGAGTTTTTTTGGTGATGATGTTTGTGATGAATATGGTGAGTTCTTTTCTGATGGGTTGAGTGGAAGGTCTTCTCTAACACAAAAGATTTGTACATACCATTCAGTGGAAGGAGCGATCGGAGTGAACTATGGTCGTGTGGCGGATAACTTGCCGCAGCCGACGGTGGTGGCAAACCTGGTGCAGAGACTAGGCATCAAGCATGTGAAGATTTATGATACGAATGCGACGGTGCTCAGTGCGTTTGCAAACACGGGTATTTCCGTCATCGTTGCTGTCCCAAATAATGAAATCGTTTCTCTCGCAAGCAGTCCTTGTGCCGCTCTCACTTGGGTCCAGACCAATGTCAAGAATTTCTTCCCTGCCACACAAATCACTTACATTGTGGTCGGAAATGAGGTACATAATCAACTATCTCTGTAACAAAACGAAAATACTGGATCCATAACTTGGCAATTTGGGGATTCTCTGGAATTTTATTTTTTATAATACAAGATTCTTAACTTGACAATTTTGGATTTCCGTGGGAAAAAAAGAAGAGATTTGTAACTTTGGCAATTTTGAGGTTTCAAGAAAAAAATTAAAAGTATGCAACTGTTTAAGCAACTATAAGAACCCTTTCAAGTTCAATTGGTATGCAACTAGGCATATAGGCATCTAGTGATCCTGCTCTAAATTAGGGTATGAACGCTGATGACATTTTGCAACTCTTTGTTTCTTTAATCAGGTTCTCAGTGGCGACTCCTCAATCTGGCCATCACTTGTACCAGCCATGCAGCAAATCTACTCAGCTCTCCGCTTTTATAGCTTGGATACCAACATCAAAGTCTCAACGCCACATTCACTGGGGGTGTTGGCAGCTTCATTCCCACCCTCAGTTGGCGTTTTTCAACCTAACATCGCAAAATCCATCATGGCTCCTCTTTTGAGTTTTTTGAGCTGCACCCAATCTGCTTTCATGATCGATGCATATCCCTACTTTGCTTATCTGGCTGACGGGGGCCAGAACATTGCACTCAACTATGCCTTGATTGAGCCTGGTGCTGTTGGGTTCACGGATTCGAATTCAGGGCTTCACTATTCATCCTTGATAGATGCCATGCTTGATGCTACCATCTATGCAATGAAGGCTTTGAATTTCAGTAACATCCCATTGATCCTCACCGAGAGTGGGTGGCCTTCAGAAGGTGACCCGAATGAAATTGGTGCTAGTGTGGCAAATGCTGAGATCTACAACAACAATTTAGTCAGGCATGTTACTGTTGCACAGCCTTTGGGAACCCCCCTTCGACCGGGGGTCGAAATTGACACCTACATTTTTGCCTTGTTCAACGAGGATCTTAAGCCAGGAGCAACTTCAGAGCAAAATTTTGGTCTTTACTATCCCAATTTGACTCAAGTTTATCCCATCAATCTGAAACCAACTTGTTCTCAGTTTTCAACAAATTTAGCATTAAGTTAGTCATGTTAGGTAGGCTTCAAGTTGAGTGAATGGGCACAGTTGCAGATTCTCAACATATAAACTACTGTTGGAGTTGATCACATCAAAAGCTTGTCTTCCATTGTAGTCGAAAGGGAAAGTTTTGAATCAACAATAAGTTAGTTAGTGAATGGCTTGTGGTTTAAGGTTCCAACATTCAACACCCACTGAAGCTTGATGACTAAAGATCATCATGACAGACCTAATGGCTCTCTCCTTTATGGCAAGCCCTAAGGCCAAAAATGTTGGGCTGTTATGAGAAACAGAAATGAAATGAGCAGCCATAGAACCTTCTTTTTTTACTCTTCTTTCATAAAGACCACAGGTCCTTTAAGGTTTTTCTGAAACAACGAGAATCGACCGGTCGTCTCTTCTGATGTTTTTCAAATAACTGGAACTGATGATTCTCTGGATCTGGAACTCACAACCTGAGTCCTGACAAAGTAAGAACCACTGCTAAACATTCCTCAAAATGTGAGACCAAATGAAAATTACATCCTTGGCTAATCCATTTCTAGTCCTGATCTGATCCTATCCATTCTTAGTCCATCCCCATACTTTTTAGTTATTGTATTTTGCACTACACTCAAAGGTGATCCATTTATGGTTCCCATCATTAGTTGATCTACTTTTAAGTAGGCAATTTAGATTTTAATACTTTTATCAATTTTGTTAACAAACTTTTATCCTAATCTAGTAACTAGATATAATATAATTTTCATGTTTAGTTTATACATTTTTGAAAGTCATAAAATAGCTATTGGTAACATCATGGTAAGATCTGATCTATTTCGACTAGTGATAGGTTTTGATGGTCATTGGTAATATCATAGACAAGTTTGAAAAGAGTTTAGTAGGATGCAAGGAGTAGGACTACAAGAGATATAGACTTGAAAATAGGGACAAACATGGAGAATGAGGGATTAAGTAGGAGAGGAATATACATAGAAAGGCCAAAAAAAAATGAAAAAAAAGGCAAAGGGACAAAATGAAGGAAAGAAATAGATGGCAACCTACATGATTTATATTTTAATTAAATTCATGCAATTATCGTGCTATAATTTTGCATAAAATTATGTGTTGTTTGTGTATTAAACATCAACATTCACATATGTCATTAAAAAAAAAAGTTTCATCCATTTGAATATTTAAAATATTCAATACATATGAATTTCATTCATATTAACCATAACATAGAATTTATGCAATTTTTGTATGAATTTATGAATTTTGGTAAGTTTGTGATGATTTTTAACTCGAGGAACTTGACAAATGACAAAAGGCCAAGATGATTGAGGGAAAAAGGCAAATTGGATGCTAGAAAAAACATGTGTGATTTTGCTATTGTCATTGAAGTATTGATGTAGCCTTGGTTCCTTGAGGAACAATATGAGGGACCAATTATAGCAACAATATCTTAGCCATAAAAATCATTTGTTGCTAAGCCACAAAATGTAATAAAGTTAAAGGACATATTGTAGAAGTCCAAAAAACCACTAAGGTTTTCTAGCTAGTCTCCTAAGGCAAATCCATAAATGGAAAGGAAGTGGTAGCTAAGTAAACCAAAAATAGGAGCTTAATATGAGGAGGACGAAAAGGTTCAAGTGTAAAAGGATGAGGATGCATGGAGCTATGGAACAACCACCTCTACCTCTAACAACATTTACCATTCGTAGAAACTCTGCATCACACACAAGCAAAAAGGCCATGTTCTCCAATAGTACAAACATAGTGTAATAATGCAAAGGAGGAAGTGCATGCAAAGAGAGAATGGGATCAATCTTTGATTCCAACCATAGAATCTTGAACAACCATGTTCACCACCACATTCAACAAGTGAATCCTAAACATGTACTTGTGACACCATAAGAGAATATATGCTAGGTTTTTTTATAGGTTTTTGTGCAAGAGGTCTTCAATTCCAAGCTTATAAAAGCATTGGACAATCATCAAAGGAACATTCTAAGGATGCCAGTTCATTATTTCATGCTCCAAAAACATCAAGTTCATTATTCTATTGGACAAGAGGTGGAACACCATTAAATGGTTGTAAACATGTTCCATCAAATGGCATAGTATGTTATGATGTTGGAAATGTTAGGGTTAAAACTACAATATCAATATATTGAAGCTAATAAATTGTAGTTGACAATGGAATAGCATAATACATTTAAATAAATACAAGGTTTAAGTAACAATTGAGCTAGCACAAAAAATTTAGCAGAAGAAGAAGTTAGTTTTGAAATATTAACAATTCAATAAAGGTGCAAATGGGATAACATGAACCGCACTTGCTTATTTAGGGGACTACTTTTGGAAGAAGATTTTTTAAAATATTTTTAAAAAGTCTTCAAAAAAATCTTTAATTTGTGAAAAAAAAATTTATGTTATTATGTCAAGGTTTATGTAAAAGATTTCAAAATATATGTAATTGTCAAAAGTTCTGAAGTCTACTTATAAGTTTGAACACACACATTACAATGTTTAATGAATGCTTTTGAAAGCTTTCTATTCATCAAATATTTTTCAAATCAATTCATGTTCCAATGATATATTATGAACCTTAATATATAAAAAACCTTATACTTTCAACAACAAATTAAATTATCATTTCTAAACATGAAAAATTAAACATGCATTACATTTATTATGGCTCCTATTAATGTGACTACATTCATAAGGTACATATAGATTTTTATAATGAAAATTAAAGGAAGTGTAATTTGGAGCTACATGTAGATGCATTAAAATAGGTTAAGGTGGAAAAGGAGATGTTATAGTTGGAATTGAAATATTAGGATGATAAATATTAGGAGTTGAAAACACATGTTGATGGGAGTTCACCTTAGTGTGTTACATTGACTACACACAACACTAAATGATATCATATTGTAATTGAATAATAGTAACAAATTTTACAAAGTCTAGAAGAATAGTTATGAAGGTGCATGAAGAGGCATTCCCCAATTTTTATATGAGTCCCCACCACAAATTGCATATAAAACAAATAGTCTTAAATTTGAGGTAGAATTAACAAGTCCAAGTAGAGAGGTTGTAAAAATGAAAGTAGAAACAACAATAAACATGAAGAAATGAAAGGTGAAGCATAATGGAGATGGCCTAGGGAGTAGATGAAGTAGCACAATGATAGGAAAAGCTTTTAGCATATTTTCTTATTATCATTTATCAATATCACATACAACAATCAACACATTCATTGCTTATACAATTAGATTCTACATATCATGTGACAACATTTGTACCATAAGTTTTGTGCTAAAGGGGAGGATAATGGCCATACACCATTCAAGGGGGAGGTTCAATGACAACAACCTAACCCAATAGTAAAAGATTAGACAATTCAAGGTTTGGTGCAGGAATCTATAATTGAAACATTAAGTACTTTATAAAATCTAGTAATTAGATTAATAGGTTCAATTTTGTGCTTTGTATTTTCAAGATCCTAAAGAGGGAATCCAAAGTAAAGGAGGGTAATTTTAAGGGTTGGTGAGGACTTACATTGTAATTTTGGACTTATTGGGACAAAAGAAAGGATTTGAATTATGCTTTTGAAGGGAATATTTGAATTAATTTTCTTCCATGAAGGTGTTCATGAGGAGAATATGAAAAGGAGATCATTACTAGGGATAGGACTTCAAAGTAGAAGAGAGGAAGAAGAAGAATTTAAACATGAAAAATTGTTTTGGATTTTGCTTGGATTTTGTGTTTAAACTTATATATGTTCATTTTGTTTTTAAACAATGAAGAATAATATGAATTTTGTTGCATCCTAATAAAAATTGTGTATGTGAAACAATAGGATTATTGTTATAATAGAAGTATATGTCGTCTATATTTCTTTTTGTAATATTTTAGACATAAAGATTGAAGTGTAGATTTTGTGGTAAGAAGTTTTAGTTTAGGAATTGCACAATTTAATGCTTACCAATAATGTTTTGAAACATTGCAAAGTTTAATTGATGGTACCATTAATCCCATCTATTCTTGCATTTACTATTGCATATACTACTACATTCTTTGTGGATTTGGACCCTCCATCGCATGGGCTTAGTGTAACCTAAACCCTAAATCTATGTCCATCTTAATGGAGAAGTTTGAGACCACTAGAAGAAAATTTTCAATTTACAACTAGTCCTTGTAATTAGTTTTTAATCACAATTGACATTTGTGACTAAAATCCCATTAGTTGTGTTGGAAAAGTTGCATACAACATTAGTTGCAAATGATAATGGACTTTTGGATGTAAGAAAAAATTAACAAAATACACCTTCATCATTTGATTGGCCATATATGTATTGTCATTTACAACTAAAAAATTGCAAATATTTTGGTGAACAATGAAAGCAAATGATGTGTTGCCACATGTGCCATCTACTAATTATTTTAAATATCTTAAATATAAAGTTGAAATAATCAAAGACATCTAATTTATATGTTTGGAAAGTTTTTCATTGTGACATGTGGCACAATCAAAATGTGCCATGTTAAATTTGTCCAAAATCAATTTACATAAGTAGGTGAGTATGTAAGTAGGTCGAACAAAATCGATAAGTAAAAAGGATCTACCTACCTATTTATTTAGACTAGGCACCTACCTACCTACCTAGGTTAGAATCCTAGATATCTATTTAGGTAGGTAGATAAGCAAGTAGTTAAGTTGATAGGTTGGTGAGGGAATTAAGGTAAGTAAGGGGTAGGTATATAATTTTTTTAATTTTTTGGGTAAAGCTTTTTTAATTGACTTGTCCCATATGGCCCATGTTATTTAATACGAAAATAACTTATTTATATACTTTCAAGATGAAAATGGAAGACAAAATTTATGGGATAGAATTTGAACTTGGAACTTAATTGTAAATTGTATTGCAACTAGAGATTTAGTTACAAACTACTTACAACTAAAAAGCTTATTACACATCTTTAATCCTTTTTAAAATATATATATAATTAAGTAAGTATGTGACTAACTAACTAGCTAATTAATTAACTAATGAAAAACCTAGTTATTAATTAATTAATAAACTACCTAATTCAATACTTTAAAAATTAACAGACTATTTACACATAGTAAGTTTTAGTTACATAATCATATATTAATTAACTATTTAAAATATTGGGCAAATTCATGGTAAAGTAGACAACTAAATATCCTTAGCAATCTACTTGACAATTAGAAAGAAAATAACAACAAAATTCATCGTAAACCATTTGTATGTGGAATATTTTTTCTTGAATGATCAAAGACAAAATAGTTCTTCACTATTATGCATTAACTTTCAAACTTCACATTATAAAAGTAGGTTGAAAGTAGATTTTGTAATCTACTTTTCATCTACTTTTTACATTGTGGACTTTTGTAAAGTACATGGTAAGTTTTAACAAATAAAAAGTAGAATAATTTTTTAGTGGGGACTTTAATAATGCAATTATCTTTATATCCTTATTTAGTATCAATATGTCTCATTGAATTAAATGTGTTAAGGATTCCCAAATTACAATCTTTTGAAATATATTCTTATAAATGTAATAGAAGGCACCAAGGATATTATATCATATTTCCATCCAGTTCAATGTTATTTTATTACATTTATATGCATGATACAAAATAAAAATGGAAACATTTAATTTTTTGGTATACTTTGCCGTGTTTTTCCCCTATTAATAGATAAATAAAAATCTGTATTCAATTTTTAAAATTATTGATTATGCCGTATTATTATCTAAACTTTAAATATTATATATTAATCATAAATATTAAAAATAATAATATAGATGTTAATTATTAAATCAATTATTATTTTTGTAAAAAAAATAGAACCATTATACCTAATCCGTCATGTACACGTACGTGTACATCCTAACATGCACCCATATAATAATGAATAGAATACACTTAATACACCATTATAAACTTAGACACCTTGGAGTATGCATAATACAATATGAATCCACATAGGGTTGGGATTCATTTGGCCACATTTGTAATTAATCGGACATAGATGGGTTTTCTTGGATGAAAACCATGTTAAAAGTTGTCCAATCCAAGAAATAAAAGATCATTAATCACAAATTAATTGTAGTGTAGTTGCAAGCATAACCAAATGCAAAACATAGTTGTAGAAATAACCAATGATAGTCATAACCAACAAATAGTTACAAATAATCACAAATTGATTGGTTACAAAAATCCAATTTTCTTCCAATGGACAAACATGAAATATTTGCAACACTAGTGATGAAAGCATTGAACATATGACATGCACTATGCAAGTGGATACAAAACAATGTTTAGATCTAATGTGGGCACACATCCAAATTAAAGTTGGCAAAATGAATAAGGTAAAAAGTAGTAACTTTAATACTTTTAGGAAGAGTTATAAATGAGGATGAGTTCAAAACAAAAATTAATTAACAAATTTTAAACCTGTAAAAATAGAAATCTCCATCTAATCTATGATTAATAAGATTGGGCATTTGTTCACCTATGATTTGAAATATAAAGACTATTCAACATCTATGCCAAATGTTTGTAAACATAGTTGTGGTTCTAAACAAAACTATGTATTTAAGTTTTTTGGAATCAAACCTTCTCATCAATTGTCTCCATTTCCTTTTCATTCCACCAATCTACCACTCCATTTACATTATGTACACATCAACAACCACAATCTTATTCATTGATACATTGTTTTGTGCCCATTAAACCAAACTTTGTGGGCCACATCATTGTAAGGGTGCAATGATAATCAAATGAGCCAACGGTGACAAAGGACTTAAGGACTAGAATCCTTTTTTGGTCATTTTCACTTTATCATATAAAGGACTTTTGGGATGAAGTCTTTTGCAATACGTTACTAAACAAACATATAATTTTTTCAATACATCACATTTTTTGTATTAACTTTTCATGAATAAGTAAGAATTTTTAAAAGTGTATAATTCTACCAAATTCTACGTTTTGTTTTGAAAAACTATCTTAATTTCGAATTGTATGAAAATATTTTTATAATTTAATTCTTTATTTTATTGTTTCATAAACTACAACTTTGTTTTAGATGTCGTTTAAATTACACTCCATTTACAATTGGTAAAGGACTCTTGAAATTTTAAATTATGTTCAATAGATTTATAATTTATAAAATTTTAAAATTTCACAACTTTTAAATTGTGAGTGCTTTTTGAATGTGGATAATCAATTAATATCATTTCAATTTTTTTCTCATCGAAATTCCTTTATAAAGAAAGTCTTTAGCTTAATAATTTGTAAATTTGAATTTTTTTTATGCAATTGTTGTTCAAGTCTTTTATTAAAACCAAAACCCCCAAAAAAAAATTTTGAATTTTTTTTGGAATTCTTCAACATTCATATTAGTCATTTGGCACTACATTCCATGATTAACATGGCATTAAAGTGGCACCACAAAAATATATTTAACAAAATTACAGTTTTTGTAAAGTTTTGGCAATCACCTAACATGTTTTTTGACTCATTTCATTGTGACTACACACGTAAGGTTTATGGATCTTCATGACAATGCCATCAATGAGCCCATTGCAACCCTAGAATTATAGTAAGGTGATGCCCAACACAATTTATTCTTATATTATGGGCCACTAGAATTGATCCCCAACTACATCATTGATGTAAAATGCTTTAAGGATGGCATTATCACAAACAAGACTATTCAACTAATTCCATAAAAAATGCATCATAAATGTAAATATTGTCATGTTTCATGTACAAAATGAACTACAAAAAACACTATTTTATCAATTTTGAAAAACACCTTGTTCAAATGTGGTGATCACATATAAACCCATATTGTAATTTGAAACTTTAAAACCAAAACTTTAACCCAAACCCCTAAAACTAAAACTCTAACCTTCACCTTTAAAAATAAAACCTTAAACACAAACCTTAAAACTAAAACCTTAATCCTAAAACCCTACTTCAAATGCTAAATCTAACCCCCCTAAAACTAAAACCCTAATCTTAACACTTAAAACTACAACCCTAACTTTAATCTTAAAACTAAAATTGTAATCCTAACTCCAAATCACCAAAGCTATAATCCAAACCCCCAAACCCAAACCTTAAAACTAATCCTTAATCCAAACCCAAATCAAAATCCTAAAACCAAAAGTTTAAATTCAAGATTTCAAGGTGTTGTTCACTTGTAGATTGTGTGTGGCACGTAATGGTGGGTACCATTAATAACATCAACTCATCAAGTTTGACAAAAGTGAAATTCATCAAAATTTTAAACAACCTTTGTGTTGTTCACATAATAGGGAGCACATTTGAAACTCCTACATCGAAATCCATTAACTAGCCCAACAAAACATGTTCACAAAAATCTCATTATTCTTATGCATGCATGTTCAAACTAAACACAATGTATAGATTTGAATTCAAAAATAACAAGACCTCATGCATGTTATTAAAAATGAACAAAAATAAAAAAAAGATTCAAACTCATCTCCTTATATAGATGAAATGATTTTTGCCAATAACTAAAGTAGTTACCTAACTAAATAGGAATTGATATACTAACTAATAATTAATTAGTGAACATTTATATAAATTATAATTTAACATATATAAATATAAAATGGATAAAGAGTTAAAATTATATTTCTCATAAAGTGAAAACCATGGCATGAAGATGAAGCCATGATCTCCAAATTTAAAAACCCCTCCACAAATGAGAAATGGAAAAGAAAAAGTAAGTGAAATGTGTTCCCTCTTATGTAATCACCACCCATTAAACAAAGCTTATGGGTTTAAAGCTAGAGTCATAGTTTCACCTTTTTGCAAAAGGGTTGAATATAAAATTTGGATTGTATTTTTGGTTTTGAGGTTTAAGAATAAGGATTGGGATTAAAGGTTTGGATTATGATTTTGCAATAAAAGTTTTGTAACCCCTATACACCTAAATAGGTCCTATGTAGCACCCAAGGTAGCCCTTCACCCAGAAGTTTTTATGTCTAGTCTTCTAAATACCCCTTAGGTAGCAAATCGACCCTTAAATTGTCCCAAAATAATTTTTAGATAACCCCTGAATAGCACCCTTAACATGGAAAGTTGTTAGGTAGTTTCTTGAATAATTTTCAAGTAGCCCCAAGATAGCCTCATATGGAACCCCACAAAATATCCCCTAATTTAGGAAGTCTTTATATAGGAACTTAAATTCCCTTCTAGGTAGTCCTAAAATAGCCTAAAATAGCCCAATATAACCCCTAAGGTAACTTAAATAACCCCAATATAGTTCTATAAGGAGCCTTTAACTTAAAAAGTCGTTAGATAAACAGGCCCAAATAGTTCCTTAGGTGAATAAGTGACCCATGGGTAGATAGATAGGTGACCTATGGGTAAATAAGTAGCTGATTAATTCTTGGGTAGGTAGATAGGTAATCCCTAGGTAGATAGGTTGGTAGGTAGCCTATGGGTAAGTAGATAGGTACTTCATAAGTAAGAAGTTAAGTCTTTTAAAACTTGTTAACCCCTACTAGGTAGCCCTTATTCGGTAATCCTAGTCTATGGTCATGAATGTAAACCGTAGTGTGGTTATCTTTGGAGGACTTTATCTTATGCTTATCTTGTTGCTGCACTTTCTGGATAGCTAAGTGGGACACTCCGGATCAAAGTGAGGCTGAATTTGAATATTACTTTATGGATAACTTTCTTATGTCACATTTTTGTACACTTTTAATAATAAAAATTTCAACAATGTTTTTTTTAAAAATTGACCTTTTGGGAAATCTTACTTGAGATGATCACTAATGATTCCAAAATTTGGAGAAAATTAGGTCACATTTTGACACACTTTAAAAAGTTTTGTGACAGTTTTTCATTGGTTTTTTAGAGTTTGTCTAAACAGTTCTCTACAAACTTTTCATCAATTGCCTAGCGATCTTGTTTTGGCATAATCACAAATAATACTCCCCAATCCATACAACACAAATTGCACCCCAAAAACAAAGAGAAAAAAAAAACTCTGTTTTTTTTAGATGGAGAAACCCAAGAAGGAAGCACCCTATGTAGATAGGAAACTTTTTTTTCATTGTATTTGTGTCCCATAACTAACTCATGGTGGTCAACCATGAGCTTTGCATCCACGTGTCTCTACTAACCTAGGAGTCACCAAGTGCCTAACATACTTAGTACTTACTTAACTACATAGTAACCATTTATATTCCATACCCACTTACATACTATTCTTACCCACTTATATAGATAATTACCTACCTAGAGTGGAGGTTTACATGAGGACAATTACCAAGGTTCTAACCAACGGCGAACCTTGGTGACTTGGGCTAGAATGAACCAGCACCCACCAAGACAACATTATGTAAATATTCACCTATTATATAGCTCGGAAAATAGGTGAATATTAGGTAAGTAGTCTATGGTTTGAAAGAAATGGAGTTGGATTGATGAAACAACTTTGGGCTTAGGTCTCATTGCACAATGTATATGAACATGATTCTTGGCTGGTCTATTTCTAATCTTGATTCCTGGCAAATTCCTAAACCCTGTCCATTCTTAGTCCATCCTCACTAATGTGGCCTGTGCAGTTGGCCCAAGTGTGAACCCATTACAAAATAGGGGAACTCAACATGTGAACATTGTTTTGCAATGTGTATATCAATTTTTTGAACAGCCAAATATGAAAGGAAATCATGCTTGAATTGAATGGTGATCCTTCAAGTGTTATCACGTTCTCAACTCATTTTTCCTTCCAAAACCTGGTTTTTTGAAATTTATTTGAATTTTCAGCAGCAGAAATCACTTGAAGATCAATATCTCCCACATTCTGAATCCAAATCTTACCAAATAAATTCCAGTAAATTCTGCTCATCAAGATCTTCCCAACAACACCAAAGACACAATCCAATTCCTCCGAAATTTTCAGCTATGACTTAATTTACTTTTCAGTGAAGAAATCATTCAATATTCAAAAACTTTTGCATCGCAAGTCCAAACATCATGGAACCAATCCATGCACCCTTCCTCATCGAGAGCTTTCCAAAGACACCAAGAACACGATCTAATGCATCCCGGTTCAATGATTCTCATAACTACAATACAAAACAAAACAAACTCCCTTCCTTCATGGATAGATAATATATAGTTGTTGTATTTTGCACTGCATTCAAAAGTGATTCATTTATGGTCCTCATTCTTCCTCGATCTATTGTTAAGTAGGTAATTTACATCCTATTGTTTTTACCAATTTCTATAAGAAACTTATATCTTAATCCAATAACTAATTATAATCTTCATGTGTAGTTTATTCATTTTGGCAAGTCATAAGTAGTTATTGGTAGTTTATCATCGTAAATTTTGATTTACTTTTGCTATTCTTATGCAACTCAAATTGCACAAGATGGTAACATCACGGTAAGAACCTAGATGCCCAAAATTTAAATAAATGAACAAGCGTTGATATTCAACAACCATGTTGATGTTGTTCATTGTTCATTGAATCGATAACCTTGTGTCCATTAAACCAAACTTTATGGGCCACAACATTCCAAGATTTGTGGATCTTGATGAACATGCCACCAATGAACCCAATGCAACCCTAATATGGTGGTGCCCAACACAATTTGTTCTTATATTGTGGGCCACCAGGTTTCATCCCCAATTACATCATTGATGCAAAATGTAATGAAGATGACATCAACACAAATTGCAGTGGTCAACCAATTGCGGAAAAAATCATCACATGGAAACATTGTCACATTTCATGTACAAAATGAATTATGAAAGGCATTACTCAAAAGTCAAATTTGAAAGACACCTTATTTAAATGTGGTGACCACTTGTAAAACCCATATTGTAATTTGAAACTTTTTTTCCTCCCTAGGTTGCCCCTAAATAGCACCTTAAGTAGCCCTTTAGATTGCCCCAAAATAGCTTCTCAATAACCCCTAAATAGTGCACTATGTAACCACTAACTTAGGAAGTCATTAAGTAGTAAAATAGCCCCTAGGTAGCCCCAAAATAATCCCTTATGTAACCCCCACAAACATCCTTAAATAACCCCTAACTTAGGAAATCTTTAGGTAAGAACCTAAATAACCCCCTAGGTAACTCATAAATAGTCCTTTATGTAACCTCATAAGTAGTCCCTAACTTTTAAAAGTTCCTAAATAGACCATGTGTAATCTCCAGATAGTCCCCAAATAGCTCCTTAGGTAACCCCTAAATGGCCCATGGGTAGATAGATAGGTGACCTATGGGTAGATCAATAGGTAAATTAATTCTTGAGTAAGTAGATAAGTAGCCCTTAGGTAGGTAGGTGAGTAAGTAGCCAATGGGTAAGTAGATAGGTAGTTCATAAATGAAAAGGTAGATACACCTAATCTAGATAAGTAGCCCCTAGGTAGATAGATGAATAAGTAGCCAATGGGCAAGTACATAGGTAGTTCGTAAGGAAGAAGGTAGGTACACTAAACCTAGATAAGTAGCCCCTAGGTAGATAGGTGAGTAAGTAGCCAATGGGTAAGTAGATAGGTAGTTCATAAGTAAGAAGGTAGGTACACCAAACCTAGATAAGTAGCGCCTAGGTAGATAGGTGAGTAAGTAGCCAATGGGTAAGTAAATAGGTTGTTCATAAGTAAGAAGGTCAGTGGACCTAACCTAGTTAAACCCTACTAGGTAGCCCCTTATTTGGTAACCTCTAGTTTATGGTCATGAAGGTAAACCCTAGTGTGGTTAGAAACGTGACTATGGTAGTCACTTTTGAGAACTTTATCTTGTGTTTATCTTGTTTCTGCACTCTTAGGGATAGCACTTTGACGGATAGCTCAAAAAGGGAGGACTAGTGAGATGGTCTGGATCAAAGTGAGGCTGAAACTCAAAAAGGGAGCATGAGTGGGATAGTCCGGATCAAAGTGAGTCTGAAACTGAAGATTACTTTATGGATAACATTTTCGTACACTATTTTCTAAAAATTCCAATGAGTTTTTACAAAAAAATTGACCAATATATGCTAAATCTTATTTAAATCAACAAATGGCCAATTTAGCACTAATTATATTATTTTCAGAAATGTTGAAATTTTCAAAAAGTATTTCTTCCAAATCAAAAAATATTATGAAGGAAAATAGTAAATATTTAAGAATATTCCATTTGTTGAAATGAATGTTTCAAAATTAATTAATTATTTAATGGACATGTGTTGAAATGGCCAAGGTGCTACTATGGGTAATGATTCCAAAATTTGGAGAAAATTAGTTCACATTTTGACACACTTTTAAGAAGTTTTGTCACAGTTTTCCACTGATTTTCTACAGCTTGTCTAGACAGTTTTCAACAAGCTTTTATTGAGTTGACACTAAATCTTGTTTCAGATGCCAGAATTTGGAGAAATTTTAGTCACATTTTCTCACTTTGAGCAAGTGATATTCTTTTTTGACATAAACTCTTCTAAGTTTTGGGGCAGCTTTTTCACAAACTTTTCATCAACTGATAAGAGGTCTTTTTTGGGATAATCACTAATAACACTCTGGAGTCCATACAGCAGAAATTGCACCCAAAAACAAAGAGAAAAAAAAAAACTCTTATTTTTCAGATGGACAAACTGGAGAAGAATGAAGCATGTCATGTGGACAGGAAATACTTCTTCATTATATTCGTCTCCCATAACTAACCACAGTGGTCAACCATGAGCTTTGCACCCACATGCATCGACCAACCCTATGAGTCACCAAGCGCCTAACATACTTAGTATTTACCTAACTACATAGTAACCACTTGTATTCCATACCCACTTATATAAATGTATAGATAATTATCTAGGTAGTGTGGAGGTTTAGGGGATGACAGGTTACCAAGGTTCTAACCAAGGTAAAACCTCGGTGACTTGGGCTAAAGTGAACTAGCACCCATCAACACACCATCCACTGCACATTATAACTCAAGTTGCGGATGAACCTCAATTGAGTTAATATTTGGTTTCACCTTAGTAACCCATTGTGTAAGAAATAAGTGATGTATATAGGTATATAGCTCAAAAAATAGGTGAATATTAGGTGAGTAGATGGTCTATACCAATGTTCATTGGTTATTTCTTTTTTGTCATAACTGGTTGAATAGGTTATTAAGTTTTTAAAAAGCTTTAGATTCATTAGTTATCAATTTCATTATCAAAGTAATACCCTTGATGATCAATGTACTTAATTATTTTTCAAGTAATAAGGGTTGCATAAGGGTTGTTGGTTCTCAAATACTAGCTTTGAGAACTACTGGTTGTACTTCCTAAGCAGAGTAGGTAGTAATAGGGTTTTTTTTTCCTTTGTTTTCTATCATAAACAAGTTCAGCGTTTTAAGATTGATAACGTATGTAGGTGAAATTTCAATCATCCAGGTACGTTATTAAAAATTGAAAATTGAATACCCAATTGGTAGGTGATTTTCACATAAATCTATACCTGGTTGGTAGATTATCCATAAATGACTGCCCAACACTAGTTTATACATTTATACTTAGAAAAGGGTATTTTCTTACATATCTACTGCTATCAACCCACAGTTGAGTTATTAATAAGCAGGAAAGTAAAATAAGAACAATGAGGTATACATTGGAATTATTCTCTTAAGAAAAAAGCGGTTCTTGGTATATAAAATTTGCACTTATTTGTGTCTTTTTAGTAATAAGTTTACTACTTTTCTTGATTTTAATTGGTGTTTTTTTTTTTAATTTGCTTCTTCTTCAAGTTTAGTTTGGCTTATCCAAACAAATTGTCAGCTTACAAATGTGATTTTGATCTTCTTGATGACGCTAGAAACCGTTTTGATATACGATTTTATCTTTTTTTAGTTTTTTTTTCTTTTATTTTATTTATTATATTTGATTTGAAAGTCACTTTTTTATTTCCTTGGACAGTTTCTCTTAATAAGATTATTTTGTTTGGATTTTGATCTATGATAATCCTTTTATTGATTTTGACAATTGAATTTATATGGCTTTTCTGCTAATTATTTATTTTATTTATAGCACCAATTAACTGAAAAGATATCTATTTTTCAAATTGACGAACTAAAAAAAAAAACATTGAAACTCTTTTTCAAACTAACTTCTCAATAGATTTTACTCAATTTATCTACAACTAACCAACCCATCATGGTTAAAGCATGCCCACTGACAGAAGCAAAATGCCTTTGTACAATACTTTTTGGATGAAGAGTTGCAGAAAGACACTGTGAAACTACTTGGAGCCTAGAAAAGTGCACATCTTCTCAGGGCTTTCCTAGAGAGCCAGTAACGGGAGGAAATGACTCTTTCTCATCAACATAAATGATTGTTTCTCATTCACCAACTACAATAATTGGCCGAGGTGGTGAGAGTTCAATAATCTCTCACATTGTACAGTCTATCTTTTCAGTTTCATGGGTGGGGATGGGGGAGAAACTAAACAGTGCACACTGGATGCGGTAAATACTCATAGAGGCCTGCTCTTAGCTAGCTAGAGAACTGGAAGCTAACGGAAAACTGTTTGCTTACAACTTACCATCATCCTTCCTTCCTTGTGCACCGTACTGACGGCGTGCTGGTTGACTGGCGCCACAAGGAAGAAGACAGAAGCGGCAACAAAGAAGGCGACATCTTCTGCGGCAAAGGAAAGGGAAAAAAAAAGCCGCTTTTGAAGCTCATGTTCATTGGTGCCGTGCAGTCATCCCATGTAATAGCTTCCTTTTTTTGCGATGCCTTTTTCATGCTTCCAATAGAAAATAAATGTGGTAAACAAAGTACAAGCCAAAGATAAAAAGCAGGGCAAGTTGTAGGGAATAACACATGCAACATGTGAGAGAATTGGGTTGTGAGAGTTCTTTGTGCTCTGATAGTATAAAGTTGCTATGTCGCCGGTGGAGTTGTAGTACTCAAGGCGAGGAGGAGCGATAGTAGTAGTAGTGGAAGCTGCTGTTAGACTGGCTGCTGGACATTTGGATCTTCTTCATATTCGACTAGTCTCTTTGATGGCGAAGAATTGCATTGGAGCTTTGGTGCTTTGGCACCTCCTCATGTGCTTCCATTGCGGAGTCGGTATGTACATTTTGTTGGATGCTTGAGATCAGTTTCTGATGAATATATTGTGAGTTTTCTTCTGATGGGTTGAGTGCTTCGGTCTTCTAACACAAAATATTTGTACCATGCAGTGGAAGGAGCAATCGGAGTGAACTATGGTCGTGTGGCGGATAACTTGCCCCAGCCGCACGTGGTGGCAAACCTGGTGCAGAGACTTGGCATCAAGAACGTGAAAATTTATGATGCGAATGAGGCGGTGCTCCGTGCGTTTGCAAACACGGGCATTTCCGTCATCGTTTGTGTCCCCAATAATGAAATCGTTTCTCTCGCAAACAACCCTTCTGCCGCTCTCAATTGGGTCCAGACCAATGTCAAGAGATACTTCCCTGCCACACGAATCACTTACATTATGGTCGGAAATGAGGTACATAATCAACTATCTCTATAACAAATATATATACATATATATAACTGGATTCATAACTTGGTAAATTTGGGATTACTAACTCCAATTGATATGCAACTAGCTATAGAAGCATCTAGTGATCCTGATCGAATTTAGAAATATGAATTCTGATGGCATTTTGCAACTCTTTGTTTCTTATAATCAGGTTCTCAGTGGCGACTCCTCAATCTGGCCATCACTTGTGCCAGCCATGCAGCAACTCTACTCAGCTCTCCGCTTTCATTTCTTGGAAGCCAACATCAAAATCTCAACACCACATTCAATGGGGGTATTGGCAGCCTCATTCCCACCCTCAGCGGGCGTTTTCCAACCTAACATCGCAACATCCATCATGGCTCCTCTTTTGAGTTTTTTGAGGTCCACCCGATCTCATTTCATGATCAATGCATATCCCTACTTCTCTTATCGGGCTGATGGGGGCCAGAACATTGCACTCAACTTTGCCTTGATTGAGCCTGGTGCTGCTGGGTTCAGGGATTCGAATTCAGGGCTTCACTATTCATCCTTGTTAGAAGCCATGCTTGATGCTACCATTTATGCAATGAGGGCTTTGAATTTCAATGACATCCCATTGATCCTCACCGAGAGTGGGTGGCCTTCAAAAGGCGACCCACATGAAATTGGTGCTAGTGTGACAAATGCTAGGATCTACAACAACAATTTAGTCAGGCGTGATACTGTTCGACCGATTCTCGGAACTCCCCTTAGGCCTGGGGTTGAATTCGACACCTACATTTTTGCCTTGTTCAACGAGGATCTTAAGCCAGGAGCAACTTCAGAGCGAAATTTTGGTCTGTACTATCCCAATTTGACTCAAGTTTATCCCATCAATCTGCGACCTACTTCTCAGTTTTCAACGAATTTAGCGTTAAGTTAGTCATTTCAGATAAACTTCAAGTTGAGTGAATGGGGCACAGAAGTTGATTCTCAACATGTATGTAAACTACTGTTGGAGTTGATAATATAAAAAGTGTGTCTTCCATTCGTAGTTGAAAGAGAATTTTTTTGAATCAACAATACTTGTTAGTTAGTGAATGGCTTGTGGTTTTCAGGTGCCAGCATTCAACATCCACTGAAGCTTGAGATGACTAAAGATGACCGTGACAGACCTAAATGGCTCTGCCCTTTATGGCAAGCCCAAAGTCCAAATCAGTGTTGGGCTGTTATCAGAAATAGGAACAGACCCTAGGTGGTTATCAGGGAGGTTCTTAGGATTCCAAATCATGGTTTTTTTAAACCAAGTCACCAATTCTGGTAAAAGATCTGGTAACCATCTGTTCTTTACAGGTTCTTTCATAAAAACCACAGGTTCTTAAAGGTTTTTTTTCGTAATAACCAGAATCAACAGTTTGTTTACTCTGAATTTTTTTTCAAACAACTAGAACCCATCAGTCTCTGGATCTGGAATATTTTGAAAAGGGAATCAGTGGTTCTATAAAAATTCAAATACTTGCACAACACTGGTCCAAACTACCAACAGTTTCTTAAAAAAAGAAATGATCAATGTTGTTCCCAAAACACGAGCTCCCAGTATGACTCACTAACACCTGGTGAGCATTCCTCAAAATTTGAGACTAAGGGCTGCCGACTTTAGACGAGAGTCCAGGGACCAATGAACTCAAGCAATCTTGTTGGTTCCAAGGCCTTTAGATGAGGGTCTGAGACAAATCAAAGTGGCAAATTGAGGCTAAACTTGCATTGCACCTGTTTTGGAGGAAAAATCAATTGGTTCAGACCGAAAAATAGTGTTCAAAGGAGAGCTCCTGATTTGGAGAACCAAGAATCAGGGTAGGGACCCAGGTATAGTCCAACTCAAGGATTCAATTTGCTTCAAATCAGTCCAAATTGGTTCCTAGGAAATTGGACCCTGTGTGACCGGACAAGGAGTCTTTCAGGGTTTTATAGTGTGAACATTATATTCATTTTAGGGTTTAAGTGTTGAACCGTCGTCAACTTTCTGCATGTAGATGGCGGGGTTTATTTTTTCATTGTTTGTTACTGGCTGTGAGTTGGACGGTTTGTTGCTTGTGTGTTATGTGAGACAGGGTGGCAGCTGAAGATGGATGGCAAAGCGTGATTCATGGGTGCAAGGAAGATAGGAAAAACAAGAGGTTGGACGAGGATAAAAGATGAGATTCGAAGGAGAAAGAGGAGGTTGCCAGGCAAAAGAAAATGCAGTTTTTGGGTGGTAAGAAGGAGCTTGCAAGATAGATAGTTGTTGTGTTTTTTTTTCCATCGCGCCAATAACTATATGATGGCCAGCTATGTGGTCTAGTTAGAATTAGGACTGATCAAGGGTTGATGTTGAAGGCTAATGACGCTTAAAGGTGGTCTGAGTTGTAGAATTAGAGGCATATAGAAAATTGCATCTATAATGGTTTAGGAAGACCTTACTAGGATTATCGAGTGGGTAGATCATAACACCTGAGTGGGAGCTAGAAACCTCTTTGTGGGTATCCTTGGGATTGGGTGGAATGTGAGAGAAAAAAAATAGGATGGAAGAAATCATAACTAGTATTCATAGATCCATACTTCTCATAGAATTTTGTCTCCTTAAATAGTTGCAAACCAACTTGGCATACCTAGTTCAATTGTTGAGTAATACCAAGAAGTTGATTTGTGTCAAGTCCCAACACAAGCATTTTTATGCATTGATCCATGTAGAGGGGGAAGAGGGGAATTAGCAACTCATAACAAATCGAATGAACATTGAAAGCTTTGACTTCAAGCCAAACCCTACTAACATTTTGCGTTCACAATACAAGAATGTTATTACCACCAGCAACAATCAAGGACTACTACTATTATAACAGATTTAGGATAGGTTGATGGGTGTGCATCTTTGTAGGAACTATCTGATAATGGAGGGTCAAGAGCTATAACACCCCAAAATTGAACTATTGTAATGCTACATGCTTGACAAGGGATGAGTTACTGACCTTACAACAGGAGTAGGGTTGTGTGAGAAGGAAATGTTTTGTGCACCCTCTCTTTTTGGTTACACCTGGACCCTTGTCTAAAATGGGCTTAAATAAACATTCCTCAAATTTTGGTTTGGAACCAGCAACATTCAAAATAGGAAATGTTCCATGAAGTTCCCAAAAAATAATTCACATCTTCTTTTCATTGATGTGTTAACATGACATAATCAATAATAACATAATGTAAATTAGCAAAGGACTTTCTTATCCTTTTGTGCACTTTTCATAAACAAAGGGTGTTGACCAATGTTGGCATGTTCTTGATTTTTGGCAATATCCACCAGATAAGTTATTTTTAAAAAAATATATTTACACATATGGTATAAATATTGAGATTTTTCATACTTTTTTGGACTCACTTGGTATTAGCTTGTTGAAATAATTAACTATTAAAGCTATCAATTTTTATTTTAGTTTTACATGTAAGAACTGGCTAGTATTGCATAAGGGTCAGTTTTTGCAAGACCTTCATGAGATTTGGCCAATATAGTGCATAGGATAGTTATCAAACAAATTTTTTTTTGAGCAATTTTTTTTCCATTATTCATGTCTTCATTCTTTTCACATTTCTTATTTTCTTATTATGATTATTTTCAAATTTTTGAATTTCATATTTTAGGATTTTGATTTTCTATCATAATCTTTTGATTTGAGAAGAAAAATGGTACCGATTCTATGAAATCGTGAAATGTTACACTTGCTTTATATCACATATCAATGTTAAAGAGTTCAAGCAAAGGAAAAATATGAATGTAGCACCAAAGAGTTTGAGCAATGAGTTTAAATCCAACTATGTTAAAAGGGAAAGGGTTTTGGTTTTTTATCACGATCTTTCAATCAAAGAAGAATGGTACCAATTATGTGAAATCCTAGAAAAGCGAATCATGAACATCCAACATTTTTCCAGAGCTGATTTGGACATTCCTCAATCCCACAATGGCTTATAATGTGAGATATTGGAGAATAGATCGAAGGGGGACTGAAACTTCACCCCAAACATATTAAAAACCATGATCGATTTTTGAGAATGGCCACCTTGCAAACTTGCCAAAACAACATAATCACTTCAATTAATATAATTCTTGTTAAACCATAGATTAGGGGAAGCAAAAGTTCATTGATACAATGGTATGCCACCATTTAATGTAGGGGCTAAAGCAAAGTTGGCCAAAAAGCTCCACTTGCTAATCACTATAAAATAAATCCACACTTGCACACAACTATTCAAAACTAATAAATGGAACAAATCTAGCAACTAGTAAATAAGCTTCAAAATTATGCATGGGGTCTTCTTAATTAAGAATGTGCCAAGTTGATCCCATGCATAATTAGAAGTGGCCAACTTAACTGACCAATATAATCAACCACTTGGGATGACACCTAATTGCTTTGCATAATGGCAAAGCAAGTCCATAAAAGCTAGAGAAAAAGGCTCATCAACATTGACATCCATCACTTTAGCTCATGATCAACATTGAAATAACCAATTTTACTCAATAATGTATCATTTTCATCAATGATATTTGTTCCTTCCATAAGGAATTCATCAATGGACTATCATTTTTAACTAACCATTTTTTCATTATCATCAACAATTCGTCCAAACTGTCAATTCCTAGCGTACAATGCCAAAGGCTTGTGAACACTCTAGCTATGTTGAAATTGTTTTCAATTTCAATCTAGGACCTAGGAATCCCTAGAATTTGTCGAACCACAAAAGAAACATTTGGAAACCATGTTTCATGGGACTTCCACCAAGTCAATGGCACTACATCATCTTTTAGCTTCACATGCAAATGATAGGATAAGCCTAATTCATTCTTTAGCAACCCATGCAAAGTGGTTACATTTGAAGTCAATGCCCCAAAACTGGAATCATTATCAACTAGTGCTACTCAATTATGCCATAAATGATGGGGTTTAGGATATGAACAACAACCACCAACAGTGGTAACAAAGTCTTGTTACCATATTTAGCCATAATTTGTATCATTTTTACCTATCCAACAACCCCTTTCACCACATCAGGGGATTTAAACATGGGTCCAACATTAATGTTAACATGTTGTGAGCCTTACTAGCATTGTAAGAAGATGTAAATGCCAAAAATGGGGCTAATACAACCTAAACTTATGCCATCATACACACCCACAATGCCCCTAATTCATATTCAAAATCTCCCTTCACAAAATTGAAGGGGATATTCTCATAATGTTGAATCTGATTTTGCATACGCACATTGATTGAAAGGGTGGCAAATAAAGCATCAAAAAGTAACCAATATCCTTAGGTTTAATTGAAGATACATTATTTCACAACATGAAGCATAATTTCAACAACTATTTTACAAGTTGGCCATGTGTGTGCATTTGGCACATGACCTTGTAATTCTTGAATTTCTTACCTCCCACACCATAGATTGATGGCATCACGATACTCCAAAGTTTCTTGAAGTAAAATCACCTTGCTAGTAAACCTAGTTTTCATCGATGTTTTCAATTTTCAATGGTCTTAACATCAAGGCATGCCCTATGCCATTCATTGGGCCCTTTGCCAGACTTCCTAGTCCTTGTATTTTTTTCTACAATGTAGATTAAATGACTTTCAAGCTAACCTCCTTGAAACTAACATAAACTTTAATATCATTACAAACATATTAGCATGTTTTGCTAAAAGCGTGACCAAAACACAACCCCTGCCAAATAACAAGTCCCAAAGGACCACAACTAACAATTGGGTTTAATTCCAGAAGAAAATTGAATAAAGAAGCAGGAAAAGAATGAGCATGTTTAGAGAGCAAAGTGCTTAAAAAAATATTATGCCTCTCAAATCTTATACTTTTCCTCATTTCTTGTCCATGAAAATTAAAAGCTTGTGCATGAGTGGATAAATTGCCACCTTTGTCCTTCACATAGACAATTAGTTTGTCTAGTAAATTATACAATCACAAGAGATCCTTGACTTGTGCTACCATTGCAACTATAGACGTATCAGTGGCTTCAAAAAATCCCAATATCACATGGCAAGGCACCCATAATGAATTTATGATATTAATCACAAGAACAAACATGTGATGTCCAAATCTAGACATCCATAAATTTAGAAAAGCTATTGTTGTAACACATAAATCAAAACAAGAATTACATATTGTTCCATGGTTTTAACCACCAATGAAAGGATGGCATGTTGAACCATTTGCTTGAAGTTCAGAAACACAACTTGGGGATTCTAACACATGACCAAGTGCTTTAGCCATTAACATTCTACAACAAAAATAGGAATGTAGGCTTTGGCAACAAATTATAATATTAGGTCCTGCATAAATTTTTGTTATAGTGCATCATCTTTTTTATAAGGATTACCATTCCCAAAATGATTTATGGTGGCCCCATAACCAATAAAGGATCTTTTTTTGGACTTATCCCGGTCCAACTCCTATGAATCAAAAGCCACATTAACATTTTTCCACTTGCACCAAACGGCTAGATGCTCACCCAAGATATGCTTCTTCATGGAAATATTCCCATGTTACTAGGTGTAAAAAATCATACCTTTACTCCTTTTGGTGGTGCTACCAACATTGTAACTTTGGCAAACAAAATGGCAAATCACACAACGCATAATTTGAAGAAGAATAGGATCTAGCTTACTACCATCATTCATCACAAAAAAATGCCAAAGGATAGTCAACTTGTGGTGAAGGACCCAAGCTTTTTTATTTAAGATGAGTTGCACTTTCAAAACCTCCCATGTAATTTATGTTTCCTCATCCAATTTACTAGGCGTTACAATGCTTTTAGATGCAAATGGTCCACTTGGCATTGAAATGAAGCTAACTACTAGCCCAAAATCCTCAACTAAATTCCATGATTCCAAGTGAGCATCATCACAATCAAAACCCTCATGCTTATGTACATTCAAACCAAATGTTTCAATCTAATATGCCAATTGGATTTTAATTTACAATGGAAAAAAAAACTCTTGAATTTGGTTTACAAAATGACATTGATGAATTATAAAAGTTTTCCATTTATGAACTTTAGAATTCACAACTCAAAATTGGAACCTTGAAATAATTCATGCAAGTTTGTTTCTGCAACACAACTTCAATGTTATGCATCTAGTCCCATACACTTGAAAGATAACACCAAACAAAACAAAAACAACAACGAACACAAGTGAGACATAACAAAGGGCGAAAAAGTACTTACTTATGGGTACGTAAGTTTGATTATTACAAATTGAAAGGAAAATCTACCACCACAAACCCCAATATCGCTCTGATATTTGTCTTAAACGTTCACAATAACATTCAAAGATCTCATAACTAATTGTTACAACTATTGGGACCAATTGTTGTGTTTGGCGGCTATTGCAACCAAACATGATAGTTTGTTCCAATGCCAAATAAAAAAGCATTACCAAATGCAAAGCTAAAAGCAACACATGAAAAATGGACTTGTGGCTTAAAGTTTTAGGTATACAACAAAAAGTGAGACCCTAAATGGATGAAGGTGCTTAGATGAAAATTTTGGATGAAAAAATAACCAACCCAAGTAAGAACGATAGGTCCCCATCAAGGTATCAATAAGGTATTGATTTTTTTTAACTAATAGCTACCAATAAGGTATTTATAAAGTATTTAAAATCCTAATACAAGGCTTGGTAGTTACATTGGATGACCAACTCTGACCATCCATTTCTTCTTCATCTCAACTTGGTTTTGCATATTATTTTTTTCACATCATTTATATAGATGTTTTCTATTTATCTTAGAATTTTTACAGTCAATAAAGCATGGTATCTTGGTGTAATCCTCCAAGAACTTGTAATTTTAAAAGTTGTCCAAAACTTTTTAAGTAAATTTTTAACGGTGGGGATTTCCATTTCTAAACCAAATCCTTTTTTTTAATTTGAAGCATTTAGCTTGAAGTTCTCTACAACTCTACCAAATTGGATTTTCAAACTTTCGACATGACTTTGAAGCACATTTGTGAAGGTTAGTCCAACTTTTGTATTGGGATTGTTTTGGTTGATTGTCAATTAAAAGTTAATTAGTCTTACTCTTTTGGCTTAGACTTGAATCCTTTCTTAGCGTCCTTTCTTCTTTGCTACCCTAACTCACATAAATGTGGTGCAATGAACATCAACAACGACAACACATGTAGTGATGATGACTACTTAGGAAAAAACACGATCATATGCCAAGTGAACAACAAGTGATGATTTCATTCCCTTGCTATTGAGATATACATGTCTTCATTTTCATTTTGATTCATTTTCACTACTTGTGTACATACTATTATCATGCATCACCAATGGTCTTTTTTAATGTGCTCAATGCTTGTTTTTTTACTATCAACAGCATGTGTCCATAGCCTTGCAACATGCACAAGCCATGGTGATTCTTCAATGAGTTGTTGCACTTAGTCAGGTTTCCTCATCCCTTCCACACATCATAGCTAGTGCACCTCTGTCACTAGTCGATTTGTGACAAACGACAACTCTTTCATCCTAAGTTTTTGTTGATCATCATTTCATTGCCATGGTTCCTATTGCATAGGGCTTTTACCTTATTTTTGTTGATTGTTTTATTTTGTTTTTTCTTCGGGTTGTGTCTACTTGCACTCTCATTTGCCTTGTACTTTTGATAGATGGGTTCCATCCTTGATTTTATATATAGGGTTTTTCTTCTTTCTTCTCTCCCTTCCTTGGCTGCTTTGTTTAATGAAGTTTGCCAAGGTTTCATCACTCACAACCTGAGTCTTGACAAATGAAGTTCCCAAAAAATGAACTCACAACCTAAGTCCTGACACAGTAAACACAATTGGTGAACGTTCCTCAAAATATGAAGACCAAATGAAAACCAGATTGTTCCATAGTCTATTCCCTACAGGGTGATCCAACAACTACTCATCAGACATGTAAAGCAAACACCATAGACATAAGTCTCAAGCTACTAAAATTTACAGAACTAAAATTCTTTGCCTCCTAAGCCTGCTGCTGTATCCAACAAGAATGAGCTGAACATTGTGTTACTAGTTTGTAAAACCTAACAAATGTTAACATTTGGAGTTTGTCTGATGGAAACCCAATAGCAACCCAACACTTTAAAAAGATCATTTCCACAAGTTCAAAGCATTAGCTGTGATATGGCACTTTTTTTGACAAAAAATTTGAAGAAAAGAGGAATATAATTTTTGTTTTGCCAACTTTAAAAATGACTGAAATTCTTCCCCAAAACAAGCGCAGCTGGCACATCATTAGAAGTGATATGTTTTTTTTTTAATTTAATTGTTCATCATATTCAAATAATGTCCAAGTCTGACACTTCTAAAATACACAAGAAGCAGAAGAAGAAATGAAAAAGCTCAAGGCAAATCAACACTGAGTTGCCAAAGCAAAATGCGTACTTCATTTTCTGGCCATACTATCTTTTTCCTTAAAAATAATCATTAAACTCTGATCATCTTAAAACCTAGAAAAAGAAAATGTTGTGATTACTTCTTTTGTTCTCAAAGGTTTTGTGCATCTTAGTTTTGTTTCGTTGTGATTATTTCTTCTGTTTCTCTCTCCAGATTTTGTGCAGTTTTGGGTTTATTGTCATTGTTGTGGTGACTACATTCTTCTGTGTTTTTTTTCCCTCAAGGTCTTTTGCATTTTGGTTTTGATGTTGTCACATTGTAGCTACTTCTGGTTTTTTCTCATGGTTTTGTGCATTTTGGTTTTATTGTTGTTGTGGTGGTGGTGATTACTTTCTTCTGGTTTTTCTCAAGGTTTTGTGCATTCATGTTTAAAAGAAAGAAAGTGAAAAAAAAGGTTTCCTTTTGTGGTTGCGGCAGCAGCAGCAGCTGGAGATGGGAAGGATCCAAAGGGTAATATAGTGAAACCCACTGCATATCGATGAGGAGTTCAAGGAGTTTTGGGTTTGCTGCTCACTTCTGTTGTACTTGGTAGCAGCTCCTTGTTAATTGATCCTTTGCGCCTGCCACCTGGGATCCACAAATGTGTTGGCACTTGGAAACTTCATTGTGTTTTTGGCAATGGCATTTACAGGCATCATAACAATGAATGTAGCACACAGTAGCAGGTCAGGTGGTACTTCCCACCGGCACTGAAGTTGGGTCAGAGTAGCTGCAGTCATTCTCATCGCTGTTCTTGGCTTCCCTCTTGCCTTCATGTTCTGTGTACCTTATCAGTTGACAGCTGATTTGACTGCAGATGCCGGTTCCGGACAAGGTTTGGCAATAGGGTGTTGTTAACCCAGCTGTTTTGATCCCACAAACCTTAGTTGTTTCAGGACCTTGGGATGTCTTCTTGGTTTGCTGTTGCTTCATTTGAAGCTTCTTTTGTATGTTCATGTTTATGGTGTGGCATGTCAGCTGCTGAGTATTGCCCTTGCAGTGACCTCCAATACATGAGCCACTGAAATGTCTGAAGTGGACAGATCTGTCCTCTTTGTGAACCAGAATATTCCAACTTTATGGATCCCTTTTTCCCTAGACCATCAAATTATCAAAGTCAAAATCTTTTATCATGAGATCTTCCGTCTACTTCTTCCTGCATGGAATATCAAGCAAGCCTGTTGCTATGCATCCCTGGCAAGCAAATCATCACGATTGAACTTATGTCCACTCATGCCCAGTTTCTCACACCCTCTACAATGAAGAAGTGGCAGCAAGCACTCAAGCCTATGTCCCTTACACATGAAATTATTTCACCAGTGTACTTCAGACTAGCATTTGACCAACTGATCTTGATTGCAGTTCCTATCACAACTGACTATTGTTGTTGACATTAGCCAGGAATCAGAGCAGACTGGCTGACAATTATGCTGATCTGAAAACTTTCTGTTTGCATACTATCAAATGAACTTTGCTACTGACTGCTTATGCTCCCAGTATTTCAACAAACCATCCCTGAGTGAAACTGCAACATTGGGCTCATCAGAATCATTTCTGAACTCAAAAAGCACAGACAGACCAGAAAGAGACAAAGAAAAATCCAGTTAGACTTCCAAACCAAACACAAGAGTTTGTGAAATGGGTGCGTGACCCTTGTGTCAGCTATTACAAGATGAATTTCATCTTACTGTAAAAGACAAAGTGGGAGGTTTGTTAACCCCAATAGAATGAGAACAAAGAATCAAATCACATGTAATCAGAGTAGCCCCAAAAGGTATCTCCTCTCATATCACATACAAGTAATATTCCTAGGTCTTCTCCAGGATTGATTGGAAGAGCAGGGCCTTCTAACCATGAGAGTAAAGTCTGATCCTGGTGATCTTAACCCTTGAGCTCAACCCTTTTGCATGGAGAAATGGCAATAGAGTTTAGTAATTTTATGCTCCGTCTCATCTTCTGAGGATTAATGGCCAAAAGATCTACCTCCTGTGAAATCTGTGGTGGCTTTTTGGGTTTTAGTAGTAGCCATTCGGTCTGAGATGAGAAAGGACCGCATCTCACAGTTTTGAAAATGTTGATGGAGCTCATTTTGTATGACACCAGAGCAGTCATATCCAAACAGCTGCAGCATGTTGGTAATGAAGCCACTGTGTGACACCACTGCAATTTGTGACTCCTTGCGATCCAGTAGCCATTTGACAAACACCCGTGCACGGTTGCGCACTTGATCAGGAGTCTCCCTGTAATCAGGTTCCCACCATGTGTCCTCATCTGTTGCTACCTCTGAGAAATCAATAGCTGGGAATTGAGTTTTATAGAAACTGATTTTCCGCCGCTTGTCACATGGGTGCATCCCATGCATCTCCCTACACCATTCATTTGCAACAAACAAAGGAGCTCCAACACTGCTGATTGAAGCATGTTGAGAACTTCCTACACCATTGAGCATCAATGCAGAATTCATGGCTTCCCCTTCTTGCAATGCACCTGATGCCCATACAGCTACAGCAGTCTGCATGGCGCGCAGAAGTGGTGACATGACCACCAGCTCAACGCTAATATGTGTTCTCTCAACATGTTGATGCAAAGTTTCTGCTTGCTGCCATCCAAGAGATGTCAAATTCGCATCCTCAAACTCCGGGCGCATGTAATTCGCACGATCCACCTCTCCTGCCACATTGTGAGATGCCTGGCCATGCCGCACCACATGGATGACCTTGCATCTGTGCACAGGGTATAGAGATGCTTCTGGAAAACTTGCAGATGCTGGCATATCATCAGTCATGATGAGGATGTCTCCTTTTGTCAAATCTCCGGATGTGAGGTTACGAACAGGGAATCGACAGATGCTCAAAAGTTCAGATTTGAATAGCAGGAATAGAATGAAGAGAAGGATTGCCTGGGACTTCCAAAAGCCTGTGACTGGGAAGAAAACATACACACACACACCAGCTTACTCCACTACTTCTTCCACAAATTCTCTTCCTCTTCTTTCCCCCAAAACCGTATCCAGCACTCGATCCCCTCCCAAAAGCACGAAAGCTGAGAAGCCCGAAAGCAACAGAGATCTCTCAAAACCGGAAAACTCTGAAAAAGGAATGAAACAAAACAAATATCCGCAAGCAGAGATAGCAAGCAACTCTAGAAATGCAAATCTCTGAAAACAAAAAACCAGAGCAAAGCTTCGAAATCCAAATGTCGCACTGTTATAGCACCTTTTATGAACAGATCTCTGAAACCTAAACCTGTGCAAATCGCGCAAAACCATAATCTAGCGTAAGAGCGAAGCCCTAACCAAAATCTGTGAAACCCTAATCTCTGAAAACCTCACAAATCGCGCAAAACCTCACAAATCACGCAAAGCCTCACAAATCTCCCGTCAGCGCTAAACCCTGACCCTAATTTCGCAAAATCATTTGTTTTTGGGTGCAATGAAACGAAATCATTTTCAAGACAGTTTTTACACAAATTCCCAAAATAGTCAGCCAGGTACCTAAATAATAAGTTAATAATATACCTAGGTATATGGTCTTAAAATACTCTACCTCGTGAAGGTTGAAGGTATATATGTATATAGTCAAATAAATAAATAAATAACAAATAACAAATAAAAATATGTATTCCCTATTTCACTAAAACCCCGTACCTGGGGAAAGAAGCTTTGGATTAATTGAAGGTTATTTAATGTCAATTTGCAAGAATCTCACAATTAAAAGTAATGATTTTTTTTTTATCTTCTTTTAAATAAACTAAATAAATCAATATTCAAAATGATAGATAATATAATGTATTAGTAGATATTTTTGTATATGGTGTAATGCATAATGCATGATGCAAACATGTGTTTTAAACAATACTTTTTCTTCTTCAAAAATTTTAATAGTTGCAAAAACTAGTACAATGATGATGAATAAATTCATATTCACTTGATATTAATAAACTTCAATCCATAACTGCATCCATGATTGAGTTGGTAGTCATTTAGAACATTTTATGAATACATGATTACATAGCTTAGGATGGGAATTGCATAGCTTAGGATTGAAAGTGTAGATTGAATTACTTACCGGTAGCTAGGTGTACACAAAGCTACCTATATGTTAATTTAAAATAATTATCTATAAGGTAGGTTAACTTTAAGTAGCTAAGATAATCATATTTTAGGAGGTTACTAATTTCTGTATTCTTAAGCCTTTATGTAAAAGTTACATCAAGAGGATTTTTTCTAAGTATGGGAATCACTCATCAAGGTTCATAAGTTATTCACAAGTATATATGTATTTATTTGCAAATTTAAATTCAATTAACTATTTGATTGTTACAAATAAATTCATATTAACTTTTTTTTTGTTATTTTCTCATAACGCCTGATGTAAACATGTGCATCAAGCCATGTGCTCTAAAGCTCATAAATGTATGTCTTCTACAAGGTGAACATTTCCTAGTTGGAAATATTTCTAAACAATATGAGAAAAGGGTTTAAAAATTTAGAATCTACCAAATGTTTCACTCATGATAAAGCATAGACCCATATTTTCATAGCCTAGAAGAATACTTGAATAAGTTTTTAGGAAATATATTTTTTAGGTGCACACCTACAAAGCAAAATAGATGACATTCATCCCCTTGGTGATTATGATGCATTAGTATTATACATTTGATGAAAAATACCTCCCAAAAATAATTCAAAAAATATTCACCCATTTATTTTTATTTTTATTTTTATTTTTATTTTTCCTTCCTCTCTTTTTTTTTTTTTGGGTTTTTACTTTATCTTTTTATACTCCTTGTTCTTCTTGAAGTTTTTATTTTTTCTTTGTCTTTTTAAAATCTCATTGAATTCGTTAATTCAACATGGCTAAGTTGTGTATTGTTGGTCTTCATATAGAAACTTAGTGCATTGGTTAATATGACATTTGCCCACTTCTAAAGCTAAAGAAGTCAATGGGGATGTTACAGTAGTTGGTCACTAGTACTAGGCATGTTGCATTTGAATGTCTTTGGGTGTGTGTATGTTTGTCATGGTGTAACCAAAAAAGGAGGGTGTGAAACTAAACAATCACCCTAACAACTTGCTGGCATAGAATTGAAGTTTCTGAGGTTCTAAAACAAACCACAACCCCTGATCTTTCCTTCTCAATTTTCGTACAAGAATTCGTCTGCATACACCCACGAATATTTTACACGTACATAGCTTGTACTCATAGACTATCAACAGTTCTGATCACAAAATTTAGAACTCACACCTACATTCACAAGATGTCCAAGGACTACATGCTTTCGGTTTTTGATAAATTTATCAGCGATCAGACATCTAACAAGGCTTAGCCTTTCAGATTAAAAACTCTCGGTGTTCACTCGATCTATTAAACCTCCAATGTCGCAACCCTAG
Source organism: Sphagnum tenellum (assembly GCA_963921925.1). Lineage (NCBI taxonomy): Eukaryota > Viridiplantae > Streptophyta > Sphagnopsida > Sphagnales > Sphagnaceae > Sphagnum > Sphagnum tenellum. The sequence goes on along the minus strand of OY998158.1, from coordinate 14,390,315 downwards.
CTTTGGGCTCGCGACCAAGGCAAAAGGGGTTGCAAGGGTGCGGGCCAAGAGGAAGCCCGGGAGTCACATCATAGACTCCCGGGAGTGCAAGAAAGTGTGAGGGAGTGAACCCTCACACTCCCAAGTGAACTCCCATGTTGGGAGTTAGTGAGAGTTGGAGTCCCAAAAGGACTCCCGAAACTTCAGAGACCAATTTGAGGGGTCAAATCTCAATGGCTCGTGGTGCTCTTTATATCAATGGAAAGCTCTTAAAGCGTAAATGTCTAAAATGGGCTCGCATTGCTCATTTGGACATCTGAAACGAAAGTTACGACCAAAAGAAGGACCGGGAGTTGAATTCCCGGGAGTCGAATTCCCGGGAGTCTGCCAGTTTTGACTCCCGACCACGAAAAGTCAGGAATCGACCCGAAATACTTAGCTGCAGACAATGTGCGACATACCGTTGGAAAGGTCTCGACAAGAGCTACAACTTTGCTTTAGACCGCACTTCGATCCAAGGTCTGCTCGCAAAGTTATGAGGCTTCAAAGTCCCGGGAGTCCCGTTGGGCGGGATTTCGGGACTCCCGCGCGGGAGTCCCGGGAGTCCCGGGAGAGAAAAGCCATTTGGATGTGGGCCCCGTGGAGTGTCACAGAGTATACTATAAGGGGGAAGGTGGTGGCTTCCCCCAAGTCCGGGCCGTGATGAGTCTTGTGTGTCCGTGTTGCCCATGGCTGTCCTAGCACCAAAGGTGCTCTAACTTTGCACTAACCACTTGGTGTGGGTTGTGTGCAGGCCCGTGTGAGTGAATAAGCTTGTCAATTCTTCCTAGTCCCATCCCGGAGCTCCAACACACCCCTCTACCCCTCCAAGTGTTGAGAGCTAGGGAGCGCATCCCGACTCCTCCCTCTTCCGCTGTCTTTCACTTGGACTCACATTTGAGTCCTTTAAGGAGTTGGGAGTGCGTCATCCAATCTGCTTCCTCACAAAATGCAACAAATGCAACCTCACAATGCTCTTCTTGACTGAAGACTTATGTGATGTAAACTCGCAAGTCCAAATATATACAAAAACTTTTGATACAGAGTCAGCTAAACTCAATCCTACCAGCGCCCCTCAAAGAAACTAGCTCTCATGCAGACACAAGCAGCAGACCTCTGGTCTCGAATCCCATTCTATCACTCACATAGATAATGCTTCCATGAGAACAATAGCAACTACTTGGCTGAGTTACTAGCACAGCGGAAAGTGTCTGTAATCAGCCAAAATTTTTGTCAATGAGCAGATCTCATCTCCTATCTACGCATCTCTAAGTTCGTCTACCACAATGTGCATTGATCTTCCAACTACTGCATACTCTGCCAACTCAAGGACCTCCTCTGAAGCTCTATTCTTCTGTCCAATCTGCATCCCAAACCTTCTCCTTAGCTTCTTATTGTTCACCTCCTCAGCCGCCGTCGTTCCAGCCACCTCAACTCATAAATGCAGCTCCACTCCTCACCATAATCCGCACCGCCTCACTCACGCGTGATCAACCTTCACGATCATCCAGAAGCACCCGCCATGCATTCCTTGTAGTAATGGAGATTAATGCATAGCCAAAACAAACGATAGTTGCAAAAATTAAACTCAGACAACAGGTTGTGCGGTGACCCATTGTTCGGTCACAATGGAACTATGCAAACTATTTTTTTTAAGGGTTTGGTTTTGTGTTTTTCTTCTTTGATGATATTTTGTCTAATCTAAATTCTCACCAACTATGATCATTAGGTCTTTTCTCAATTTTATTTGTTTAGACTTAACTATAATTGAACATAAATGTTCAATATTATGAACTCACATAGCATTTATGCTCATTCCAAATAAATTTGAAACATAACTTACTGGCCACTAATGGGACGACTGTCCTTTAAGCAACAAATTTAACGTTTTCTTTGAACAACAGATTTTTTGTGTTAATTTATGTCCAATTTACTCACTTTCAATTAATGTCCTTCATATCTTGCCTTTTCTACCTCACACTATTTGTTATATTTCTCTGATCATTCCAACATGTTAGATCAACTAGTTTTTGTCAATAAATATTGCAACATACCAAAGAAAATAATGTGGCAAGTTGGCATTATTGAAACAAAGACGGAGACATTAGAGTTTGCCATGACCATCATTTGTACAAAGGTAAGACTATTTTTTTTCATGCCATCATCTACAACTAGTGGGTAACCCTTGCTACGCCACTCCAGCCACCCTGAACGCTTTGTGCTTTCATGTTTGGATTTGTAGCCAGGTTTGGCTAAAGCTTCTTTCAGATAATTGCCCATTTTTTCCACATCTTCCTACAGATGATGGCCATTTTGGCTACAAACAAAAACAATTCGCCAAAAAAAAAACCCACTAGTGCTATTATTACCATATGGTTGAAGAATGGGTACCTTTAAAATAAATACATTTATTATTACATTTTCTTTCAAGGAGAGGTTTACAAAATTTAAAATAATAATAATACAATTAATATGATTATTTTTGGGTGCACAAATAGACAAATCCATTTCAAAAATGGAGAAATCCATAGTTTTGACTCTTACCCAAAATTGCCCGCCCATCGTGCCCTAAAATTTAAAATAATAATAATACGATTAATATGATTATTTTTGGGTGCAAAAATAGACAAATCCATTTTATAAATGGAAAAATCTTATATAAGTAGTGGGTCCCTGTCACTTTTGGCCTCTCCCCCAAATCCCAGGCGCTGCGCGGATTCGCCTCTCACACAACCATCTAGGGCCACAAATCAACGGGCTATTGTTGGGCGGGTGTCTATGATGAACATCATCCAAAAAGGTCATTCGTTCGTTCGTTCGTTCATTCATCAAAGACAGACAAACAAACATATACCACTGTTGCTTTTATATATAAGATGTCTATGTTAAGCATATGCATGTCCATAAATTGAATTGTTAGTCTTTGTTGCTTATGCTTTCTTTTTGTTGTCTACATGAAACCTTTTGGTTCTTATTGATCTATTAGTAAGTTGAATTTGTGTTTGCTAATATCTCATTGAGGGATCATCTAGAACACCTTTATTTGTATTTCATAACTATCAAGGTTGAAAAGAGTTGTGCGTTATGGAACCAATGGTGTTTTTCTTCACTTGGTTTCTTTGTACTCAAGTGGTAATTACTAGTCTAGACATTGATGACAAATTAATGGTAATAGATAGCCACATAAAAAGCAAGGCAAGCTATCAAATTTTCCATCAATTTTATTAATTGAAATGTTTTTTTAGCTCATATATAAATCAAAGAGTTAGTTTTCAACATGAAATATATTTTTTCATATATAAAATTACATATATATTATTTTGGTGAACCTTGTCCCTTATCCAAATATGTCACACTCTAGAATAAACTATCCATCTTGTTTATTGTTGTAATACCTTGGCATCTTAACATTAAATATATACATCAAATTTGTTAGATTTTTACATTTCAAATAATAAAATTTTGTGAAAGAAAACACATAGACTTTTTGAATATTCAAGAGTGTATTCTTGACATGGAATCTTTGAAATTCATTATTTTTTTAAGAAACATTTATTGAAGCTACTTTTGTTTTATAATAGTCAAATGTATTAGCAATTTGGGAAATACTATGAAAATATCAAATCATGTGTGCTTTCTTTGTCCCATGAATTTGTTGTGAGGGTTGCAACTGTTTCTCAATGCAAGTTATTAATTCAATCAAAGTCCAATTCTAATGTATTTGAACCATGTTCAAAATCTAGCTTTCAATTTCAAATTATACATTCCTATAATTTTAATATTTGATTACATCAATTGCATGTAATTCTTATTTTGCATGTCTTTTAATCAACTATCATTATGTATCACACCAAAGTTTTCAAAACATTGAAAATCCTTTATGCATGCTAGTTTTTTTAAATGAATGAGTCACATTCAAGTGTATTAAATTTGTAATTTTTATTTTTTCGTTCAATATATACAATTTTAGGCTTAATGATTTAATGGATCATTAAATGATATGTTATTTATGTTTAAAACATGAACTTACAATTATAATTGTAATTGTTGACTTAAACATCATGATCATTGATTGTAAAAGTCGTCAATTGAGCCTAAATATCAATATTTGGTTTCATATTTCTTTTAATGTCTTGTGTGTATTCAATTATTAAATGACACATTATATCCATACATTTTAAAGTAATTTTATATTATTAATTTTCTATAATTTTCATAACTCTAACAACTAGTAACATTAAATTATTTAACATTGTGAAAACTTTTGGTTTGTATTGAAAATCAAAATTACAAATAAACTAGTTATAATTCAAATTTTAACTAAATTTGATGAAAAAAAGAAATTTTCTAAACGAACTGTTTATAAATTTGAGTTTTAAAATGTAATCTTTAACATTAATTAGTTTAATTGATAGACATGTGCTAAAGTTGCTCTAGTTTACATCATTTGTATCCCACATTGAGAAAGTTGGGTTTTGGTCATTAAGTTGTGTATATTGAATGAATGAATAAATGAACATGTTTCAAAATAATAAACATAATTGAACTTAGTTTTCATTGAAATTTTTATTTTCAAACCAAACAAGTTAAACATTTTAAAAAAAATTGAGCATGTTAATTATCACTATGATTATTCATTGGGGAGGTCAAATAATATATTGTAACAATAACCTCAATTGCATTCATGCCCATTCTCATATTGTTTTCAAACTAGATTAAAGTATAATTATTCAAAAATTGTTTTTTAGTAAACATGAATGGAATTAAAACTAGTTGAAAAATCATTTTCATCGTCTATTGTAAACATGAATGGTCTTAATGTTTAGATTTATTTATAATTTTTTATAGAAAGTAGTGGAAGGCTTGTTTTAATCATTTTTTTCAAACTCAAAAAACAATGAAGCGATTTCAAAAGATGAAAACAAAAAATTGACTTGGAAAGGTATTAATGTGTGAATAGCCAACAACAATGCGACCAATGTATGTACTTAGTACTTCATTGTGAAAAAAATTGATTTTTTTATTCAATTCCCATTAGAAGGAGCATTCCAGTTCACAATATATACATAATTGCAATAATACTAATATGAAGAAAAATGTCCTTTGTAATTATGTTATTATAATATCCATAAACTCATGCAATTCATTGTGCATAACATTAAACATTATATGAAAGATTTATTTTTAGTCTTGTGATACCCAAATCTTGATGAAAATTTCAAAAAATTAGCAAATTCTTTTGACTTTATCCTACAAAAGAATTGATTTGAATTAAAGATGCCCAAGGAACCAAACTTGAACATCAAAATGAAGAGGGTACCAAAAAATTAATGTTTTTCACATTATGTGAAGATTGAATTTCATGTTATAAGATAATGGAAATGGAAACATTATTTACTAGATAATATATTAATCATTTAACTTTCAAACTGTTGAGAATTCAAGCTCAACTAGTTAGGTTTCATTAGTTACTGGAGTAAAAAAGTAACTATGTTACTTTCACAAGGTTGAATTACTTTCGTTACTGATTTTAGTTTGGTTATTTGTGGTTTGGTCTTTTAGTTAAATACCTTGGTGTTGATGGTTTGTTTCTTTTTTCTTCATTACACAAGTTTGTGTATTTCTTGAGACAAGAACATTGGAGAGTTCTTGATGTTGTGTTTTGTGTTGTGAGCATTATGTTGTAGTTTCCTTTCAATAAAGATTTATGTTTGCACTTGAGTAGATTTCCTATTTGTTAACATGGGTCAGAGCTTAGGTTGTTTGGTGAGAAAGTTGAAAGAGATCTAGAGCTAGAAAGTCTCTAGAACTAGAGCTTGAGAGTCTCTAGTAATATCATAGGAGTTTGTCAAGTGCAAAAGAGAAACGGGGAAAGGAAAGAATGTGAAGAAAAAGAAATGAAAAGAAAAGAGGTGAGAGGAGATCAACATATCAAAGTTGTGGAAGTCAGATCTTTAAAGCTAGATCTAGAACTATTGTGAAAAGATCTTGGAGTGAAACTTGGAGAGGTTATAGGACGCTTCTGTTCTCAAATTTTCAAAAGAAAAGGAGATGTTTTGTGAGAGTTATGAGCTTTTGAAAACTCTGTGCCAAATCTGGTTTTTTGGTCATATCTCCTTTGTTTAAGCTTTTTTGGATCTGCAGTTATGGGATCTTATACATCATATAGGAATATATGTGTGAGAGAAATTTCATGTCATTTGGATTTGTATTGATCCAAGCATCTGACATTTTAGTCTCAGTTTTGAAGTCAGTTTCTTTTGAAAGTGATATCTCTTTGTAGTCATCATTAATAAAGCTGAAATTTTGAGAAGATATAGAAGACGTATATTTTATGTGTCTCCCAAAATCTCAAGGATTTTAGAGTTGCTGAGAGCGAGTTGTAAGTCAATTTGTGTTCAGGTCCCAATTTGAGGTGACTTCAAAGAAGTAGCAAGATCTCTCATTTTATGAAGTTAAATGAGCTGAAATTTTGAAAAAAGGTAGTAGACATAGTGTTCTATGTTTCACCAAAATTTTAGATCGATCCAAGGTCATATGTGTGTGGAGTAGCTTTGCAAAGTTGTTGTGACAGAAGTTTGTTTTGAGAAGACATCAAAGCAAAGTTTTGAAGTGGAGCAAATACAACTTGGGAGAACTTGAAGGAAGGAGTTTGAAGATTGGGAAGCGCAAATACATTATCAAGACCTTCGTACAAAAGTGTGGTATGTAATCATGTACTCAATACCATACGAAATATTATACGAGATACGTACCTATATGTAAAACCTATGTAGACAAGACAGTTTTGAAACCCCAAGAAGACATTAAGTGGTGCCTTGAGAGATGGCGGACGGTCTTTCTCAAATTGTAATTGAGAAACTAGACAAGAACAATTTCCAAGTGTGGAAATTTAGGATTGTGAATTTTTTGATGGGGAAAGACTACTGGGAATTCATAATTGGTGATGAGAAAGAACCTCCTCTCCCACAAAACCCCACACAACAACAAATTCAAGCAAATAAAACTTGGCACGAAAAAGCAAGGAAAGTCTTGTATTGGCTTTCTGTGAATGTGTCCAATTCCATGATTGTGCATATTCAAGATGCAAAATCACCCAAGCAAGCTTGGGATACATTGGTGAAGATGTACAACACCAATACACAAGCCCACAAAATGCAGCTTAAGCAAGAGTTGCATAATATATAGAAAAACAAAATGAACATCAATGACTATTCTACAAAGGTGAAAAACCTTGCAGATGCTCTTGCATCTATAGGAGCCCCTGTAGATGATGAAGATTTAGTGGTCGTGACCTTAAATGGACTTGGAAAAGACTCTAGTCAGTTTCGTACCTCAATTGCAGTTCAAGAAACATTTCCCAACTTCCAAGACTTAATAACACCACTACTTATAAGTGAAGAGATGAGAATTGTTGGTACTTCATCCAATGGAGGATCACATGAAAGTGCTTTCTACTCAAATACCAATAGAGGTAGACGCAGAGGTGGTAAAACCTCATTTCGAGGTCAACCTGGAAGCTCGCATGGTGGACATCAACAACATGAAGGTCAAGCTCATGGAGGTGGACGAGGAAACTTTGGAGGAAGAGGAAGTCGAGGAAGTCGTGGAGGTCGTGGTGGAAGTCATCGAAATCAACAACCAAATAGCAATTCTAATTGCTACTACTGCGAGAAACCTGGGCACATGGCAAAGAATTGTTATCAAAGGGAGCATGATGCACGAAATGGAAAGCTGCAACAAGGGAATTATGCATTAACTAGCAATCAAGGTGATGAGCAACTGTTTGTGATGCAACACATGGCAAATTCAATGATAGGGGGTGTATCAAACAACAATGTCTAGTATGTGGATTCTGGAGCTTCAAACCACATGACTAGCCATGGAGAATGGTTTAAAGACGCAAAGGATTTGAAGACACCAGGGTTTGTGGAAACTAGTGATGACACTACACATCCCATCACAAGGTGCCATTGTCCATGGAAGATGGGTAAACAAAGTACTTGAAAGATGTACTTCATGTTCCAACCATAACAAAAAATTTGGTCTCCGTAGGCCAGATGGTGGAACAAGGTTTACAGGTGACATTCAACCCAAATGGATGTTTTGTGGGAGACATGAAGAACCAAGGCAAATTGATTACAAAAGGGGAAAGGAATGGACGAATGTTCACCTTAGATGTGAACATGCCTGAGGTGAATTCCATGTTATTCACACATGGAAAAAGAGCTAGAGACATTGGAATTTGGCACAAGCGAGTTGGCCATGTTAATCTCCAACGTCTTAAGCTCATGGAGAAACAAAAACTTGTTGGAGGTCTTCCCAAATTTGGAGCAGAAGAGGTGATGTCAGAGGTTTGTGAAACATGCCAATTGGGGAAGCAAGCTAGGCAACCATTCCCAGCTCAAACAACTCATGTAAGTTCCAAACCTTTGGAAATGATCCATTCAGATGTGTGGACCACAAAGACAGAATCCATTGGAGGATGCAAGTACTACGTGAGTTTCATTGATGACCACACAAGGAAGGTGTGGGTCTGCTTCATGAAACACAAAGGTGAAGTGTTTCAACATTTTTGAATTTCAAAGCAATGATGGAGAAGGAAAAAGGTGTGAGCATCAAGTGCCTAAGGTCCGATGGAGGGGGAGAGTATTTTTCAAATGAATTCAGTGAATACTTGAAGGAACATGGAATTCAAATGAAGTATTCATGTAGTTATTCCCCAAAGCAGAATGGAATTGCTGAAAGGAAAAACAGGCACATTGCATAAATAACACGTGCCATGTTGAATGAGAAGAATTTGCCAAATTACTTTTGGGTTGAAGCGGTAGCAACTGCAGTCTACATCATGAATCGAACACCCACAGCGGCAGTTCATGGCATGACACCTGAAGAAAAATTCACAGGCAAGAAACCTGATGTTTCACACCTCAGAGTGTTTGGTTGCATTGCATACGTGCATGTTTCTGATGAGAAGAGATCAAAACTAGACCCAAAAGCTGAGAAATGTATCTTCATTGGATACTCCTCAGAACAAAAGGGATATAGATGTTTTAGCCCTTCCACTTGAAAGTTGCAAGTGAGTAGAAATGTTGTGTTTGATGAGATGGCTAGTTGGTACTCACCATTGAAGGTAGCAAAAGATGGAGAAGCTAAAAATGGTGATGTTTCATCAAATGTGGAACAAGAATCACAATTAATTAGTGGACCACAAGAGTTTTCAATTAGTGGGTCTAGTAGCACTCCATGGAAAGGAAGATTAAGATCTTCAAACATTGTACATGGTAGTTCTCAAACATCATCTAGAAATTCTCATGTAGATGGTGAATCAAGTGAATCATTAAAGAGTGAGGGTGAAGAATCAAAAATCACCTCAGTTACTACTCATGGAGCTCGGATGGTCAAGAAAGCTTTGAAAACACCTGACAATAACATTGGAGTACGAAGATCCACACGAGTCAAGTACCTTGTACAAATACTCACATATGATGGCTTTGTAGCTCATCATTACACATACATGGTGAGAGTTATACAAGAGGTTGAACCCACTTGTTTTGAACAAGTGGTTGAAAATCCTAAGTGGGACAATGCCATGGATGAAGAGATGGCGACTTTGGATGCGAATGCTACTTGGGAATTGGTAGCTTTACCAAAAGACAAGAAAGCAATTGGGTGCAAATGGGTGTAAGTCAAACACAATGCAAATGGATCTGTGAACAGATACAAAGCAAGATTGGTTGCCAAAGGTTATGCCCAAACATATGGCATAGACTATGATGAGACCTATAGTCCAGTTGCCAAAATGAGAATTATAAGAGCAATCATTGCTATGGTAGCAGCAAAAGGATGGTCTTTACATCAAATGGATGTAAAAAATGCTTTTCTTCATGGAGATTTATAGGAAGAAGTGTACATGGAACAACCACCAGGTTATGTGGACCAAACACATCCTAATTTGGTTTGTAGGTTGAAGAAAGTTTTATATGGCTTGAAGCAAGCACCTAGAGGTTGGGCAGACAAGATAGGTTAGTATCTTGTCACAAGTGGATTTCAAACATCCAATGCAGATTTTTCACTATATGTGAAAAAGACATATCATGGGATTGTAGTCATAGTCATCTATGTTGATGATTTGATTATCACAAGAGATAGTGATGTAGACATCTCTAATTTGAAGAAGCTTTTGAAGAAAAAGTTTGAGATGAAGGATTTGGGAGAGTTGCGTTATTTCCTCGACATTGAGGTAATCCATTCCCCAAAAGGAATATGGTTACTACAAAGGCAATATGCCTGAACAAATTGTCCGAATATGGGATGACGGGTTGTAAACCCATTTCAATTCCATTGGAGCAAAATGTGAAGTTGAGTGCAGATGAAGGAGACCTCGTGGAGGATACCACTATGTATAGACGCATAATGGGGAGTTTGATTTACATGACCATCACAAGGCCAGATTTGAGTTATGCAGTTGGAGTGGTGAGTCAATTCATGCAAACACCACGAAAGCCACATTTGGATATAGTGAGGCGCATACTGAGGTACATAAAACATACCTTGCAATATGGAATATTTTATGAAGCCAAGAGCCAGTTATAAGTACATGGATACATGGATGTTGATTGGGCTGGCAATGGTTCAGATAGAAGATCAACCAGTGGTTTCATGTTTTCTTTTGGAAGTGGTGATGTTAGTTGGAGCAGTAAAAAACAACTAATAGTTGCATTATCAAGCACGGAAGCAGAATACAGAGGTGCAGCAATTGCTGCATGTGAAGTAGTTTGGTTACAAAAACTACTCTCAAATTTGGGACAGTCAGTGGATGCTCCTGTTGCCATCTATGTGATAACATTAGTAGCATACTACTTGCTAACAACCCAGTCTATCATGCTAGGACAAAGCACATTGAGGTGCACTACCACTTTATTAGATAAAAAGTTCTAGCAAAAGAAATTGACCTCATTCATATCAGTTTCGAAGATCAAGTTGCTGACATTTTCACAAAGGCTTTAGGTACAGACAAGCTAAATAAGTTTAGAAAAATGCTTGGTGTACTAAAGTGGATTTGAGCTTGAGGGGGAGTGTTGAGAATTCAAGCTCAACTAGTTAGGTTTCATTAGTTACTAGAGTAGGAAAGTAATTAGGTTACTTTCACAAAGTTGAATTACTTTCGTTACTTATTTTAGTTTGGTTATTTGTGGTTTGGTCTTTTAGTTAAATACCTTGGTGTTGATGGTTTGTTTCTTTTTTCTTCATTACACAAGTTTGTGTATTTCTTGTGACAAGAACCTTGGAGATTTCTTGATGTTGTGTTTTGTGTTGTGAGCAGTATGTTGTAGTTTCCTTTCAATAAAGATTTATGTTTGCACTTGAGTAGATTTCCTATTTGTTAACACAAACATATCAATACTCTAACCTTAATTTAATTAATCATCACTAATAATGTAAAGCAAAGCAAAGCCCAAATAAATCATAGGTATAAATAATGCAAGTAGTAGCTATATAATTTTGTTATTATATGACAATAAAAATCCAAAGGTTTTTATCTAATTGCATGATTTTTTTCTTCATATTTTTTATGTAGTTATATTAACAATCATTCAAAATATAATTTTATTAGCACAAATATATAATAGATGTTAGATTTTTAAACATAAATGACATATCATTTAATAGGCCATTAAGCTTAAAAGTAACTTTTGTTGAATGAAAAGGTGAAACAAACAATTTATTTTCCAAACAATATCCAACAAATGATAATGCACGACTAAATTGAAAAAAGAATAATTTTTTAAATTTTAATGACAATAGATTCATCAAAGGTGGTTTAGGTAGGAGGACTATAAGGGGTCCAAGCATGATTGGGGTATCCCATTTGAAACTTAAAGACTCATTCCTTGGACTCCCAAATTCACCTTTTTTTCAAAAAACCTAAACCTTGTGTTAGATTTTGTTTTTTTTATACCAAATGAAATAAATATACTCCAAATTTTATGTAGGCCTTTTGAATATCTATTATTTTCACTTATGAAATAAAAATAATAGGATTTATCCATAGAGGCCATGTTTTACCAATGGCCCAAAATTCGTAGAAATTTCACTTTTTGAAACTTTGTACATTGTAACAAGGCACTTGGTTTTTGTCACATTTTAACATTTTATACACATTAACACCTAAGGTGTTTGTGGTAAAAATCTTGAACCAAATAATTTTAAACATTCCTTATGAATCTTTGAACTTTTTTTTTCTTATGAAACAAAATCTTGCATTTTTCATTACTATAGAAGTGGGTGCAATTTACTAGCCTAAATCACTATGGACCTTAAAAGTGAAATAATTTCATTACATTTTAGTAATTTCACCCTGGTGAAAGTTATTTCACTATAAAATCATTATGTAAACATCATGTTTTATTACTAGTTAACATAATTCACTATTATAGTTTGCTACAGTAAATAGGTTCATTTCTATGTTTTAAAAATATTTTATCCATATTACTTTATGATATACCATATATTATTTTAAGTTATTTTATGCTATTATATGCTATTATTAGTTACTATACCCTAAACTATTATACATTATTTTACCTTAAGGTATCTTAATTAGTTTATAAGTTATTTTAAATTTAATTATTCAACTAACTTTAAGCTATATCTTTGGTTATTTTATTTTAAATTAATATATGTTATTTCAAGTTATATTTTAAGTCAGTCAAGGTCATTTTACTTTATATTATTATAAATTATTTTCCCCTAAGTATAATAACTTAAAATAAAACATAATAACCTATGAAAAATTATTTTAAATACCCTACAATATAATAACTACCAGTAGCCTATCATATTATAACATAGAATATCCAAAAATCATTTATAATATAATAATCAATAATAGTTGTAGTGTAACATATAATAATCAACCATAACTTACAATATAATAACCATTAATAAAATAGCCATCAATAACACCAATATCCACAATAGAATATTCACCAATAGTCATTAATATCCACCAATATCCACAATCGAATATTCATTAATAGCCATTAATAGTCATTAATAAAATAACCACCAACAGTCATTTATAGAATAAGAACCAATAGCTATTAATAGAATAACCACCAATGGTTCTTAATAAAATAACAAGCAATAATCATTGATAGAATGCTTAGTAATAGCCATCAATAGAATAGCCATTGATAACCATTAATATAATAACCACAAATAACCACCAATAGGCACTAATATAATAGCCACCAATAACTATTAATGGAATAATCATTAATAAGCATTAATAGCCACCAATAGAATAAGTACCAATAGCCATTAATAACCACCAATAGCCTTAATAAAAAACAACCCATAGCCATATATTGAAATTGCTTAGGATTGCCAAAAATAATTTAGGGTGAAATAATTTATAATAAACAAAAGTAATTTAAGGTGAAATAGATAATAATAATCTAGAATTGCCAATAATAACATAAGGTGAAATAGCCTTCAATAGCCAAAAATAACTTATAATAACTATAAATAACCTAAACATAAATAATTTACAATAGCCAAAAAGAACTTACAATAGCTGAAAATAGCCTAAGATGAAATAAGCTAAAATAACAAAAAATAATTTAGAATAACCAAAAGTAACCTAAGGTGAAATAACAAAAAATAACAAAAAAAATTAAGAATACCATAAATAACCATAAATAATGTAGGGTGAAATAATTTAAATTAAAGAAAAATAGTCATATAATAGTTGAAAATAGTTTAACATAAACTCTATTATTATATTAACCAAAAAAAATCCATTTATTAAGCTTTTCTTTTTCAAAAGAATGGTCATTGAAATGTTATTGAATAATGATATTCAATTTTTTTTTGTTTAAATGATTTTAAACTTTCAAAAGGAAATAAATGTAATATGTACATTATTGAAATTTTTAAAAAAAACAAACTTGAATCATTTCATTTGAACAAAATCTCAATAAAATATGAATTTTCAAAGTTTATTTTTTTGTAATGTTTAAAATTGAGTATTTGATAAATAAAATGTAATGTAACATATTACCACAACAAGTGAGGTGGCTTAATGGTAAGTGTGTTTGCCTTCATTTCAAAGGTCAAGGGTTCAAACTTCATCAATGTTATTCTATGTGTTCAACAATGGTATGTTGACCGAATATTCTCCTATCAAATTCCTAGAATATGTACTTAGGTTGATTACGTGGGCTGCCTAAGTTAGGTTTTTAACCTAACCTAGGTAGTGACACATGTCAATAAATCATAGGTTTAAAAATCATGAAATTATCAATAATATTATGTATTAAATAACTAACATTTAATTGATTTCCATGTTGGTTAGTTAAATAATTAACAAGTGAATGGTTTCATAATTTGTATTTCACTTGAGAATAACCTTGTTTTATTAGGTATCGGTGAAATAATTCATTGTCCGTAACAACTGGTCCCTATTCATTAGCGGTTAAATATTTTCACTAAGTTAAAATGTCGAAATTCACTCAAAATTTAGTGAAACGCAAAGTGAACTAGGACACATTTCTTAATAGTGTTTCTAGGACTTGTTAAGAATATTTAAACTCATTCAAATTTGAAATGTGATGTATAAAATAGTAACTTAATCATGTATGTATGTATGGAAAAAAATGAACTTTCAAAATGAATGTGCCATTAAGTTTTGAAATGACATGTTCAAGTGAGGGGTCCACTTGATATATAATGAGATAGTCTTTTTTAATACCTCAACCATGCTTTGACCTTATGGTCCCATAGTTTTTCATCCTACCATATTCCAATCCCGAATAGGCTATTCTAGCCTTTTTTGTGTCCTTTTGAGCTTCAATTTCCTGTAAGATGAACATGTTTTAAACTTCAAAAACATTTAGAAAAAAATATTACTTTGTGAATAAATTTGTCTTTTTTCTTTTTTTAACAATGGAACATATTTGAATACAATGAGAATGGAAAAATGTGTTTGCAATTAACATACAAAAACCAACTATGATGCAGTCATTTCAACCCTATTCATCATACTCCTTTTTATTTCTCCCGACCCATAATTTGTCTTATTTCACATATCACAAATTTGTGTGATTTCTTGAAATTGTGTAAATAGTATATAAGAATTGTATGTAGAAAATGCATGAGGGAGCAAATGTCAAAACATGCAATGAATTTGGTAATGATCAAATGAAAATGTTTTTCAAACACAAAACACAAATAAAAGTTGATCATAAACTCAAAAATATTGAAATTGTATAAATATCAAATAGATTGTGATTTTTTATGAAACATTTTTTGTCGTTAGTTTTTTTTGTTTGGCCAAGCACATATTTCCTTTTCTCTCATTAAGACCAATATGGTTTATGTTGTTGACCCTAATGTGAACCAATGTTGAGTGGATATTTGGAAAATCTAAAAATCCAACTAGGATATCAAACTAGATATCCAACATACATCAAAAACTATGATATCCAAGAATATCATATCCAATGAATCCCAAGGTTATGAGATCTCCAATCATGTGATATCTGAAATAAAATTTATATTTCAAAATCTTTGTCCTTCATGCAAATATGACCTACTAGTCATTAGATTTTATATTAAATCATTTTATTTTTTCCAATATAATTTATTGTCCATGGATATCATTTTTATATTTATTTTACTTGAAATATTGTAATATTTTTGCATCTTTTACACTTTAATATGTAAATTGATATGATATTCCATTATAATTACGAATTTAAACTAAATTATTGAAAATAATGGAAATGGAAATGTTATTGACTACACAATAAATTAATCATTTAAACATATTAATATTATGTAAGTTGATTATCATTGGTAATGCAAAGGAACACAAAACCCAAATGCAACTAAATTACATAACCTTGGATCAATTCGGAACTTTCATTTGAGTGTGAAATTTATAAAAATAATGGAATTGTTTTTGGTCACCAAATGGCAATTATCTGGTCAAAAAAGAAAAAACACTACCAATGACCATTTTGGAAATCATTATATTTTTCACAACAACACATCTTGGGTTTTACTTGTCTAGTTAATAAAACAATTATTGTTTTTTTTTACTACAATTGTAAAATATAAGTTCGTGTTAATGACTACATAGTTGTAAAGGACATTATGGTGCTATGTGGCATTATGGTTTTGTGACTATAGTCAATATCACGACTTGATGGTTTTTACACAAATATCAAAATATCATTTTTAATGAATCTTTAATCATTCAAAATTAGGTAATAACAAAATTCCAATTATTCTTGCAACTTTTGGTGAATAATAACAATTTATGGTTGTGTGATGTTAATGTGGCATGCCACATGCCGCATGGCAATGAGGTTGACTAATAATCACAACACTTCATGACTTGTGACACTAACTTCACATCATGATTCATGTCATTGATTTGATGGATTAATTTCATTTATTAGTTAGTTGAAAATATTATTGTCCTTTGCTATTAATAACAACTTGGTCTTCCATGTGATTATGACATGGCATGCCATTTGGCAACAAGGTGTCACAAATTTTCATGGCAATCCATAACTTTTTATGACACCATAAGTTTTTGTGTGTTTTGAATTTATGGCACCTATGTTTGTCATGGCATGCCATTTGTTTTTTTATGCCATGAGGTATTTTGAAATCATCAATTCACTTGCATGTGTACATGTACTAAACAATCTATTGTTAACTTGTAATTATGACTACAACATTAATAGTCATTTATGAAGAAGGCAACATATAACTCTTTAATTTTTAACTACTTAACACACTAACTTCAGTTAATATACCTATGAAATTAACCTATGTACATAGGTTACTTAGTAAAAACCTATTTCGTAATATAGGCTACGTTGTAAGTTATTTAATTAAACATAAAAAATTTCCTACATTTAGTATGTTTAAATAAACCCATAATAGGTTACCCTACTAATACGTTAACTTAGGTAAACTTGTTTAGGTTCCTAACCTAAATGTTTTTGCCAAGTCAACCTATGTAACCTCATTATAAGATATTTTATCAAGTTTGTAACCACTTCAAGTCTATGCAACTAGATGCAACTATGATGGAACATAATTATCCTAGGTCTTTTTTAGCTTGAAAATGTTTAGGTTAGGTTGGTAAGTAGTATAGGTTGACAAATTAGTTCATCTTAAATCAACCCAAGGAAGTCTAGGTTTAGGCTAAGTTGGTAGGTAGTAGGTAGGTTGATCTAAGTCAACTTGGGGTGGTCAAGATTAATTCAAGGCTAAAGATTTTGAGCTTTAAATTTTTTGTGTTAAATATAATTAATATAAAAACATGTGGTAGTGCAATGGATGAAGACTTGAACCCCAAAATGAAGGTGAGAGATTCAAATCGTCACTCCTGCAACCTATGATAACTAAGCCATTTGACTTAGGTTAGATAGTTTAGTCTAGGCTTCTTGGGCTAAGAGTTAAATATTTGCTTTTAATCTAGGCCACTTAGCCTAGGTTAGATAACCTAGGTTGCTTAGCATAGTTAATTAGCTATGTTAAATTAAGTTGACTTTTGACTAGGCAAACTAGTTAGGTTGACTTTTGGCTACACAAGTTACATGGACTAAACTAGGTTGATTTTTGGTCATGTGCAATGGTTCATAATGTGTTTATAGATTTTTGACACATGTTATCCATCCATTTTCAAGCGTCTTTATAACACTTAGTTGAATAAAATGATTAAGTTGAAATGGCATGCACTTTGCATGTCATACTACTTGGTTAATGATGACATGGAATTTCATTATTATAAAAAAATAATTTAATCCTAATTGTTAAAACAACTAGGCTTTGCAATTGAACGTCCCTTGTGATTAAATTGGTGAAATGACATGGGTTTAACAACTCATTAATCATTAGTCGCATATGTCATTTTTTACTAGTATGTAGTTGTAAAGGTCATTTGCATCTCACCCAAAACATGTGGTGTTTTGTGCATATTTACATAATTCCAAACTCATATTTATTTTCATATTGATGACCCTTTTGGAGATCATTATATTTTTTGTGCATATTTTGCATAAGTCCAAACTCATATTTTTTTGTTTGTACATTATATGAAGGTTGTATTTACTACATTAGTTCAAGATCCGATTGGGTTTAGCTAACATCCAACTATTTTGAAAGCCCATCAATTTGGATTTTGTGTTTGGTGGGTTATTACAAAATTAGATTCTTGATTTTGCAATGCAAAATTGGAAAGATGATTTTTTAAGTTTGATAAGTGAGAGATAATATGATGTGCATATAATCTCAATGATATAATTATTTCCTAGAGTTTTATCCCTCAACGATAGAGAAACAATCTTGGTCAAGTAAAAAGTGTATAAGTGAAAGGTGCTTTTAAAATGAAACGCAATCTTTTGAAGAGTGCGCTTCATTAGGTTGATGTGTTGCTATCATTGTTGCACTCCTACTTGCCACTTCACAAAGGTAGTTTTGGAATTTGCCAATGGGTTTTTTAATAAAACCCACTTTTCACAATGTGTATCCACATTATAAGGTTTCTTGGAACTACATTCCATATGGAGAGTTTGTTATTTTGGGTACATTGATTTTTATACTTAGCATTTTTGTTCCTATTTGCACTTCATATTGCTAAAGTGCCATCAAACAAATGACCTTTGACATGAACCCAAAGAGGTTAGAAGAGGGTGTGCATGATTATGATTCATAGTGTCAAACAGTAATTTGATGCAATGAAAGTGTTATTTGGTGCATAGTTGGTTGGGAAAACTCAACCAATCCTAATCCAAAACATTTTTCTTTTGTGTATTTCTATGCTTGGCTCTTGAGAATTTGAGATTTGGCGGGTTGAATTATATGAACTTGAATTGTTTCCAATGTTGATTTATAGAATGAACAGTGCAAGATTGTGTTGCCCATTTTTGTATCAACCAAGATTATTCTCACTCCAATACCGAGATATATCATTTTCCTCATCACCTTTTGTTTGTTTGTCCATATTCCTTTTTGAATGAATATGCAAGGCTTTGTGTAATGGAAGCTTTCAAAAGGTGTTTACGAGATGAGGTATTTTATTGCACATAAATGTTTTCAATGAGATGTTTTTGGGCATATATTGGGCTACATTTTGTGATAGGTGAAGGACAAGATATATCAAGCTTTTGAAAACCTTTGCCTTGTTTTGATTAAATTTTGAAACGTTTAGCAATGTTAAGTGTGACCTTTTTTTTGGTTGGTCTAAAATCATTTCTCCATGAGCTTTTCAAATATGTTGTGTGTGTTTGTGTGCTATATGTGAAGGGATTACAAACTTTTGAGCAACAAGTTCTACTTAGAGATGCTTCATCATTAGTTTATATTTCGACACAAATAGTAGACTTGATGAATTCGACACAATCAAACAAATGGAAAAAATTGGGGCACATTGGTGAGGTGCTATTGAACTGAAGTATGGACCTCTCAAAAGAGGTGAGGCAAATTTTCCAATTACTTGTGAAAATTTTTGTTTGCTTTGGTTAACAAAGGCATTTAGCTAGGATTTGCATATTAATATTATATTTTATATTTTGTGTCAACACTTATTCTTCAAGTAATGAAATAATTCGTCTTAATGTGACTTTAAGGTCATTTTTCATGTATGCCCAAAAAAAAAAAAACTCTTGTTAATACCAACCCATAGAATAAAGTTTATAGCATAAATGAGTTTTGGGTTCAATAGGAAAATGGAGTTTAGTATACTCATTTGAGAAGTCTAAGAATATTTATGGCTCATGAATTATCATGGCAACATGTAGCATAAATATAAGTCTAGGAGATAATATATCTTAATTATTTCCCCTCTTTGGCTATGGATTGGATAAGGAAAATGTTGTTGCATCATCGGGAATTGCTATATGGTGATAACAAAGGTTTGATCTAGATCTCTTTTGATATGCTTTTTGGAGACATTGTTACATACAAGTACTTATAGAACGAGTATGGTGTTTTTCAATCATGTTGTTGAACATAGTATGATTTTCATGTAGAATTCTTTTCCATTGGAAGACATTTTTTCCATGTTTCATGTTCTAATTCATGATTTGTGTTAGAGATCTTGTAGGTGTTGGTACATTTTTTTTGTCTAAAAGTAGTAACAAGATCAATGAGGTTGATGGGATATAGATTAAGACAAACTAAGAAGTATTATCAATGGATAGTAGAGCAAAGGTACTTTGGACAACATGGTTAGGGATGAGGAAGAATTTGAGGTTAATCATGACAAGAAGGTTGTGAAAACATCAAAGGTATTGAAGGAGATGACATAGGTGTCCCCCAATATTCATTTGTAAAATGAATTTATGTGTAAGCATTGGCATTGTGTGTGAAAATGTAAGACTCTAGCCACACAATATTGCACAAAAAAAATTTATCACACAAGGTCAAAAGAAAATATTTCAAATCAAATGAACATAATTTCTTGTGAATTAGTGTAATACTTAATTGCATTGAACTCTACCTACGCATTGTCAACAATAGTTACATTTGGGTACCAATAAGGTGCATGTTGGAATAGCCTTGGATTAACCTTTTACAACCATGGTGTAATGTTCCTCCTTGCCAAAACATGTAATGAGAGATAATACTAAATTACCATTTTGCAATCCATCAAAGATCATGAATATGTACAAGAATACTATAAGGCAAACCTTATAATAGGTTAGGATGTCACCCAAAGAAATGTGCAATAGGACATTTTCATGCACATAGGACATTATTTGAATATAACATTTTGTAATTGATTTCATTACCTTTTGTTCACTTTTCACAAAAGTCACATCACATGACATTTTCTCCTATTTCCGTTTATGATCATCATTTGCATTTGCCAATCTATTTGAATTCAAATTGTGAATGGCACGTCTTTGTTAAAAATGGGATTCAAGTCTAATATTTAATATTCGTATATATTGTCACATAATATATATTTTTTCATTTTAAGTCACCCACATGTGGACACTGATGGGATCTTTCTTATGTTCTATCATAATTTTTAAAGTCATTTATTATATAAGTTATGCACATCCACTATAAGTATAAAGGTGTCCTTTGTTGGATTCCCATGAACTTCAATGCCATGTCCCACACATGTGTTTTGTGTTATTGCATTAGTTGTGCATGAGCATGTCTTTAGCTACAACACTATATATATATATTTTTTCCTTGCCAAAAACCTAGTACCCACTGAATGATATAACCCTTCATTGCAACTCCATGCCATGCTTGTTTTGCAATATTGTTGTGATCCATGTTGTGATATTGTATGACACACATATGATTGTTCAAATATGGTTTATTGAATTAAAAAAAACAAAAATCTCCCCTTTTCATGCCTTGACCTACATTGAACTTGGTCACTCTTTTTGTTGGAATGGATGATTGTGAAAGAAAAATTGAAGGTTCAACAAAAAAAGTTCTTTTGTTTCTTTCTGGTGGATTGTAAAAGATATTTCAAATCATCTTATATTGTACAAATGTTTTCTAACATACTAAATGCATGATGGAATTTTCATGGGTGTCATTTGTTATAATTTTTGGGGACAAAATTTAAATAACAAATCTTGTATTCTTGGCTTGACAAAGAGATTTAGCAATGATCTACATATTAATGAACCGAATGATGCCATTAAGCCTTCAAATTCAAATTTATGTATATAATCCCTCATAATCAAATTATAATACAAACCATCACAAATTAAAATCCTATTTCATTTATCCTAAAACCTTAGCAAATAAAACATTAGTTGGAAATCTCATAATTATTTATACATTTTTTTTTTGAATTAGTGTTTTATTAAATTCTTTCATTCATTCATTATGTCTTGTTCCAATGAAGTAGGAGAAGGTCTCTCATCAAAGGATAATACCGTTGGTATCATTGGAATAACAAAACTTGAAGAAAGACTTTAAACATAATCCAAGGGCTTGTTATAAGTCAATGAGCCTTAATCACAACCTACATGTTACCATATCGTTAACTTCTAAAGCAATAGACATATCACTATAATGAAAAAATAATGTTTTTCATTGCCTACTTTCCAACAAACCCATATTAATTTCCAAGCTTACCACCTACCATAGTAGGTGACATCCTAATGAAACCACATACCATTGAAATCACAAGAAGATATGCAAGCATAAGTAAATCAAAAAGGCATACGTTGTGCTCATGAATCAAACTAATAAATAGTGGGTCTATATTAAAGAGATGTGTTTCTAATGCATTGGTTGGATAAAATGCATGTTTATCATGACATATTATACTATCATTCTATTTTATGCTTAGAACTATTTGTGCATAATAAAAGCTAGAGCCACAAGTCAAGTATTTCTTTTGGCATTTTCTTGTTGTTATGTAATTTATCTAGCATTTCTCTATGAAGAAAAAAAGAAAGATAAAAAATATCTAGATGTTTTTAAAGATGTAGTTTGAGCTTGGATAAACAATTAGCAAAGTGATGGATATGTAATTGAAATCAAGAATTTTCAATCCTATTGGTTCTTCAAGGTTTGAAACATTGGAGAGTGAATCTTGAAAGCTTGGGAAGATTGAAAGTGGAAAAAATGCATCTCTCTTTTTGCAAGGAAAATTTCAAATTTGAATATGGGTTGATTAACATATTTGATTTCTTTTAAAGATTAAATTTTCGTTGCATTTAATTAACATTGAATATTTTTGGTACTAGGCCTAGCTAATGAGTTCCATATCCCAATGGAAAAACATCAAATGAAGGTTCAAGGTCCAACCACTCTATTAGGTTTTGCATGTGCCCCCTTATACCAGTGTTTTATTCTTAAACTTTTCTTGGAGTCTTTTTAATACATCTTTCAAAAAAATTAAGAATATTTGAATTTTTCTTAATACTATTATGTTAAGGTGTATATTAAAAATATCAAAAGATATGTCATTAAAAATATTTTCAAATTGTGCTTTTAATGTTAAAACTACTTTAGGTTAGTTTTATGTAGTATTTAAGCAATGGTTACAAGAGACTAAAAGTCCTTATACATATTTT
This sequence comes from Sphagnum tenellum, assembly GCA_963921925.1. Lineage (NCBI taxonomy): Eukaryota > Viridiplantae > Streptophyta > Sphagnopsida > Sphagnales > Sphagnaceae > Sphagnum > Sphagnum tenellum. The sequence continues at coordinate 14,367,213 of OY998158.1, read as the reverse complement.
TCACTCATTAGATTGACTCCAAATTTTTATGACATGTACATAATGTATTCAAAATAACGTTTTATATTTTATAAATATAATAATAATAATTCTTTAAATCCAAAATTCAAAAAAAAAAACAATTGTTACAATTACTTTTGGTACATGTTAATATGACTACACCCTTGAATTCTTTTGTAGTTGAAAGGTCAACATCAATTGCAAATTGCCTTAGTGAATGAACTTGGTGGTTGCATTAAGTTACCAAATTGTTGTTATCTACCCATAGGATTTTGATTTCAATTCCATGATCCACTTAGTGAAAACAAAAGCTCAAGTGAATATTAATCACCTAATTACTCTAAACAAATTTTTAATATAATTGCAAAATTCAATATGGGAAAATCTTGACAATCTTTGCCCATTTGGTGATATTTGCAATGGAATATCAAAAAAGTCCCACTCCCAACTTCACAATTCCATTTGCGACAAAATCAAGTTTCAAATTAAATAATTTTCACAAGAAATGTATAAACTCTTTGAAAGAAATATACAAATTAAAATTTTTCAGCTCTATCAAACTAGAAAAACTTGCAAGCTATGGAAGAAAATCCCTATACACATAATTATCTTATTTCATGTGTAAAAAAAACTTCAACAAAGTAAAAACTTTAAAGAAAACCAATTGTTCTTAAAGATAAGACAACCAATGTGCAAACATAAAGTATGTATTTATAGATATAAAGATACAAAGATGGACATGCAATTTGGTAAGTTAAATGTGGATGTATCATTTAAAATGTTATGCATTTCATTTAATGGCCTCTTTCTTTCCAGCCTCCCTTTTGGCTCCTTCCCCATGTTTAAATCTGTAACAAAAATCATAACATGAGTATTTAAATCCAAAGAAACTTTAGTCCTCGTTTCCTTCTCCTCCTCACCAATGCAAGGAAGATGAACATGCAACATCCAAAAATATTTTGGAGAGAAAAAAATCAAACAATGTGTCTTTTCATAAGTAATTTAGTCAAAGATGTGTCTTTTTGTATCTAAAAAATTTAAGGCACACAAATATACATAGCTTGAAACCATAGACTTTGGATAAATCTAGAGAACAAAATAAGGGCATGGATAGTTGTTTTATAATTTAGTATTTAGGATCTGCACTTTTACTTAATCAATTCCTTGGTGAAATTGCCAAATTTCCCTAACTTTTTTAAGCAGATCACTTGTATGCTTGGAATTAAAGGGAAAAAAATGAATTTTTCACCTAAAACTTATCATGGAAATGGATGCCAAAATTGGCATTGGTAATTCACATTATACTTTGTTGCCTTCAAAGCAATGGCTATCAATTTGCCAAGTATTAGCTTATAGCCAACCCTATTGCCATCTTCTCCCTTTATACCTATTGATTTTTGCCACTTTGCATTTTTTATATGAACAGTCTCACCTATTTAGGGTTCCTTTTGCCACTCATTCTCTCCCTTGTAAGAAGAAATCATCAACGCCGAAACCCAATTTGAACTTTGTATGTGCATTTGTATATAATTTTGGAACGTTGTAATGAACATTGAGTGTCCAAGTTTAAGCATTATAATTTTATGATGTTTATATATTATCAACATGCAATGGAAATGTTGAATGGGCAAGGGGCATCGATGATTAAATGATTGGTGCTCTTAAATAAACTTGGAGATTAGAGTGTTACACATACCAATTTTCTTTTCCATTAATTGCATGGTCGTTGGACCAAGTGTTAACAACTTGACCCAAGTGTTTTGCAAGCCTAATGAATGAAACTAGTTGATCCAAAAAGTCGATTCGTAAAAAGCTAAAGACATTTCATGTAAATAAGGTTGTTGTATCCAAAAAGTCAAGGGTTATAAAACATATTTCTAAAAGGTGCCCCCCCCCCTCCATGGGAGTTCATTGTATGGCTCATTGTAGCAATTTTGCAATGCAAACATTATCATTCTTGCATATGGTGGGTAGAATCAAAAGCTTGCTCTCCACATTGTACAATTAAAAAAAAAAAACCTTTAAGCAACATTTGAAGTTTTTTAAGCTTGTTAAAATAATGGAGACAAAAAATGTTAAGATCTTGCACAATGTGAAGATTCAATAGATTTCTATTTGTCCCAATGAGACATGATAGACCTAAATACATGACATTATTGATGATGGCCAATGATAGGCCCAACAATGACAAGGCAAAGCTAAATTTTGATCTCCTTTATGTCCAAATTTTGTTGGGGTTTGTTGTCATACTCCTTTTATTGCAATCTATTCACAATTGATTAAATTTAGCAAGTTGCAAGTTGTGATCATATGTAATTTTGTAATAACACCCAAAGTTTGCCAAGGTGAAATTTATGTTTCATACATAGACATGAACACCTAGTTCAAGCATGAGGAAATTAGTCCTTATATATTTTAGGAAGCACTTGAGAGGTGATTTTTGTCAAGGGTTGAAAGAAGCATTATATCACCTCCAAGCCTTTCTGCTTGGCAGTCAGGGAAAATACTATATACACTGGCAATTTCTCTGTTCCCTTTTTAAAGGAGTCCATCTGTAGTTTTTTCTAGACAAATTGCATCTTCAGTTCCTCAACATGGTAGATCAATTGACTTCAAAATGTCTATGATAATAATGAATATGAACAGGAGGGTGAAACACTGCTGGGATGTCAATGAGCATTGTACATGAGATGGCCTAACCCACTGTTTGTAAGAAGATCCACATCTATGATTAGGATCCTTGCTGGCTTTGGGCCTGTGTTTCGGGTCAATGACATGAAGTTCCACTAATTTTCAAGATTATCATGTGTTTAGGCATTAATCTAGAGATTTCTGCTTGATAACATTGCTGGAAAACCTTGGGCCCACCCCCAACTGAATTATTATGTACATGGCTTTGTGCACAAGATAAATAGGAACCAGCAGGTGAAAAGTGTGCACAGCAGGACATTGTACAACAACATGAGCAAAAGCTTATGAGTTTCTTTCTATCCAATACGAACAATATAACAATCATAGTTCAATACCCTAGCCAAGCAGGTGGAATGAGCTCAAATTTGTGCTTAATTTGGCTCAACACATGGAAGTAATCAAACTGTGAGAGGCAGTCACGGAAATCTGTGAAGAGCTGCGTGTGATTTTGAGTACGGGTATGGTAAAAACACCTGCCAAAAACCAGGTACGAGAAAAGTTCAGGACAGAAGGTCCACACAACATGCAAGTAGACACCTACATTCGTAATTGAAAAATAAAAGAAGAAACACCATGTAAAAGAGAGCAGAACCCAAGTCAGTACCTCCCATTCTTATGCTATGGGCATGAGTAGGTGAAATGTACTTTCACTCTCCTCCAAATTGCCAAGCACCACAACCCCAGGTCATGTGCCTCATCACTTTTTTTCCCACAAGCCAGAAACTGGTCTGCATTTCTCCATCAACCAAGATCACCACTGATAAATGAGCTTTGAACATGTCCATAAAAGGGCGGATCTAAACCCTAATTTTGATCCCTCCTCACTTTTTCATCTCCATTTGTGTGTCTATGGTCCTTGTTCCCAAACATCAACAAGAAAATTACTTGCCACCCCACACCCTAAACACATTGCTCCTAAAATTGTTGACACGACCAAACTTGAAAAGTTGTGGGAAGAAGATCTTGCATAGGTATGTTTTTGCAAAAATCAAGGAGCAACAGATTCATGCCCTAATCTGCTTAAGTACCATACAACATTGCTCCACAAGGCTCAAAACATTCCTCCAAAATCTTAAAAATAACTTTGAGTTCATTGGCTGTACTTCCTTAATCACCACAAAAATCAGCAGACTTCACCCCTCAATATGTGATCCCTGGAGACTTTTGTCACAAAATCAATCACAGATCATTGTGTCCCAGCCATGCACACTGACAGAACACATGCTTATTGCAGTTCCAGCATCAGTATACCAACTGGAACAAGATTAGAAAGTGGAATTTATCACAAACAATCAAAAACAGAGAAAGAAGTGAACAGGAATGAAAGATATGAGAGAAAATCTTCCTTGCAGAAATGGCAGCATATTTTTCTCTCATTGTGGTGACTATTGATGCAAAGCAAGCAAGATTTGCAAAAATACATAAACAGTTTCCAAAAAAATTCCTTTGTATTTTGAGTGTGCTGATTCTTGCGAATGTAAGCTCCTTTAGTGTGCAGCATTTAGAGAGCACAATTAGGTTAATGCATCCAGGTCGACCAATCTGGTCTGAGTTTTTGTAGTGAAGAAGAAGACCTGGAGGATGAGCCACAAACCAGCGGCGACGCCAGCGTTTGAATCTGCCAGAAAGCTCGGTCGAATTACAAAAATCTGACACCCAAATTGAGAGAAAAATGCGACGCAAATGTTTTTAGAACTGCACAACAGACTCCAAACACGTTGCTACAACTCTCTCTCTCTCTCTCTCTCTGCGTCTCCCTCTCTCTTCTTGTCTCTGTTCTTGCTCTTTATCGATCTACGACCACAGCGCATTGAATCGCACTCTCTTAAAACGCCATTGTTGTGCGCAACAGACTCCAAATCGCATCGCGAAAACACTTTGGAGGATCATCTCACAAATAAATTGCAGAAGAAAGCTGCAGAGGTATGTTACAAAAACAAAACCGGGCGCTTGCATCGCTTACAAAAACCTAACCGTTCTTTTGTCGCCCGATGCTTCACCGCCCTCTCCCTTCCCCCACCACCACCCCCCCCCCCCCCCCCCCCCAAACCTCCGTCACATACAGACATAATTTATATATAGGATTATCATAGTGAACACCATATTTACATATAAGTAAATCATATATTATATATTTTCAATCTTGTATTTTTTTGCACACCATTTGGAATAAAATGGAAATGATTTTCCTACTATTTCAAGTCTAATGCCTTTGAAGGTTACAAATTCTTAATGGATACTAAGCATGAATCAATTATTGTACATTGGGTGACAAATTTGAACATTAACATTGAACACTTAACATTTCAAGTGAACCAACAACATATATGTTCAAACTTTATTTATGACACAAGAAGAGTATGTTGTAACCATTACACTTGTTGAGGCAAATTGTGCATAAGCATGGAAGATGAGTATTGTTTCAATTTTTTGTTGCTTTGCAAATTCAAGTTACGCAATAAACTCAGTAACAACTTGGGTTTAGTGGTCAATTTTTTTTTCCCATAAGTTTTTCACCCTTCACAATATTCCATATGCATATGTATATGAATTAATAGTGGCATGAAGATCATCCTTTGTATAGTGTAGGAGCTTGATTTGTTTAAAGCTATCAAATATGTAATTTTTTGATGTAGATGTTGGAATATCTTTTGCTTAGGTTTTGGCAACTTGTGTTTGTTGGTTTTTTTTGTAAATGAATTATAATGGATATCACTTCTAACTTATGATTTCCACTTCTGCAATTTGTAGCTTTTGATGTCTTTTGTGAAATGACATTTGTGATTGTAATGTGGCTTGTATGTGTTGTTTTTAATCTACATGTGTCTTGTAATACATTTGTGTTGCAATGGATAGTTTTAAACGTTCAATCCTCTCATAAGTGATTGAACTCTTGCATGTTTGTGGTTTTAGGCTATGACACATGAGTATTATGTAATTGTATTTTTTGGGTTGCATCACGCATGGTCCTTGTTCAATTTGACACTTGATACATATGCTCATTTTGAAATGTTATTTGGAGCTAGAGACTTTACTATTTAGATGTAGATAACTGAAATTTCTCCTATTATGCTTTTAGAGTAGCCAAAAACTTGCCAAATTTTAAACCTTGGTAACCAAAACTAACCACCTTGGGGTAAAAAACATTATTAAACTCTATGCCCTCAAAAATAATTGCCTTTACTGATAAAATGTTCTCCTAACCAATTGGATCTCCAAGTCATTCCAACTAGTAAATAATTCAACAACACATGTGCTTAAACATGAATTAGATGTGATTTTTTTTCCAAAAAACAAAATAAAATAAACACAATATTAATGATGATGATCTAATGAAAAAAGGAATTGATTTTGTGAAAATTAAGTTCCATTTGAAAGAAAATATTGATTGACATTGCATGAGATTTGAATTCAATTGAATTCAATTAAAAAGAAATCGATTGCAAATTGATGCAAAAGGTACTGGATATCCTCTTCTTGTGACTGTATCTACAGGGTTGAAAACAAAAACATTTATAAACACAAATTTTAAAAGATTTATTTTTATTTGAGAATTGACTTAACATATTCTAGTTGAATTGTTCAAAGGACAACTTATGGAACTTAAAGTTCTCCTACATAAACCATTTTGATGAATCGTTGTCACTAGAATATTACATTTGTCTTTCATATATATGTGCACATTGTGATGTAAAAAATGGGTTGATTTTTTGGACTATGTATATGATATGTTGTGTACAAGTATCAAACATTCACAAAGTAGGGAAATACAACTAGAAATTGCAAACATGAGCAAATGACATTAACCAAAGACCTTAAGGAATTGTTTTTTGTTTCAGTTACTAAGAATGTTTTAGCAACTTTAATATTTCATTCAATAATGCATTACTACATAATGGTGAAAATGGAAGAATCTAAAAAGTTCTCTAGGGTAGAGAACAACAATCTTGTTCAAAGCAACTAATGCAAATAAAATGAAAAAAGTAAATATATATACTACTTATACAGTCACTAGAAACCTTTTTAACCCATCGAAACTGAATACATTGCAAAATGTGTGAATACAATTAAAAGTAAGTCATAGGATGATATTTTTTTATTTTTTCAAAATCTCAATTGTTTGGGTATGTATATACCATAGTATGTATCCATGAGAAATTCAAGTTAGTAAGAATGTGCTCACCACATTAAAATTGGGATCATTTCATCATTGAAAGCAAGCTGGTATGAGTTGGAATTTGGCTATGGAAGCAAGCCATAAAATGTGTAATCTTTACTGAGCAGAAGTCGACACCAATTGTGACACCTCATTGGCCTTTCTGTGATGGAATGTGTAATACAAAAGGCATAATTGTTGATGTTGGCTCAATTATTATTCTTCAAAGCAAATTTCAAAATGTCATCAAAATATTTTACTGAAAGATAGTTTTGCAGAAAATGCTCATGATTTTCCAATTGCTCAAAAATCATTTGTCGATCAAGGAGTGGTGGGTAGAGGCAAGTTTGTTAACCCTATGTGTACACAAACAAGGGGTTATAGTATTAGTGTTCTACCTAACAGTGTGAAATAGCTATTTACAGATATGGTTCTTTTGCACTTTGTTGTTAAAGGAGTGGGTAGAGTTAGTCATGCCTTAGTTTCATTTGTACTAATGGGCACTGGGCCACCAGCAAAAGGCCACATATGAAATCGCAGATAGGATAGCCAATGTAAGTTTTTCCATGTATTTCCTCATTTGATGTGAAAGGGAAAATAAAATGGACAATATAATCAAAACATTTTGTAACCTTTAATTAATTTTCAATGTTAAAAAACACTTTACATTTAATAATAATTGCTCCATTGGACAGAAAACAGAGATGGGTATAGTTCAGATGCAGGTGATTTCCAGGAGTGTTTTAATAGGTCAGGTAACAATTTTCCAGCGATTAATTTGTAACAATAGACAATTCTCATACCCATAGACTACACATAGGAGACCGAAAAGTTTTCATCCATATGCTATCATAGAAATGTCTTAGGTAGAAAGGCCATTGCTCAGGCAATGGGAAAGTACATCATAGAGAACTGAGATCTAGACTTATGGATTGGATTACCTTGATCTTCTCCTGAGAGTGACCATTCTTATGCCTGCAGCAGCAAACAGTGTTCTGCCTGGCCATTCAGGACAGCTGCATTCATCTCCATTGGGTGAAGATTTGAGGCTATGGTGGACATGGACATTGCTTTGTTCGGACCCTCGAACACTGCTGTAAGACAATGTTTCTTCACCTCATTAAACCGCTCTTGGGTTAGAGAGACTTCTGCCAGAAGTCTCCAGGCTGACTCCTCTGTTGCTGTGTCATAGTCACACCTGCGCTTGAGTACAATATGACCACTGATCTCCCACACTGCAGGGTTGACTTGAGTGTCCAGAATTTCTTGATCCACTTCTCCCCGTGCTTGCTTTTCTCCGAAACACTGTAACGAATTTTGTCCACAAAAGTGAGTAATCATAGATGAGATAAATCACAGTAATGAGAGAAAAACAGTTAGATATAATTACAGAATCTGAAAGAGTTAACAAATTGTGTTTACTGTCTTGCAAAAAGCTATAGTTGTTTCACTACTTCAGAATTTAAAAAACCAGTGATGTGTTGGAATTGGCCCAACCTGAGGGAATATGAAAACACGGCCACCTCGGTCAGCAATGAGAACATTGAAAGGGATATTGGCGTTCTGAAGATATATGCAAGCATTAGCAACTGCATTTGCTAGATCTTCAAGATTGTCCCCGATTTCAAAGACAAGTCCTTGAACTGGGAAATTTCCAAGCTCGAGTATTTTGATGCCACCCTTCTTGCAATGATGACAAATTGGTGTTGTTGGTGCCCGCTCTACTGGAAACGGGGCTGTCAAATAGTAGGCCTGCAAGTTTTACCAAGTCATCAGGCCATGCTCATAAACATGGAAGCCATATAAGAACTCATAATTAGGTATACACAACCCTTGTTATCAACCCACTAATAGACATAAATATTTTGATCTAGTCTTCAGGAGTCCCAAGATGTACACCTAAAAGCACATCTCTCATAATGCCACCAATTGTGCTCAACAAACTGAGACCAACAAATACCTCATTTGAGAATCACCAGTGTTTCTGTACCTGGAAATGGAGGTGGTTGATTGTAGCGAAAGCCCCAAGGCTATTGTAGCCCAGCCGGAAATAGGGGTTGTCAGCTTCTGCCGCCATATGAAGGGCCAATAAGAAGGTGTCAGGGTCAATCCGCTGGGGGGTGCAATTGAGCACTCGAGGAACTAACAGTACATGTCCATATTCAATTGGGCTGACCTGCAAACCAAATCATTCACGTTAGTTGCTAAAGGGCAACACCCGTGATGAATGACGGCACACTCATCTATATGTCCCAAAATAGCTATTTTCCATTGAGAAACTAGAATAACTGCACAAGTTGCCATTGAGATACTGCACCAGCTTGGGAATGGGAAGCCAAGTCCTTTATGCCTTCTGCTCTGCATGACCACCACGCACCCTATATGGTATGCACCCACTAAAGCAGAACTGACAAAATTGAACAGGCAACAAATTTTGCAGGCCACTGGTTGGAAAATATTTTGAAAGAACATACATTTATGGCAATCACATTAGGACTCTCAGAAACTGGAGCCTTTTCATAGTATTGGTTGGTCCCATCTTCACTCTCTTCAAAGCAGAAAAGAACTTCCTCTTGGCCAACTTTGGTGAAATTAAACTTTTTGCCATCATATGGTTGCAACACTTGGTCAACTCGAAACTCTGTTGGCCGCTTTTTTGAATGCCTGCCCTCATTCAACTGTGCGATGAACCCATGCTCACCAGGTAGAACCTACACCATTACCACTCATGCAAATTAACATCAAAAGCATTTAGGTCTCTCATCCCTTTGTGGAATAAAATGCCCTCTCTGATTTAAAAGTATCAGGGCCAACCAATTTCAATGCTTCAGACAGCTATCCTTATGGATGGAACTAGCCACTGCTTCATAAAAATTTAAGAGAACCAAATGACACAACTAGATGCCAACAATTTGGCATAACATTTCCAAGGTTATGTCAAATATTCCAGATGGTGCAGGTGAGTTCTGATTCAATCCAGAATTATCAGTATACATTTCAGGGAGTGTGTAGACATAGATAAGAACAAAAAACGTGAGCGAATTGAGAAAGTCACCATGGTTTCACAGGCAGTCACATCATATCGAAACAGTCCTCTTTCCATTCGGTCCTCCCACTGAAACCAGGACAGAAAAGAAACATATGAACTTTAGCGACAAAATTGGTGATTCACTCCCCCAAGTCCAAGAGAAAGGCCCAAGTAACTGAGACAGAACTCCAAGTGACATGCAACAACTATTGAGTGGATAAGCAAAAATAATAAAGCACATGAGGTGTAAAATAATCTAGCGAAACCCCTTACCAGTGCAAAACCTTGGACTATGTAACCTATTTCAGCATTTTCTGATAAACGCTCTTTCCTAAACTGTTGCTCTCCAATCCAAGGGACAATTTAATAGTGACATATGATACTGTGCATAGCATTAGGCGCAGGCAGAAAACTGAACTGTGTGTAAAAATGAAGAGGGTGATGTAAAAGTTATTGCAGGCAAAATTCTAGACATGTTTGAAACAGCTGAATGCTAGTATCACTGTGAACTTCACCAACAAAGAAGAAATATGGTGCTTGTCAGGCATACCTGTGCAAGTAGGAGAGAATCCAAGAACCCATTGGCAGCCTCTGAGTTTTCCACAAGTCCCTGACTTAATTCATGAAGTTCATAATTATGGAGGGCAGTATCACCATTGGCGGCTTTGTGGCTGTCACCATTTGAATAAGCATTGTTCTTTCCATTTGCAATCTGTTGCCTCCTAAATGTGTACAATGGCAGTTTTGCGCCTGCAACAGCACGAATTGCTGATCCTCTGTTAGGACAGGTACTCATCACAGTAAGACTTGAATGGTCAGATTTCCTTAGTAAGAGAGACAGTCTCTTCCAAAAAATTGTTTCCAGATTTTTGTGCACAGTTCAGAGGGCTTCTTGACATACCTACTTATCTCCCTAGTATGCCACAAACCGGATACAACTTCTACAGATTTAGGGACACCTCCTAACACATCAAGAAATCTCCAGCAGAGATTGTTGAGAAGCAAAGCAAGAAAAAAAAGTATGCTCCAAAAAATGCAAAAAGGATTTGCTCTTGCAACTTTCGCTATACTTTCAACCAAAAGAGTAGTACAGAAGTGTGAAGAGAAAATGAAGAGGAAGAAAACTAGTGTGAGAGAACATGATAGATTTAGTGAAGAACGTGTACTGACCAGGCATGCAGCAGCTGCCAAGGCAATCTCGGCCACAGCCAGTCGCTTGCTCCAGCTCCTGGTTGAAGGAAACCAGAGTTGCCACTCGCTTGATAGTCAGCATGATTTTTTGTTCCTCTTGATGCGGTTGATCAGTAGTCCCCCGCTCCTCCTCCTCTTTCTCTTCTCCAAAGTCAAAAGATTCCACAAACGCCGCCCTCCTCGAGGAGCTGCTGGAAGTCTGTGTACCTATTGTTATTACTTTGGAGATGCGAGAAAGCGGAGGAAGCTCTAACTACACCTCCGCCTGCAAGAGCAGAGAGGTCTGATGGACGGCCGCCCTCAGACGGCAGGGCGCCGCGACCACCGTGCAAACTGTGGGAGCTGATCAAGCAGGAGTGGGAGCAGCTGTCGCCAGCGACCTGCGCGTTGGAGTCACTCATACGTAATCGCTGCCTGCGCTGCCACGCCGTGATGCCTCAACTTGCCTACACTAGCGAATGCTATGTGTTTTGCCAGGGCGGCTGATCACCTCCAAACTCCTCTCTCTGCCGCTCTCGCTCCTCTACACCCGAAGAAGCCACCGACACCCGCCTGCCTCTCTAGAGCAAAAAGAGAAGAGGAAGCGTGCAAGCAAATGTTCTTCAAACAAACCAGCACCCCGTGCAAGCAAATGTTCTTCAAACAAACCAGCAACCCCGTGCAAGCAAATGTTCTTCAAACAAACCAGCCACCCCGTGCAAGCAAATGTTCTTCAAACAAACCAGCCACCCCAAAAGAAAAAATCGCGACTCTTCCGGAATAGCAACAACAACCTCCAAAACAAAACAAAACAAAATAGAATAAAACAAACAAAAAGCTCGAATTGCAACGAAATTCCAACGAGAGAGAGCAAAACGGTTTCCAACAAACTACAACTTCAAACCAAAAGCACAACCCTAGGAAAGGCAATTCAACTTTTCTCGTCCGGACACAAAGAGAGACGAAGAGAGACGAGGGAGAGAAAGAGAGAGCCGAGAGGAGACGAGCGAGACAGCAAGCGAGAGAGCCTCGAGAGATGAGAGAACGCGAGAGAGAGAGCGAGAGAGAACACGAAGGAGACTGAGAGAGCGAGAGGGGCGCGCGAGTACACAACTGGTTAAGTTGAGAGAGACCGAATTAAAAGCAGCCAGGAATAGAAAAAGGGCATGATCCAGAACAACTACTCCTCTGCAGCCCGCCCTCCCCACCCTTCTGTTTTATTCATTTGTGTGGCTCCGCTTACTAGAGGCTCTGTTCAAAATGGTGCTTCTTTTCATACCGTCGTACCTGTTTTACGATGCCGTAGTACCTTGGCCAGCCAGTTGAATTGAACAAAATTATTTCATTTTGAGGATATATTTCATTTCAAAAAATTATATATTCTCAAATATTCCATCAATATTCTTTCTTTTCCTTCAGGGAAAAAGTAATTCTGGAAATAAATAAATAAATAATATATATAATGTATTTATTTATTGTTTGAGAATTTCAACATTTCTGAAAATAATATATGGCGTCATACCGGCCCCCAAGGTACTACCGTATCCAACACGGAATTGGCAATGTAAATGTTTTGCATAGTACTTTGGTTAGCTTGGCACATTAAATTAAATTGCTTGCAAAAATGTTGAAAATTTTAACTTTGTTCCCCCCCCCCCCCCCCCCCCAAAACAAAAACACAATTATGTGAACGACAATAGAGATTATTTGGAAAAACTCTAGAACACTCCATTTGTTGAACTGGAATTGTGAAAATTAATTATTTATTCAACAAACATATATATCAAACTTGTGGTCAAAATATATTATGATATATATTGTCTTCTTGAACTTAAACTAAAATGGTTGGAATTCTGTTGATTTTGAATATGAACTTGGTATTAATATGAGATTTTTCTTTTGCTAGCATGCCAAAGCATCACCAATCCATCCTTTGAGCTTTAAAAAAAATTAGGTCAAAAATAAAATTGAGCAAAAAGATAGAACTAAGTAGGAAAAACAATTTTTAAGAGAAAGGTGATCATTTAAACTCTAAACATAATGAGGGGTCCAGTTATTTTCTTTATGGGGGGGGGCTTGGGGGTGGGGGGCATGGGTGGGAGGGATTTTTTGTTTTTTCCCCTTGTTCCCAATTTCTTCCCATTGTGTTCCCATCAGGTTCCCAAAGGGTTTTTCAAGTTCCCAAGATGTTCCCGAAGACAGAACTAATAGCACCTGGGTTTAGTCTAATCCCTTATGATTTGCCCAAAGTTCAACTCCTATGTACATAAACTGAAAATGCGAGGGATCCAAAATGGTTGTGTCTATAGGGGGAGTGCCCAACTTATACTCCAACCAATTGGTGATGGGCCAATTGATACACTTTTCTCTAAGGTTCCTTATTATGTTCCTCATTTTGAAAAGGAAAGTTCGTGAGGTTTTTCATTTTCACGAACCTTACTGGTAAGGTTCGGGAGGAGGCACTTTGAGGAACCTTTGGCATGATACAAGGTGCCCTGCTGAACAAAACACAGCCATGCATTTTACCAAAAGTAGAAATTCACCAACTCTTTATGGTAGGTGATGAAATTGAAGGGGGCCCTGTTCTATGAATTTGGGTCCCACTTTATGTAGGGTGCTCATTCCACCCCACCCCCCAAAAACAAGCCTGCTCTCTCAATCCTCACTCTGCACTTGCAAAGCCCTGCTCTGTTGTTTTTCTAGTGTTGTAACAGGTAACGTTAAAAAAAAACATAACAATTCACTGTTATGAAAAAGTTCATCCAAAAAACAAAAGGGTTTTGATCTTTTAAAAGCTCCACTTCTTCTATCGTGAATTTTATAATGAAGAAACGTGAAGAAGATTTACACACAGTAAGGAGCATCTTTAGCGGTGCCTCCTCGTATGGGCTGGTAGCGGTATCGAATATAGAAATACATGTTACCCCACCTCACTCATAAAGATGTATTTTGAATATTATTTTGTTATGACATCATTTAAATATATTGAAACATGGACCAATCAATGTGATTGTTCACTTAAAGGGGAGTCGTTTTACCAATATCGTCCTTCCTTGTGAAAGAGTTCACACTATTGGATCATTTTGTCCACTCCCAATTTAGTCGGACTATATACAACTATTGGATCCTTTTAACTTACTTCAATTTAGTGATATAGTCCACCTTGAGAGACACTCTAAGGCCCTCAGGGAGAATGTTCGTAAAACCAGTTTGGCAAAAGCCCTGTTTATGAAGTCCCATTTTGCACTTCACACTGAAGAACCAGTGTTGGGCAAGTCCTTTCTTTTCCAATGAAAGAACCTCTGGGTATCTATCTGGTATATGCACTCTGCATTGATGGTTCTCAAACCCTGAAGAACCTTCTAGAGAACTGGCTGTTCTTTGACAGTTCTTTCCTACAAACATCTGGTTCTTTGAGGGGTCTGGAGTCTGGACCCTACTTAAAACCCATGGGTCTTTCATTTGTAAACATAATTTTTTTCCTTTGTATTTTAGGGTAACTCCCCAGTCGGAACTTTCGCATGGATTGCAAGAATCTGTACGGTCCTCTGGGCTTTGTCTTTACTTCAGTTTTGACATAGCCGAAGGGTAGGGCCAGCCGACATTGGTTTGTTTTCAGGCACAGAGAATTCTAGCTTCTTCCCTCATTTCCCATGTGTTTGCCCAAACAAAATGCCCTCGAGCCTTGCCCTTCCCTAAACTGAATTTTTTAATACCCACAACTCCACGTCCTTTGAACAACAAAATCCAAAAGAATCAAAACTGGCATGTGTTTGCGCCCAAACAAAATGCCCTTGTGCCTTGCCCTTGCCCACACTGAATTTTTTAAACACCCAGAACTCCATGTCCTTTGAATAAAAAAATTCAAAAGAATCAAAAGTGGAGGGTTTGGTTGGGTAGGTGGGGAGAGAAGCAAGGACCATGTGAATTGATGTCAAAGGAAATTTGAGATTCGAGTTGAGTTTACGTATACTGGGGATGATGATGGCATGTAATGATCCGATTAAGTTTAGGTGTAAAATGGGTTTGTAAATTATTTTTAATGTGGGATGGTGGCACTTCACAAGTTGTATGCAACCACTTAAGATTTAATTGTAGGTCTATTTTGGTATGTTGATGTCCGTAACCTCTGGTATGATAGAATGAGGACATATACAATGAACTTACAAAGTAAGGTTATGAAATTCAAGATGAAATTTTCACATTGACTATTATTGGCACATTTTCTTAGTTGCCATGGAGATAATGAATTTGCTCAAAAATATGCATTTGCATGAGAAGGGAAGAAAATATTATATATTCAAATGGAATGCAAAATCCTTTGGTCACATATGATTATGAACTACAACATTACAAAACCAACCACAAGTCAATTCACTCATGGCCTATTTCTGAGTCACTATGTGTCTTGTGAAACACACAATGGACATGCATTACCAACCCCAAGCTGTGGCTTTAATATCATAGTTTGTTGGACCAAGATCCATTGCTGCGGCCAAAGTTCAATCCAAACTAGTTGAGTTCATTTCTATTTTTCAAAGATTTAAAAATCCATATTGCTCTCCTAACTAGTACAAACTTGTACAATGTCCTATCCCACAACCATACTTATCTTCGCAGTTCCACTTCTAAGTGATCAATGTTTCATTTAGTGTTGGAATTTGGACTTTTAAAATGTACTCATTTCCTTTACTTTCCTTCCATACATGCAAGTGTGTTGTCCACATCAACATTTCCCTTCCAATTATGTAGCATCTATGAAGTCCTCTTTGAAAGGGCTAGTGGTACCCCTTTCAAAAATTTGGCCAACAGAAACTTATAGCAAACTCAGAAAAGCACCAATTTTTTTGTGATGAACTGAGTTTCATCCTGTTTTGAGCCCCCTCTTTCCTTTTTCCTGAGGGCCAAGGTGAATTGACCCCCACATTGGGATCATGGTAAAAACCCCAAAACCCAAAACCCAGGTTTTTACCATGATCCCACTGGTGGGGTCAATTTGCCCTGGCCTTTCATGAGCGCCTCCACTGCAGCTACCAGCCTCTTTTTTTTTTATTGGCAAAATATTGGAGAAAAAGGGCTTGCAAAATTCACTAAGGGAATTATTTTTTTAATGAATCAAAATCGCCATATTGCAGTAGAAGCTCAGAGATCGTTTGTCATTTCACGTATTCTTCATAAGGCTTCTCACCTACTGTAATCAGGTCATTAGGTATCCCTGTCACCAAATTAGCACTAGTAGATGTTGTTGGATCAAGGTTAATTGCTAGCAAATCACCATTAGGCCTAGGGTTATCACCATGAATATCATCATTAGATATATCATTATCACCAACAGGTTTAAGTCTAAACTCTAGAAAGTCCAAACTATTATGCTATGTGAAACATTGAGGTAGCCCACTTGAACATCAATCTTACATTCATTGTTGTGACTTGGAAACTTTTGTCAATTTTCGCTCCATCAACTTGTTGTGGCTCGTGAGTGTTTCTAGTGGGCTCCAAAGTCTAAAGGGTTAGGAGCTTGGGATTTTATGAAAATAATAAGGATATAGGTTTTCAAGGTGTGTTCTAAATTACAAGTTGTCAAGTTTGGTTGGAACTTGGTTTGTTGTTGGAGTCACGAAGGTGCACAATTCAAGAATCAATGCTACTTGAAAGCGAAATGGAGGCAATGTTGCTAAATAATTGTTTGTCACACCTCCTAGTGTCCATTGCCATTGAGTCAATATTGTTTGTGTGTGCAAAGTTCATAGTGTTGACCACTACCCACCGAGTTGTTGCAAGTTTGTGTGCACAAAGTTCATAGAATTGCTAAATGTTATGACTTGTTCAATAATGTTTCTTGCTACATGTGCATGGTAATGTCAACCATCAAGTGAACTTCATGGGCATCATTAATGTGCACTAATGAGAATAAGACTTCTTCATTAAACTTTGTCCTTTGTTTGTTCTTCGAAGGTTGATTTCATTTTTGTAACATAATGTTGCATGCTTGTTAGAAGATTACAAGCTTTGTATATTCAAATTAATTCAAAACTTTGTTTTTTATTGAAATTTTGTTCAAGTGTTGTTCCAATTTTGTTTTCATCACTGAAACATATATGTTCTTAATCAATGTTTTCTTAAGGTTTAAAAAGGTTTGGGGTTTGGTAGGTTTTACATTTATGGTTTAAAATCTAAATTGTCATGACTCTAACCTTAGGCTCGTGACCAAGGCAAATGCATGGAAAGATGTAGGCCAATAATGCAACCTGGGAGTCACATTTGCATTCTCTCAATTGTGAGGGAATGAACCCACACACTCCCAAATGGATTCCCACTTTGGGAATTATAATCCTTTTGGAATTTCAAATTTTCAAAAAGGCATTTCATGGATCAAAACTTATTGGATTAAAAAGTTACTTATATTATTAAAAAGCTCTTGGAACATAGATGTCTAAAATGGGTTTGTATGACCCATTTGAGTACTTAAAACACAAACTATGGCCAAAAGAAGAGTTGGGAATCAAAGTGCCAATTTGATTCTTGCCCATTAAAAGTTCAGAATCACCCTAAAATACATGCTTGCAAGTGACATGCCACATATCATTGAAAAGTTCTCAATGAAGGTTACAACTTTGTTTGAAACATCGTTTCAATTAAAGGTATGTATAAGAAGTTATTGTCCTTCAACGTGCCAAGAGTCCCAATTTTGGGAATCTTGAAACAAAATGACATTTGAATGTAGACCCCATCGCTAATCACAAAAAATACTAAAGGGGGAAGGTGATGGCTTACCCCAAGTTTGGGCCATGGTGAGTCTTGTGAGTCCATGTATGCACATGACTTATTCGTGCACCAAAAGTGTTCCAATTATGTATTAACCAACTTGTGGTTTGGTTTGTTTGGTTTATGTGAATAATTGACCCACTTGTCATTCGTCCTAATCCCCACCCTAAAACTCAAACCCGCCCCATTACCTTCAAAATCTTACAAGCTATGGAACATACCCCAACTCCTTTTTCCAATGTTTTCACTTTCAGATTCGCATTTAAGTCTATCAAGAAGTGTGGGGTGTGTAAAGAACAAAGAGATCCTACACAATCTAGATCACTTTTTTTTTCATTGAACTTTGTTTAAACTTTAATTTTGGTCAAGATTTAATGCACATTATATCAAATGCATACTTTAAGGTTTTGGTAAATTTTTTATTTAGGGTTTAAACAATTTAAGATTCAAGATTCTACACAAACTAAATCCAAGCTAGACTTGCATATATGTCATGTTTCTTACCACATTTATGCATTGTCCATTTTGCACAACCTATAAGAAAACAACTAATTAGAAGGTGTGAAAATAAGGGTTTTCTTGTAGTTTAGCAACATGCTCTGCTTTTGATAAAAATTTGGAACTTGGAGTTTTATAATGCATACAAAACAACAATTGATGTTGAGCAGTGATTCACAAACTTTCTTTGTTCATATTTTTCAACCTGCTTTTGCTTATGTCTTTTGTATGCATTTTTAAAATTTAGAAGGCTTGGATGGCACCTATGTATTGAAAGGACACAAAAGACATTGTGTTGTTTAACTTCTCCAAGTCTAGTAGGAATCCTAAGGACAATTCTCTTCTTGTGATCCTTCTTACACCTAAACCAATTCCATTTTTTGTAGCAAGTTGAAATGGTTATAAGGTTGAATCATATTGTAATTTCAATTGTAATAATCTTCTTATGTAATTTGTTTGTTTTGGTGGATTGCCCACTTATGCTACCTCTGTGGTAGATTTCTCAAATATTCATGTCATTATAGAGGAAGAAGAATTAGAATGAAACCTAAAAGTAATTATGACATATCATGAAAATGTTGGGATGTGTGGGCTATTCAATTCCCATGGGCAAATATGTTGAGAAGTGAAACTAGAGAAATTCACCATGTGAAATGTTTGGTATGTTCATTTGTGAAGGGCAAGGATCTAATTTTAAGACTAAAGGCTAACATTTTCTTAAAACATGTAAGGAAAACAAGGTTGTTCAAGACATGCTACACTGGGCAGAAAAAAGGAGAATGGTATGTCAATAATAAGTGCAACCATGCAAAGAATGAAGTGGTTTAAAAAAACAAAAATCACCTCACAATTATTGAAAAAGTTCAAAGAAGGGTTAAAAGGGAGTGGGGTAAAAAGCAACAATAATTTGTTACGATCCTACACTTATTACATTAAGTCCAACCCATGTTTGAATTTGAAGCTTTGAAGTCTCTGTTTTCTTTCCTAAATGTCCCCATGTTGTCAAGACATCATTGGAATGATTCAACGAAATGGGTTTAGGTTGAAGGTAAAAAAAGTTATTGCAAGTTCAAAGTACCCTGCATTGTCTTTTGATGAAGTAACCACAATTGATAACCAATCATGGATTTCTATCCATTCTTATGTTATTCAAAATTAATGTCACATATGTGTACTCATTTCTTTAAAGCAAGTTATTGAAGGAGGGGGTGTAGATAATCTAACTAAATCTATTATGCGTGTTTCGAAAGAACATGGTGGTCTTTTTTATGTAAATATTGTTGCCAAATTGATTTCCTTTGGGGCTAATGAAATTAATGTTTTTTAAAGAGTGTGCAATGGTGTTATTTGCCAAATGTAAGATAAGTATTCCCCCCATTTGAAAGGTATTCATTGCATGGCACATTGCACCAATTTAGCTATGCAAACTTTGTCTCAAATCCCCATTGTGAAATCTATAGAAGATTTATTGTAATCCCTTTTTCTTTTTTTCCTCTAAAGACTTGAAAAAAAATCTTTAGTTTTTGAAATTGGCAAATTAATGAAGGAGAAAGGGAAAGAAATTCTATTGAATGTCAAAACATGTTGGATCAGCATGTTTAGTCTAACAAAAAAGGTGATGGCAATGTATATGCCATCATTGGCCAAAATGGTTGAAAACAATCCATAAATCATGTCGGCTAGAGTGAATATTGAGCTTCTTTGTGATGTAAACCTTTTCATCTTTCTTAATTATTTGTTGCCCATGCTGAAAATTGTCCATGCATTCATCAAGTTTGCACAAAAGAGAGATGTTTTTGTATGTGATTATGTTGTCGCCATAAATTTTTTGCTCAGGTCAACTTTATTCTCATTATGTGGATTCAAAAAAATAAAATGTTTATGATATTTTCAAAAACTTCCAAAGATTGATTGCTTGCAATCAAAGTAATGTGCAGTTGAAGGGGAAGACCAATTCATTAGACATCAATACCCATGGCGGTGAGTATAATTTGGCCTTTGATTTGTTAAATTACACATTTTGGGCTACATATGTAAATGCCATTGGTGAGAAGGTTTAGGTGTCTCAAAAGGTCTTCATTAATTTAATGGAGGATGCAAAATCATCATGTTCATGTTTTTTTCTACCATTCTTTTCGTGTCTATGTTTTTTTTGGTCTTTTGCTTATCTTTGATTTTGCAACTACAACAAAAGCTCTCACTCGTGTTCATTCATGAGCTTATGGCAAGGTTTCCAACATCCCATTTAATGGATGTTATGGGCATTTGTTATCTGCAATATTAGCTTCAAAGCGATGTTGAAGATAATTTTAATTGACATCTAATGTTGATTAGGATATATTATTGTTTTGAGAAATTGTTGGAACCTATCAAAACTTTAGAAACATGCTTACTTCTTGCCATAGCCAATATTTGCCCAACAATTCCATCTACAAGTGCTCTTGACATGTAATCTCCTATTTTAAGATCACTATGCAATTTAATGTTGTTGCTACTATGGAGGCACCGTTTCATGCTAATCCTTTAACTCAACTTTGGCGGATTTTGGAGGATTCTCGAATTTTATGACATTTTTTCCTTGAGTTTTCAAATTGGCAAAAATTGCAGTAGTGCAAATGTTGGGTTTAGTGGCAAATGAACAAACATTTTTCATTCTTTCTTTCATGAACTGTAAATTAGGGAATCATTTCAATGAACACTTGAATGATGTTGTGGGAATGTATTTTCAAACATTAAGAATTTGAATATTTTCCCATATGACACATGTTTTGAAATTTGGAAGGAGTAGAAGCCCATGCAAGCATTGGATTGAACTTTTCTATTGGGATTTGGGTGGGGTTTGTTGTTTTAATCCCATCATCAATGGGCCATTCTCAATGATGACATTTAATAATGGTTAAAACTAGGTCATTTTGTCACCTAGAAGTTAAGATTCAAAAAGTGTGCTGGTTGTTCAATGTTGTGTGTGTGTGTGTTTCCATTGTTAATCTTGCTTTTGAATTTTTGTCCAATGTCAAGAATTATTTTTCTATTTATCTTCCTTGCTTCTACATTTGCTTGTATTTGTTTTTGTTTACAGTTGTTTATTTCTGTTTACCTCTCCATCTTTCTATCAACCTCTATCTTCTTTTATTTTCCTCTCTTTGCTTCTATCTTTGTCCAATGTGTTTCTTTGTCTAGTGTTTACCTTTGTCTGGACTTTGCTTGTGTATGCCTCTATTTGCTTACATTTGTTCCTATTTGCCGTTGTTAGTCTATGTGCTTTTAAATTCTAAATTCTAAGTTATGTGAACTTCTAAGTTTTAAGTTTTGTTTATTTTCCAAGTTTTTTGCATTCTCTATCCATTGTCCTATGGTAGTCCATTGTCCAATCACCAATGTCTACCTTGGTCTTCTAGAGTTCAATGTCTAATATCTATCTTCCTTTGATTATTTTTATGCTCGATACCTACTGTTTGTCTTTGTTTTTCTTTCAATTGTTTGTCTACTAACTACCAATATTTTTAAAATCTAGAGTGTGTTTGTTTTTCTTTGATTCATTCATTCTCTATTAGGATATGTGTTTCTATTGTACAAGTGTGTGTGTGTTTGGTGTGTAGTTAAAAATGTGTATGGTAATGTTGTTTGTGGGTGTGTCATTGTCAAGGGTCTTATGTTGTCTTGACTAATGTTGTGCGTGTAAATGTTTTGGGACTTACACTCCATGTAAAATACAAAAAGTGTAAAATTAAAAAAAAAATTTAAAAATACTTTTACACGGTCTGATTAA
Source organism: Sphagnum tenellum (assembly GCA_963921925.1). Taxonomy (NCBI): domain Eukaryota; kingdom Viridiplantae; phylum Streptophyta; class Sphagnopsida; order Sphagnales; family Sphagnaceae; genus Sphagnum; species Sphagnum tenellum. Next base: position 14,345,136 of record OY998158.1, on the reverse strand, counting down.
ACAATGTATATATATATATATATATGAGTTTACATCACTACGTAAAACAATGTAAATAAGAAACAGTGTAAAAAATGTGATTTTTCCTTGAGGAGGGGAGATTTCATAATGTTTTTGATGATAAGCCAGCTAAATGGCCCATCGCAGAAAAGAACCATCAAAGTATACACCCTCAACTAATTCATATGACTTTGCAAGATGGTCTGGGCATTAAAGTTATAGGGTTTAGGGTTTAGAGCCTATATATTAAAATTATCTATAAAGTAAGGAAACAACACTAGAATCCTGAGTTTGATCATAAATAGGGTGAGATTCAAAAAATATATAAAACGTTAGCATTCAAGGGTGGGGGGACCTCAGTTTTTTTTGTGTGGTGGAACTGAGTTTCACCTTCTCTTTCCATTTTCTTTAGCGCCTCCATTACTGCTCCTACTTGTAAAGTTACTATAACTAGTCTTCACCCTTGTGCATTAAATGCTGATTTTCAGCATTTCATTTCCAGATTTATTAATATTTCTTACTTTATGGATACACTTGAAAGAAGGGTTTGGGGTGAAAGGAGGCCCAAAGACAGACTGGCTTTACAAATAATTTTAATATGTACATTTACACCTACACACCCAAAACCATTTACAGGGGGCCTTGTAAGTGTATTTGACAAATATTTACACTGGCCTCGTGTAAGTGTTAGTTTTTTTTTTAAAAAAATAAATAAATATATATATATACACTGCAACAGGATAAGTGTAAGTTTAAAAAGGTTGGTTGTGTAAATAATTTACACTTACACTGGATTTACACACCATATATATGACAATTGACACTTACAAGCACAACACTGGTCTTGACTTTGATTGTGATAGAATCACCCAACAATGACCAAGACTCAAGGTCGCTGCTCTACGTACAATAAGGGTCACATAAGAACTATGTCTAAGAGATTTTCATCATTAAAATATGTGTTTCCTCAATTAGCAGCAGCATGGGTCAGAGGTTGTGTAACCATATGTTTTACTTTCATTGTATAAATGATATCAGATTTTGCTGCTCTAACATTTGACATTTCATCAACTTTTTATAAAATGTTTCTCTTGCACATAGCTAGTTTCCAATTTATTGAAGCTTTAGATTGTCATAGATTGCATTGTTGAACACTGAAATATTGTCAAATATGCACAGATTTAATCTTAATAGAAGTCACCTGTTCAGAAATTTCAAAAACCTTTTAAAAACATGCTCCCTGCTTCATATATCTTCACTGGTCCTGTACAACAACTCTCAAACCTTTTGCATTAATGCTGAGTTTCAGCATTTCATACCCAGATTTAATAAAATTTCCTTACTTTGCGGACCTCATTCAAAGAGGGGATACGGGGTGAAAGGAAGCCCAAGGACAGGCTGAAGACAGGGTGACATTACAGAAAACTCTATTGCACTCCAACAATTGGGACCTGTTGGCTATAGCCATTGTGGGCATTGCCCCAATGCCCTAAGGTGAGGGCATTACTAGAGCAAGGGTCAAGAGTATGAGACAACAGTTGCATGTGGACCGGGGATACTTGTAATGCACTCATCCAATGCCGTTACCAGTCCTACAGAAAGAGGCCAACAAATGAAACCAAACAAAAGAGCTGTAAAATCAATGGCTGAGATAAAACCCATTTATGTCTGGCTTTATGAACCCCCATTACTAAAGAGGAGGAACTTCAGAAATTGTTAGAACTAAGAACCCTTTCCATGAAATGAAATAAAATATACCCTCCCCAGTGTTTATTTTAGGAATTCCTTTTTGGAGCCAAAGTGACGACCATCCATAGAAAGATGCAGCAAAAACTCACGATCATTCTTCTGAATATTTAGCCAAATCTGGCTATAAACCAAATATGAAGTATAAAATTTTAATCATCTTTTGATATATTTGCTACACACTTAAAACCAAATATAGGGATCTGGAAAAAAATTCATCAATTATGGCGATTGAAAGCTTTTAAAATCACTTCATTTTTCAAATTTTAGATTCTAAATTTCTCTTTTTGGCTAAATTTTTTCCAGTAAAAAAATCTCTTGACCTTCCCTATGGGATAACTTACATCTCCTCCTTTACTTTGGTCTCTTTTTGTGTCACTCAGTTCCTCCTCCAAGAAATTTCCTTCTAACGAAGGAGAGCCGCGAAAAGGGAATGTGCTAATTCGAAGTCCAAAGATGCTAGCAATAATAGCTAACCAGAGAATAATAGAGTTATCCATCAAGTAAGCGTGTCTTCACCCTATCTTTGGGCCTCATTTCACTCCCTATCCCTTCTTTCAGTGGTTCTGCAAAATAAAGACATTTTTATTATATATCAGTATGAAATGCTCAAACTCAGCATTTAATGCACGAGGTCCAAGACTAATTACAGTAGTTGTACAGTTTGAAGAAGTGAAAATATATGTAGCAGTAGCAGTGGAAGCGCTCAGGAAAAATGAAAGACAGGATGAAACTCAGTTTACTACCAAAATTGATGGTTTTTGTGAGTTTCGTCCCCCCTTGAATGCTAATGTACTTTTTTTGCAGGTTTTTCGTTCATCTCACCCTCTGTATGACCAAACTCAGGGTTCTGGTACTGTGTTCTTTTTCACTTTACGAATAACTTTAATATGTCTGATTTTATTTTATAAAAAATCTTTCTCTTTTCTTTTTGGAGGGGGAGTCAATGAACACAAAGAAAGGAATGCATGGGGCTAATGTACACCCCAATCCTTTTTTCCCTTTTGTCATTTTTCAGTTAATTGGCTACCACATCCCAAGATTCACACTATTGTGGCTTCATTTTCTCCATCTCACTAAAGACAAATAACACATGGTTGTTTCCCCTTTTTGTCTTCTAGAAAATGAGGCTTCCATGGTAGTGCTAACCACATAACCCATTTTTGGATCATAAGTAAACATATCAAAAGGAGAGAATTCTAAAAGTGTGTGCATCATGGAGGCTGGCTATTGTCACAACCCAAACCATAACACATGAAAAGGAGGGAATTCTAAAAGTGCATTGGGGGAGGCTGGATATTGTCATAACCTGTGTTGGGTGCCTATTTGATTGTGTTCATGATGGTATGGTAGATTCGAGCTTTTCAAAATATAATGAGAGAACTATTGAATCCAGTTATTTGAAACAGATCCAGGATCAAAGAACAGTGTCACTTTGGTTATTTCAAAAACTTTGAAGAACAAACCAATGGGATTTCATGAAAGGAATGGCAAAGAAAGAATCGAGGGCTTTATAATGTACATTAGAATTGGTTCTTTGATTCAATTTAGAACCCTAAGAACTGGCCAGCCAACTCCAGTTAAGACACTTGACTAGTAGTGTTTGGTGGTTCTTCACTTTGATGAAAAACATTTGGTTTTGGTTTTTTATAAGTAAAATTAGAACTGTTACTGTTCTAGTTTCGATACTTCTCAATTCAATTTTGGGTCCAATTCTCTTTATAAATCAAATCTAGTTTGGATTTGGAATTTTTTTTTGTAAGTGGCACCGACAATTCTTACCACCAAGGAGGATAGCCACCCAAACTAGTCGGGGAGCCTGTTACTAATAATATGTGAGCTCAAACTCCGCATATTATTATATTTTTGATCCCCTTTTATAATAATAATGAAATAACAACCACAACAACCAAGTTCCAACAACAAAAGCACAATTATTTTCCCCTATTTTGGGGGGAGTATGAGAGCTTCAAAGGGGTTTGGTGTAGAACTCCTAAGTTTGGCTGGCTACTGACCTATTAACTATTAACCTACTTATAATACTCAGTGTCGTGTATACTGTACACCCACAAGGTGCATGAACCAAAGGGTGAGTAAACTTTGTATGTAGACAAGTTCTTGCTTTTGGGAAGGGGCCCATAATATATATATGTAGTCACCTTGTACTTTTTTGTATATATATATATAATTTTCTTTAAGAGGAAATTTGGATGGGAAAAGCATTTTGTTGGGTTCTTTTTGTTTTGCTCATGCAAATGAGCGTCACCTTTGTTTGTTTGTTGGTGTGTGATACATTTTGAAACATGTTAGTTATATTCATTTGATCCCCTTTTAATTTAATTTCTCTCTCTCTCTCTCTCTCTCTCTCCTCTTTGTCTATCACAAGGGAGGTGATGGCCATATTAGGCATTATCATGTGCTTGCTTTTGGGGTCAAGAGAATGACAAAATATGGTCAAAAGTCCCCTTATGACAACTGAACCACCAAGTGATTCCTTTATGTTTCAAAGCATCTCTAATGGCAACATGAAAATTGCATGCACAATGAAGTGAGTGTCAACGATTGCGTGAAAATGGGTTGAACTTCTGAATTTTGCTCTCCTTATTTTTGTGGATGTTAAATGTTTGTGGAAAGTAAAACAATTGGTTATGGTTGGTTGGCCATAATATTGGCTACGCGTTGACCACTATAGTCCCTAAACAGATTTGGCATTATTATTTTAGAAAATTGTTTTGTCAAATTTTTGCTTAAGTGGAATCAGCATTATTTTAAATAATTTTAAAAAATAATTATGTAGAATACCAAAAGTCAATCTAATTGAAGTTTGTCAAATTTGGGATTTGAACCTAGGTCTTTCCACTATACGATCTAGACATATTGGGACTGTTGTATACTTGTTAAAAGATTTTGTTCCTTTTTTATTAATATTATTTATGTTGAAATTTTCAAAAATTTAAAAATCTAGTGCCAAAACTTACAATTCTAAATATATTAATTATTTGATAAACACTTGGCAAATCCATCCAAGTACCTTTGATACTAATGTTCAATTAGCTATAATGATTGCTCCACATGTGATATTTAAATGCTCCCTCAAAATTTGTGTGTGTGTGTGTATAGTTCCTTTCGTATTGCACTATGTCAAAATCCACTTTAAAAATCAAGGTTACATCATTTAGGATGTTATCAATGTTGTCCAGTTCCGAGAAACAAGAAAAAGCCCAAACCAGTTAGTAGGGTGGTTCTTAGGATTCATAACTATGGTTCTCAAAAGAACAAAAGAATTGCTTTTGATATATAAACAAAAAATTTCCCAAAAAATGAAGAAATATAATTGCCTATTCTTTATCAATTCATTCAGGAAAACCATTGAATTTTTTAAGGTTTTAGAAAAAACTAGGATTAAATGGTCTCTTGTTTAAATTTTTCAAACAATTAGAATAGGTGGTTCTCTCATTTTGAATTTTTTTAAGGAAATAAAACTTGTAGTTCTAGATGTATTCAAACAAACTTCACAACACTAGTAATTACCTTCTATTTACTCTATGTAAGAGCATTTCTACTACATTACCCATAGGCATTTTTGTATTAAATCTGAGCAGCAAGGTGGCACAAAAGTTCATGTTGCCTTTGAAATTTCTAATGAAATAATATTCAACCCTTTCAAAGGAATTCATAGCTATGGATTTATCAATGTTTTTTTGTTGGGTTGGGTGTAGAGTAATAAATGATACATTTGTTTTAAAGTTGTAATTTTAGAGGTTTACGAATGGCCGCAAGATGATATTTATCACTACACTGATATAAAAGTGATAAATTTATTGCTTATATTTCAATTTAAACTAATACAATATCACTTTCCATATAAATCTAAAACAAGGGATGATTCAACTTGTTAAACCCATGGTTATTTGCTTACAACATATATACTTCATGCTGGGTGAATCCTATTGAAAGAATTGTGTTAGCTCCCAAGAAGATTGTGGTCTTGTTGGCTTATGCACCCACCATGAGAATTGGGATAAAGCACAAGCTAATGATGCTTTTAGCTATTGGACATTCACCAACTAGTGTGCACAATAAGATTTCATGTTTCAAATGAGTTTTTTTGTTTTTCAATTCCCAAAACCCCATTTTTTGGTTTATTTCAATCACTTTTGCTTTGTTTTCTTGTCGCCACTAAGATGTTTGAGTTCATTTGTTTGTCTCTAGTCTCTACCTATGAATTTAATAGCAATTCAAAAGATTAACCACTTTGCACAATCTATTCACAAAATTGGCAAACTTTATATATATATATATATAATTACAATATTTTAAATTTAAAAATCCCCAAAAATAGAATTAAAAAAAAAATTCACCACATAAAAATCATTGGCACTTCAATAGTTTTAGCCATGGCTTCAAAGTAAGCTTTAGTTTTGAAGGAGGCCCTCGTTTAACATTATGTTTTTCCATGTCATATAATTATGCAATGGATTGTTTTTGTCAAGTTGCCATGAAAATTACCACATGTAGACCATTTTTCAACTTTTCAATGTCATGTTATTCCATGTTTTGATTCTAGATTGGGTTCATTTCAGCATAAGAAAGTTTTTAAAGGAGTGTCATGTTAAACTCAAGGAATAAAATATGTACTAGTATTCTAAGAGTTTGTTTGTGATCCTTTCATTGATCCAATATTCAAATTTTTATTTCCTTATAGAAAGAAAATTTCATAAAAAAATTTCATTGAGAAATTTTGCCAAACATCTAACATAAAAATCAATCAATAGATTTGAGTTTAAGGCCCATATACACCGCATATTTTGATTTTGGTTTATAGCCTTTTCATGGATAAACCCATAATTAAATAGTTGACAAGCATTTTTAACTTATTTTATTTTAGCCTATTGGTTAGTATAGATTTTCTTTAAATGGTTTTGGGTCCTTTTTAATGGAAATTTAGGAGGGGGAAAGGAATATGCAAAAATCTTCCCATATTTGTATGCATTTCCATGTATGAAATGTATTATGATATGCTGGGTACATTTGAATTTGGGGGATTAACTAATTTTTTTTCCCATTTATTTTAATTATTTGGAAACATCTTGTTACATAAACCCTTGAGCCCCATTGGCCACCATGAGAATGACTTGAATGCATTGCTAAAGGAGCCAAAACTTTTTTTAAAAAAATCTTTAATAGTTTGTGTAGATGTTTTCAATGTCATATGCTTACGTTTGCAATACAAGTTGAACACTAGCTTTTAAAGTTGCTATTATGAAATGTTGGTAGACATATTACACAAATTCCAATACCAATTTTGCCTTTTATCTTGTAGTTATCTATTTTTGTTCACAAATAAAAGTGGATGATTGATCTACATTTTTACATGATAAAAGATAGAGTAAATAATTAATCTAAATTTTCCTCAAATTTTTTTTTCCCCAGGTCTTTATTCTTTGTCTTCACCTTAATTGGGATTTCAAAATGTATGTATTTTTACCTTATAGTTTATTATTGTTATTATTATTCATATTTAATTGATTCAAGTGTCGCACATGTGCCATTGAACACATATTGCAATAATGAATGAATGTTGAAAGGGTGAATGGTACATCTTTAACATGTTGAAATCAAGTTTTCATTCAAATTTTAATATTTGATTACAAATTTGTTCAATATTCTATACTTTCTGCACCTTAGGTCTAATATTATGAAATCACGTCACTACATTCTTGCTAATTGAAGGCTTTTCAATGGTACCAAGAGCATGAGGGGGGTGTTGTGATTTGGGATATCTCAATGTGACAAAACAAAACAAACAAACTACCGTCCATAATAGTATAATATTAAAGTCAATATACTCACCAAATATTGGGTTTTATGACCATTTGATTTTATAATTGACTCCCATGGCATTTCAAAAACTTCCCAACATGCTCAACCACCCCCCATATACGGAATTGCCCACAAAACTTGCAGGTTAATTCCATGCCCATTCCATGTTACTAAAAATAAATTGGTATGGACTTTTTGACCAAGTTAATTCCTACAAACATCATTTCTATTGGAGTATTAGATGATATTTTGGAAATCAATTGGAGTTTAAAACCATGAATAAAAGTAATTTTGGAACTTGTGGGGTACCAACAATACCTTGTTGGCCCCCTTATAGTGATCATATAGTGTCAAAACAAAACAAAATGGTTTTAAGTTGGCAATAATAGTTTTTCTGGAGAATTCGGAAAGAAATGGAAGTAGGACTTCATATTAACACATCATGGGACCAAAATTATTTACTCCCATTTGTCCCATTCTTGTTTCAAAAAAA